>JAVKLA010000040.1:15857197-15870494 GCA_034782735.1 Sagittarius serpentarius
AGCTGGGCTCCGAAGGAACAGAGCAGCTGCCCCTTTAGGCATCAGCAAGCCATTAGTTTGGCTCAGCCATCTTGTGAAAGCTCATCCTTAAGATTTTTCAGTTAAATTACGCAGCAAGCTTCTCAGATGCCTGTGCTGCAGATTTACTTAAAACTTTAATGTATTCATGCTTCAACTGCCCCTGACAAGTCTAAGGAAATCTGTTTGGAAATAAAATCACACGTATTTTAAATTCATGCTTCCTTATTCAAGTCAGACCAATATACTGCACACCCTATACTCCTCCACCTCCCATCAGTGGGATGTGATGCATGCTTGAGAAAATAAGAATCATATTTGCAGACACCGTAAACTGACCGGTTTATCTTCATGGCTTTCACACCCTAACCATCCAACCCACCCTTCTAATCCACATCAGTTTATTTGTGCATTCATTATTAAAAAAACATACAAAATAGGTCACACATTTTACATACTTGCAAATTCTGCCCTGGGAAGCATCAAAGAGTGTGCAAATCACTGTTATACAATACAAGGTAATAGAACAAGACTACAAACTTTTCTATTTGAAGACAGTGGACAAAAATCAACTGAGTCTCTGAAACAGATTTTACCCGAGGCCCCAACTAAGCAGCTGCACTAGCAGAAAAGTTAGTACAGTAGGGGTTTTAGAAGGTTTAAACTTGTATGTGGAATACATTAGATTGGTTTTCTAAGTGATAACATCACTTTCTGATAATATGCTTTTATTGCAGTACAGCTCCAGCTATAAGTGACACTATATAACTGACAAAGCTTTTCACATTGTCTCTTCCAGCCACTACGAACGTTTTAAAAACATCTGTATGTGTTAGAATAAACAGTCAAAAATGTTTATATTTGATCTCACCACAACAGTGATTCAAATGTGAGGCACCAGGACTGGATATACACTCTTTGGCTCACATGCTTTGTTAACAAAAACAAAAGCCACACATACTTCAGCTGTATGGAGACAGATGTCAGGAGTAGCACACCTCTGCTTCCTCTCACCCCAACCCCCCAACCCCTGCTCTTAAGTTCTGTCTCTTCTCAAGCAAATATAAAATATGCCCACACAAACTGTAACTAGCCAACAAAATATAGCGTACACTGGTGTGTATCCCAAGCACATGCATGAGGTTCACATTACTGCAGTTGCTAGGAAAAAAATACGACTTAGACTTTTTTATCTTCACATGCAACTCTAGTGAAGTCAGTGATCAAAATAATTAACAGAATGCTGGCATAAATCAAATGGGGAGTTATTTTGTAGAATACTACTTTTTATTCATTCCATGATAGCAGCAGAGTTTAAACTAATACCTAACATTTTCTTATTGCCGAAGAGATCATAAAACAGAAAGCAGATATTCAATTATTTCACCTTAATTTAGAGCTCTAAAGCAGAAAGTGCCCTGGCAAGTATCACATTTTTGTGAAGTATTTTACATTACTGTGTTTAAAACAAAACAGAAAAGCATTAAGAATGGGATACAGTTAAACTGACTATCAGATTTGGACTAGAAAAGGCAGTTTTCCTTCTAATGTCTCACATTAGCATTTACACAGTATTCAGTTGTGCTTCGTAAGCTGTTTGTCCCTCTCAGTAGTTTGTCACATAAAACAATTAAAAATACATACAGACAGGTCATATGCAATTCTAGCAACTCATACAGAACTGCTAGCACACTTCAAAAATTCACTAATCCACTCTCCATTTAAAATCAAGTTGCCTTATCCCTCCCCAGAAGGTAAACTGAAAGCTGTGCCTACTCTAAATTAAGCCTTGTAGGTGAGATGTTGACACATGATTCTTCAAGGGTGCAAGCTACCCAACATAGATGCGAATGTAACCAGACAGGATAACCACAACCTGGTCACATAACATCCTCTTAGGAAATTATTCACAGCCCATAGCATAAAGTAATCACCTTCTGAAAACTGTAATAACGGACTGCAGTTGCCTTCCTTGCAACACACTAGCTAATCATACTTTCACCAGAATGCCAGTCTAAACCTGTAGGAGAGTAGGCCAGGTTTTCAAAATCCTCACTGTATCTGAAGGGAAAGCATAGTTTACTTGTGGATAGGATGAACACGCCAAGCCTTTAGTTTTTCCAGGGTTTCAATTCTTGTTCAGAAAAATTTTAGTTTGATGTGACCAATCTGTGAATTCTTATGAATCATAAGCTACCTGCTCCTTCTCCCTCCACACCCTTATGTGTGGCTAAAACCTGAAGAATTTAAAATAGTCTTAGTTATTAAAAAAAAAATCTTATTTTTAAAAGAAGGGACACACACAAAAAGGCTGACATAAGAAAGCCATTCCTCCTTCCTACTAAAAATACCTTTTAGACCTGTTTTTGAGTCCATGTCTATGGAAACGTCTTTCACACATCAGTGTCTACCTAAATCACGAGTACATTCTTCATTCATTCATGAGGTGGTTTAAGCACTATACTGATTAAGTTGGAATGACACCTTTCATTAAGCATATAACTCTGCATGCAAATCAGATTAACCTATAGCAGTGCAAGCGTCCAAGTTACAGCATGACTTTGTTATGTAATAACACTAAAGAGAGAAGTCGGACCCAAAACAGTCTGCATGCATGATGTGCAATAAAGCAACAGATCCTGAACATGGTTTAACTTAGCCCTCTCATATTTCTTTAGTCATCTTCCCAAACAGGAGTCCTCATCTTATGACCCTTATTCTCCAAATAATTTTACTACCCTTCCCCTTGGCCCTTCTCAACTCAGCCACACATTTCTACAGTCATGTTAAAAAACTGCAGTTTCATAGCGGGAGACAGAACGAGTCCTCTACTCTGGAAGCCTCAACTTTCAGGATACTTGAATGATGCACATTGGTACTAAAGGAGACAGACATTCTTCCTATTCCCATTAAAGACAGAGTTAAGAGAAAATGCACTTTAATCATGAAGTTCAGTGGCAAATGTACACCACCCACTGTTGTTTTTTCTTACAGAAGGACAATTCTGAACAGTACTACAGTAGCAGTGCCCTGTAAAAAGATCAGAGGTGCAACATTTTCTTCAGAAATGGTAACTCTGAAACATCACGTGGCACTGCAACTGCCACAACGATTAGTCAAGCAAACCTCAATTTTAACCTAAGATGATTCTTAGCTCATCATCTCCATATCAGTGACTTCCATTAGTTTCTCCTAAAAGAGAAGAGCTTTCTGCAGTCAAAGTTCCTGGGTTTTGACTCTGAAGAATAAAGATGCTTCTGAACAAAACGTGAAATGAAAATGGACCCCATGCATAAAAACAAATATGCAGGGGATGCATCTATGCATCTACAAGCGCATGACTTATGAAATGCCTATTTTGTAGAGGTCAAACTGAAGGACAGCCTCTACAGCAAGTGCATGAAGAACTAAAAAAAAAACCCATGAAACCCTCAAGTTGCAGTTTGCAGACAGAAAAGCAAGAATACTGTACAAGGCCTAGAAAAATCAACACAAGTAACAAGATCTTGGATAAAACACAAGAGAGCCAAAATTCAAAGGACTGCAGCATTAGAAACAAAACTGAAATAATGAATGGAGCCTGCCGAAGAGTCAGCAGCTAAACTCCTTGAAAATAGATGCAACTGAAGAACAGAGTGGCAAAGAAAAGGAGGGTAATTAGTATACCAGACCATGGACAACCATGGACAACCACAAATACATCACTGGAATGCATGAAATCTCTTTGCCCCTTCATTTGTCCCTCAAATTGTGCTATCCAGACAGCACAACTGCAACGCCTTCCGATATACATGAAAATAAATTTTACTGTTTTGCTATTTGCTTATTCATTTGCTTGAAGGTTCAAATGAAGGTAAGTCTTGTTCACAAAGGATAGTTAATGTAACTCCATGTACCCCTGTAATAAGATAATTTATTTTCCCAAGAAATTCAGACAAGGATTTGATCGCCTTGTCCAAGAAAACCAACTACCCCCATCTGAAACTTTTACTTTAGCAATATGTACAAATGCTTTTTAAACAATGTTCGAGTTGTATTCCTACCACTAGGATAAGCTGCTTATATGAACCACTCTGAAGTCACAGGCACTTGTTTAAACTAAGCTAAGAAATGTCCCCATACTCCAATTTCCTGGAACAATTCTCCAAGTGACATTACGCCCTGTGTGTTGTAATGAGCACCATAAAGAAAGACTACAACCTTTACTCAAACTACAAGACACAGAGCAAGTCACCAAGTTATACACACTGCTACTGAATAGAAAAAGGGCATTTGATGACTTCAACTCCAATCTGACCCATGGTACTTTGCCCCCTGCCTTAAGCAGGCTGGATGCAGTAACCAGTCAGCATGTAATTGTGCAAATGTGGAAACATTTTCAGAAGTTAGTGCCTGTTGAATAAAAACCTGACAGTACACACTGGATACCCCAAATCAATTAATGTTAACAAACAACATGTCAGAGATCATCCCAGGGATTGGAAGAATGACTAAAATAAAACAGAACATGCAGATGAGGAGACATAATTACACCACAGTCATGGGCAATGAAGTCATGAAAAAGCTTCTTGCCAATAAAACTATTTAAAAACTATTGAAGGCTATGTGACTGGGTTTTGGCACTCACAGTTCAACAACATCAATAAAGTACTGAAAATTACAGTTGATGTTTCTGAATGCGTACTTTCAGCCACAGGAATACATGGCCAAGTAGGAGACCTGAATTGTCTATGAAAAAGAAGTAAAAGAAAATAGAGAAATGGGGCTTTTTTATAAACATAGACTAACATACAATTTCCCCACCAAAATACTTGCTTCTTGGAGATGCAACTGTAGTCTGTGTTATATTTCAGTAAGACAATTGCAAATAGAACAACATAAGAAGAAACTACCCATGGGGTAAGAAAATTTGTGATAACATTACCAATTTTTTGGTTTAGGACAGATGTAGGAGCTATGGCATGTGGCAGACAAAGGGAACAGGAAAAAGTAGACAGCTGGAAACATTAAAGAAAGCAAAGAGAAATATCTAAGCTCTCAGAAACAGGCCTTCAGACAGGCAAGAACGTCTATACATGGATGCAAGTGAGAGACACAGCAAAAAAAACCCAAACGTAAGCAAGTTAATGACTCTGTGTGTACAAGGGAAAGTACAAATTGTTTCAGCCCTTCCCCACTTACCCTCCCTCTCTCCCTGTAACTAACATGCAACAGTGATTACAATTACAACTTCATGCCACAGCAGAAAAATCACTAAATCACTGCACCTCTGATAGAAACCTATGAGCTCTGACCTCTTGATAGCTGGTCCACAGGCACTGCCGTTTTGCTGAGCTAGGTTGTTTTGCTTTTAAATGTAACTTCTCTTCTGCTTAAAATCCTTTCTCCTTGCTAGGAGCTGACAGCCTTTCTGAATGCCTCACAATACTAAGCAGCAAAGTATTTTGTCCCACTTGTTCTCCTATGCCAATTTATTTTTTGTGTGTGTGTATGGCAGGGTAGGTAGGATTTCCGAGAGGATTGCTAGAGCCTCCAAAAGTCTCCTGGAACACAGAAGGTAACCATTTCTAAGTTAACACCCTCCCTCCCACAACATGTTTCAGCTTTTTCTTAAAACATCTTTTTCTGCTCCTACCTACCTTTGCTGCAGACAACTAAACCTGTTCCAAGTTTAAACTAGGAGCTGCTATTCTTGATATGAATGTACATTGGCTGAGGTTCAGGCTCTCTCCAAAGGAGATGTATATAATCTGATTTTTGAACAAGAAAGCCCTGGACATTGAAAAAGATAACTCGTCTCTCTAACAAACTGTTCCTGCAGAAATCTGAAAGACAGTGATGCAGTTTCAAGATTTCTTTATGGAGTTGTTTTTGTTTTGCTCTATAGTCAGTTACTGAAGAAAATAACTTCTTTCCAGAATCACTAAGACCACTGCTGGGAAGAGAAAGATCACTAGATTGATTTTGAGAGGAGATACAACTTGCACCCACAAGTACCAGTCACTCATCAGGATCCTATCATCAGGATCCTACCATGACTGGCACCCTCAGAACCCAATTAAGGTAGTATTTCCTAGCCCAGACAGAATTCTTGCTTCTTTCTAAACATTTGTACTACAAATCAGAGGTGGGAAAGCATAAGAAAAAAAAAAAACCACTAGGCAGCAGTATCAAAGTAGGAGCAGCCCAATCACTATGAAAAACTGTGTAGACAACCAAAATGGCATTAACAAGTACTATGAAAATCAATGAGGTAGCTCTGCATAAATTCATACGCTGCTGTCTGAACAGTATGAGAATGGAAAAGCCAAGGTCCTTGCCTGAAAGCATTAATAAGCAGAAAACATGCCCATGCTGGTGTTTAGTTCAGCACCTTTCTGGTTATACTTCATTTTCCAAAGATTTCTTACTTAAAAGTGTTGGAAGATAAACAAAAGACACCCATTGTAGACACAGAGATTAGACAGCTGCTTTGTTAATAGCACACATACTCCTGCAGACTCCAGCCAAAATTCAAAGCACCATTGAAGCAAGCACTGTAAAAAGAAACTGGAAGATCCAAGGAAGCTGCTGTCTATGTAGACAGAAGCCAGGAAAAAGAAAGGCCTTGCTTCATTTTATGTATCAATGAGATACATTAAGATTGAAATTTTCTGAAAGAACAAGGCAAACAAGTTAAAATAAGAATCCCAACCAAACTGCTTATGTCAGAAGGAGTATACAGTGCTATGCAACTATTCCAACAGAACTGTGCACTGTAATAGTTTCACCAGAAAAAGTATGGGCAAAAAGGAAACAGAAAAAGACAACGCAGAAGAACAGAGTTATAGTAAGTCATAAAAGTTGAATTACAATTTTTTTCTGATATTTGTAATACTAAGAGGGCTCTGCCACTGTCATCTACCATCATAACAGAATATTACCCCACTCCTAGACATCATAGGCCTAATCGACAATTCTTACTTGCATGCAAGCCACTGAAAGTCTAAGAACTGAACAGATCTGAACATACCACATGCTTGAAGTAATAGCTAAAAACCCCTTGTTCTTTAAATTTCTTTTTTTTGATCTCTCATTTACAGCTTGAAGCCTCAGCATCTTCGTTCACTGCTAGTATTATTAATCAAACAATACCTGCCATAAAAAAAAAAGTTGAAGATTCATAGAGGATGTTTTCTTTAGTGGAAGTACCACACTATGCCACTGCTATTTCTGTGTCAGAAGGAAAAGAAACCTCAACCAACCAAACAAAAAGAATTTGCTTTTTTATCAAGTTCAGCTAAACCTATTCAGAATAATCAAGACAGAATTGGAGTCCTAGCCCATCCTGCCACTACCCAAAATAAGAAAGTGAAGTTGCTGGGTAAAAAGCCTCTAGACCAGAATGACACATTAGAATGTCCAGGCCTGTTCAGGTTGTTCAAAAGCCACTGGAGTGAAGTCAAGCTACTGTCAATTTGTCTTTGTCAGCGTTTTAGATGAAGTGTTAAAAAAAACTAGGAAAAAGATGCTACATGGAAAAAGATCCCAATGGGATTATTCACTGAGACTCCAAAAACAAAGGGAGGCTTGAATAACAGTAATTTAGAACAACAACAGAACACCAAGTACATTAATTGAACATTCCTGAAATACGGTAAAAAAATTACACTCACACACACTCTGGTCTGTGGTGATGGATCAAGAAACTGCCACTGTTTTTTTTTTACAGTTAACATAATACAGTACTGTCACCTGTGATAATGTGTTTGAATTCTTACAGAATCCTACTATCCTTCTGTCATACTGTTTCACTGATAACCTCACCACAAATATCTTAAAACCCAAGTTAATACAGTCCTTTATACCTTAAAAAAAAATGAACACATGGAATCATCATACTATCTCCTCTTTAATTTTCAGTCTTTGTGTCTCTAGTTGCTCACCAAGGTCCCTGGTCTTTTTTTTTTTTAAATTATTTAAAGCTTTCAAACTTCAGACCTTTCTAACTTCAAGCAATCAATAAGCATCAGGTACCCATTTCTGATTTGTCTTATGAGTACTTTATTTATCAATATGGAAGAATAAAACACAAGTGAAAAAGTTTATACAGATAGTGCTTGGGAGTAAAATAAAAATAAACTATTTGGCAAAAACGAAACCAGTATGCACGCGCCCAAGATGATGATGTTTGCGTGAAGGCTCCAAAAATTTCCTGTTTAGCCAAGTACTCAATATTATGAAATAATTCAAAGTAAGATACATAAGCAATTTCCAAGTCCCTTCATTTTATGTGAAAATATTTGTGGGGTTCTTATCTCAGCAACATGATCACTATTCTGGTGAGGATATAGGAAAAGCAGCATACAGGAGACTTAAAACCTAATGACTACACATGAGAATAAAGTAGGAAATGTTCTGAAGTGTACAGCTGTAACCTGGCTTTGCTTCCGAGGAAATGACATCAAAACTATGCCAGAAACACATTAAGACCTGGAAGTCAAATCCTTAAAGCTTAGGAAAAGCTGGAGTTTGTTCATTTGTACACACACAGAGCTTTTATTTACAAATCTATTTTGCCCTCACATCTCCAGCATTCCTATCTCATTAAAAGAACAAGGATAGAAGATGACTACTGCCATAAAGTAGATTTTCCCTCAAGACTGCATAAAACTATTTAAAGAAACCAAGGGAAAACCCCTATTGTTCTAGCCTTTTATGCAGACAATAACTTTCAGGACAGGCGGCTTTCCTCCGAGGGTCACACTGATCACCAAATTTACTTCTATCACAATCAGTGCAGAGCAGTAAGGTGCCCTGACTCCAAACTTGAGTTCATTGCAGCTCTAAATATTCTGGTCACCAAATGAGGGCATTGCCAAACCTGCCTGTTCTTCAAAATACAAGCAGTGCTAAAGCCAGCATTTCCTAAGCTTACAAGGCCTCATTCTGCAGCCTCAAGAATGGCTCTTTACAGACAGAGGCAGTACTACATTTTTAAGAAGGGTCTGTCCAAATACTTCCTGTAAGTGACGGGGGGGATCAGAAAATTATTTAGTGATAGAAACTGATTCTTTTTTCATTAAGTGTTCCTATAATTTAATACTAACCTCCTACCTGCCCACATTTTTCCACATTCTGCACCCCTTTCCAAAGATTGGGTTTTACTCCAGCACACAGCTAGAGAATTCCTTAAACTCATCTCCAAACACAAAGAGCTCAGGCACAGTTTACACCATTCTCATGGTTATTGCATTTTAGGGTACTGCGTAAGTAAAAAATAAAACGGAATTTTATGCACAAATAGCTGTGATATATGGTCAAGAATAATACAGTCTACCATTCAAATTCCAGATTAAAAGTACAGTTGGCAGTTAAAACGAACTGTATGCATAGATACAGAAAATCTTTCAAGTCACAGCTGAGACCCAAACATGAAAGCATATTTCATCCTCTAGGTCAGAATCCAGCAAGGCATTTAAGCATGAGAGCAACTTACACATCTGAGTAGTCCCACATAATTCAGTTGCACGTGGCCTACCAGCATAAGCACATTTAAGTGCTTTATTTAAACTGCAGCTATCAGAATACAAGTCATGTTTCACTCCAGTTTCTTGGGTTTGTAAACTATTATCTTAGAAGACTTTAGAGACCTTTTTATCTACTAAAATATTCTTACCTGAACTGAGAACTAAGATGTTAGCAATAAAGTGGCTAATGTACTTTCTCCTCTATGTGTAAACTACTAGCATTTCTCTGTATTTCAATACCGAAACTTGATTAGCCAGTTTTGTTTTTTCCTTTTCATCACTCTTGGATGCTCTTTTGCTAGCATACTGCTATAAAGTTTACACTCTGAACAGTAGAAGTGTACTTCATTGGAACTATCTGTAGATGAAGGAAGTTTTTATTCTGTTGTTTTAGTCACATATAAACACCTTTTTAGAAGAGCTGTTAAAAAAATCTGAGCAACTGTTTCACATATTTATAAACACACTGTTTTATAGACTTCAGCAGCGAGCTGAAATATCCATCAGTTAATTCTAGCGGTACATGAAAACAAAAAAATTAAAATGAACACCTAGTAAAACAAAGGCTTCTTCAGTTCAAACAGAAACAGAAATAAAAAGAAGATAGACACGTGACAGACATCTGTAACTCAGTACGTGGTTTAACACAGCAGAGTTTAGCAGACAGAAATACAGAAAACCAGACCTTACAGCACTGGTTTAACACCAGTAACACTCAGCTGGATACTACTGCCATCGAGGAACAAAAATCAGTCTACTCACTCCCATGGTATCACACTTGCTTTCTTCTCCTGCCCCGATTACAATTTCCTTGGTCTAAACATCCTTCCTAGTCTTCAGATTTAAATGATTTACTCTAACAATATTAAATCTTAATAAATCCTAAATTGTTCCTTCACAGACAGATAGCAACAGGAGCAACACAAAGCAGCTACAAGGAGATAATGCTATCTCCACTGTGATCCACACCACATCATGGCTCAAATACATGAATCCTTCTTAAACAACATTTTTATGCACTGGCTAATGGGATGTACATAAAATGCCATTAAAAAAAAAAAATCACATTTTATGCACATTCCCTGGATCTTCTAAATATCCTAAGAACTCCGGCATTTTTTCAGGGATTACATGTTTTTTACATGGACTTTATACTTTGCAATTTGCCATTCCCTCAATAAAGAGCATTGTAGTTAAGGACGTTTAAATTTTACAGTTTATTTCTTATCCTAGTATTTTTAACTGAAATTCGGATCACGTGACTAAAACTACAGAGATCAGTAAGAATTCAGCAACATAGTAGTATTCAAAAAGCTTAATTTTCAAAAGAACAAATAAGACTACAGGTTGCATCGTTTAAAAACAGTTACAGATGATACACCAATGTAAAAAAAGGAGAAGTGAGGTAAGATTTACAAGAAAAGAGGAGCAAAAATTACAAGGGGTCACACGCAATAGTAAGAATAAATGTTGTTTGGCTCAGGTGTAGCTATGCTAAGCCACTACTGTCTTGACTTCAAACACACTTATTATTCAAGTCTTTAAAACGAGTTACAGGTTTGCAGAGACAAAATTATTACTATTATGTTACAGTACTTCCCATTCCAAAACTTGTTTAATAGCACAACCTGCATTATTCAATCACTTAATTGCAATGCAGTTCTGCTCAGCCAATTATGTAAAAAAGTATTTTTACACCAGAACAGACTTGAACATGTAAAAATTAAGTCAACAGTAATGTCAGTATTTTAGTAAGAAATATGTTACTGTTAAATGACTTATATTTAGGTCATCTTCTGCAAGCAGCTGCTTTATATTCCCTAGTTCCACTAGAAAGGAAAAGTGCAATAAGATCTCTTATTGACAGCTGCATTCAAAAACATACCAGTTACATAAGTTTGCAAATTATACTGTGCCAGAGTTAAATATCTAAGCATTTTAATGACAGTTCTTAAAATGCTTATCTCAGCAAGAATGACTCAACTTCACTGCATAAGCTGCACTCCAGATAAGAAGCAAGCAGCTTGATTTTACAGAAAAAACTTTTTTGTATTCTGCTTTAATTCAAATTGCACTAAGTGAGTTCTGCTTGTTTAGACCTGCAAGCTTCACCAGTTATTTGGCATTTCCATCTCTCCTCCTCGGCTTCAACAAAACTATCTCAAGCTTACCTATAGACAGTTAAGTAAATACTTGGAAAACAGGTATAGTTTTCTACTGTACCTCAAGGGGACAGATTTACCACACAACCACCAACCAAAGGACTAAACCTATAAACCAGAGCTAGGCTTGTTTGTATAAGAGAAAAACATGGCTATGCCAGAAGAGCGTGAGAGTACAGACCAGCTCTCTCCAACACAAGCTACATTTATCAGAGGGTTTTATCAGATATCTATGTCTATGAGGAAAACATTAATAACTGGCATGATGCATCAGCAAGTCTTTCACTCTTAGCCCAGTCTCACAGAGAAAAGGTAGACCCAGAAAGGCCTGGAAGAGAAGACTTTAGGAGCAGCTGTCCCTACTCCAGGGGAAAATGCTGGTACGCCTATCAAAAGTGTTTTCCTTCGACACTTTTCCCCTGACACTCACGTTTCCCTCCCCAGCCCCTGTCTCTGATGTTATTCATAGGAAAACTATGAATAGTAACAGAAGGGAAGCTATCACAGAAGAAATGCAGGTAGAACTTGCACAATTCTTGATCATTTGGCAGTTCACACAGGGTCCTGAGTAACAGCAGCTGCCTCGCTCTAATTTCACTAGTGCTTCACAAATCCTGCTTCAGCCACTTAACTACTGAAACAGTACATGTACAGGCTCAGGAAAGTGCCACACAGGCTCGTATTTGGAAAGTCATTTCCTAGAATCACAAGAGTTAGAACTTGTACTTCATAAAATGATTCTAGTTACTCTGATGTTAAACATCACAATGTAAGAAAAATATATCACCTACCTTCAAACCTACTGCTCTCAGGATCTAAAATTGCCTTCTGCTTAAAAAAACAAATATAAAAAATTCCTTTGTATGACACACAGGACCTTAAACCTTAAGGTTACCACACAGGCCATCTGAATGACCAGCACTTTCTCATTTGACAAAAGGTACAACTGAAAAACACCCAACATTAGTTCCTCACAAGTACTACTGTAAACTTAAATGTTAGTTTTGCAACAACAAAATCTTGCCATACACACGGCAACACTGAAATATTTTAATCGTACTAAACAAATACATATTGAACTGATGCCTACAAAATCTATTCTTCTGAAACTATTAACCTGCAGCCAGTCTTAAAGCTGTATCATATCTACTATACTACAAGCTATGTAATGAAAAGGTTAGATGTATGCTCAGAACCTCTGGCATTTAACATGCAAGCCCGGTTACCCAGTACATCACTGCACAACTTTTTAAATCGAGGACAGCGTTTTCTTCTATCTGCTTTTAACATGCACGCTATGACAGATCACAGATGATCAGCATAACCTCTGCTCACGACATTGTTTTCAAAGGCAGCAAAATCTCTCAAACTTTAAACGCCTTTCAGGCGTTGGCAAGGGAAAACTGCCTGCTGCATAATAATGTCACTATTTGGGGAGCGCTTGATGCTCCGACCCTCGCTAGGGTGGAGTGCTTTAAAAATAGATGCGTGGTGTTGTTTTTTTTTTTTTTCCCAGTGCTGTGCCCCAAGCATTTGGGTGGCGATGGGAGAAGAGGCTGTTTATAACCATTATTAAATGAACTCTGAATCGGCCAAGAAAAGGCGGGG
>JAVKLA010000040.1:15871976-15887929 GCA_034782735.1 Sagittarius serpentarius
GCCTCTGCCGTAGCGGGCGGGATACCCGGATGTTGGGGCTGGGAGAGCTGCAAAGGCGGGGTGGGGGGGGGAGATGGGGACGGAGCGAGGCCGTTAAAGGTATTACATCACCCTCCGTCCCGCCCCGCCTCCCCGAGCTCGGCCGCGCTGAGCATGCGCGGAGCGCGTGGGAGATGCACGAGCTTGGGCGGGGGGGAAGACGTCATCGGCACCGCCCCCTTCCCTGAGAAGGAGAAGGTGGGGCAAGTGCCTGCGGCTCTTTGCGCCGGGTGCGGGTGGCGGTGGCGGTACCGGTGTCTCACGGTCGGTGCTCGCCCGCGGCCGAGGGAGCGGGCAGCGGGGCCGAGGCCCTGGCGGGATCAGCCTCAGCGGCGTCCTCGCCTCCCTGAGGAGGCGCCAGGAGCAGCGCCTCTTGCTCCTTGGCGGCGACGGGCTGAGGAAACGCCACCCTGCTCGCGTCCCGTCCCCACAGCCGCGGGCGGGCGCACGGCCGCAGGGGTACGCTGGGGTATCCTCTCAGCCGCCTAAACCAGAACGCCCTGCAGGCTTCCCCGCTGAAAGCACAACCGCTGGCAAAATCAGCAGCGGATTACCAGTAATGAACGCATAATGGATTTAATAATCCCATGATTTTCAGCTACCCGTTGATGAAGGCTGGCCTGTTGACAAAAGGGACGGGAGTATGTTCAGGGAGCAACTCCCCCCCGCCTGTCTGCAGGGAACAAATTTAGAGGACAAGCTAATAGACAAACCTCTGTTTTGTCTCACATTGGGAGGTGAATGTGGTGGGGCTATGGGGCCACGGTGGGAGCGGGGCCTGGCTGGGAGAGGGTGACTCTGGGGGGAAGGCTCCGTGCTGCTTAATTCCAGCTAGCCGGGGTTAGATCACGGGGCTGGGGAGTTTGAGGTGGGAGTGGATGCGAGAAAGAGTGCTTTTAAGGGGAGAATTAGGGATGCATAGTAGTTTTGAGGCTGTGAAGAAGGAATTGAGTACAGGGGGAGAGGTACTGAAGAAGGCTGGGGAAAGGTGATGTGGGTACTTAGCTAAAGAATTAGGAAAGTTGTCTACTTTAGATAGTTACTGTCTTTAACAGCAATCAGAGCAAAGAGCCGTCTGTTAAAATTTCCCTAAACTGAATGTTTGGAAAGCCCTCAAATTGCTGGTTATGTTCCCGTAGCCATTGTAGATAACAATCAGTGCAGCTTCATCCCGAGTGTGCCAACGACTGAAGGCAGTTAATTGAGGGCTCTTGCGCAGATAAGACCTACAAAACCAGCAAAGCCCTACCCGGAGATAGCTAAAAAAGCTGTAACACATATAACAAAACCTCATCGTTGTAGGGTTTTCCTGTAACAGATAAACTGACTGTGTTTCAGTGTGATTACAAAATCTCCAGTTTCTATTGCTGACTGTGACTGAATGGTATGTTTGGACCCGATCTCACTGTATGCATCCTAATCGTGTTTGTTAGCATGATACTGAACACCACTCAGTAGTGCTCAATGTTGTGTTAACTATTTCAGGCCTTTGAATTGTAGTTAGATGCGGCAAAATTTGTTAGTGGAAACAAACCTTTGGAGAGATTTAAATGCAAAATATTCTCAAAAATGTGTTGCGGGGGCAGCGGGGGTGGGGGGGGAGCAGAATATATGCAGACTATATGAAAGAGAGATTTTGGAAGGTCATGGAGCAATTCCCATAATCTTCATCAATGCTGTTTTGAATTTTCTTTTGGTGTCCAAAGACAATTGGTTACAATGTTGATGCAGTTCAGCTTTTAAAAACTGCATTTCTTTTTTTCTTTTTTCTTTCTTTCTTTCTTTTTTTTCCCCAAAAATCTTCTGCAATGTTCAGACAAGGTAGAGGTTACGCAGAATTGTTCCTTCAGGCATGTGCCATGCTTCTTTAACCTCTACACTTAAACAAGGCCAGGTTGGAAGGGGCTTTGAGCCCTGTGGCAGGGGAGTTGGAACTAGATGACCTTTAAGGTCCCTTCCAACCCAACCCGTTCTATGATTCTATGAAACATAAATTCTACTTTAACAAATCTCTCGTAACACTTTGAATTATATACAATTGTGGATTTCATTTAGATTCTATGTTACCTACAGCTGTATTTTTGTGTGTGTTTGTTGTTTTTTTTTAAATAAAGAGAACAAAAACATGGCCCAGCTTTTTTTGTGATGCCCTAGTTTTAAGCTGCAGGAATGTAATGACAGCAGAGAGTTTGCTGCTGTCATTTTCTATTTATATGTTTTTCTTGGGAAATTGGATGGAGTCAAATTACCACACAGGTATTTTCTTAAAGTGTAACTTTTATTTAGTTTGCTAGTTTTGCCTGGCCTGTTGTACTGGCAATGGTAATAAATATTTACAAGAAATTCAGACATCACATTTAATTAGGATAAAACAGCTGTGTGTAACGTATGCCTCTACTATGCATATTTGTAGCTGATGAGACTACATCTCCCAGCATACAACTCTTTATTTTCTCTTTAGCTGTAGATCAAGATGGGATACGGATGATTGGGACCTGTAGTCACTAGAGTCATTAGCACCACAGTCAAGGCGGCAGTAACAAGAACCATTGCAAAACTCTTTCAACGCTGCATTGTAAACCATAACTGAATTATTGAGAAGAATCCTATTTCACTCTTTGGAACAAGAAATCTCTATTAGCATAATAAGGCATATTTAAAATGATGTGCCATTCCACAGCATATTTTTAAAGAATACTATTTTTAGAGAATTTTTTTCTGCTTCCTGTTATAGCTTTAAAAAAGTCTTTAGATGGATGATATTTGCCAGCAGTATTTCTAAAAAAAAGTCTAGGTACCACCTATGCACACCTGGTTATTGCAAGCAGGAGGATAATTTTGTCCAATGTATTCATTAAAACTGTCAATTTAGAAAATTCCACACTTTGCTCAATGAAGCTGTTCCCAACGACGTCATTTCCCGTAAAAAGAGAATATGGGACTGCAGTTGCTACTGGGATCACATGGCAATTTAACTGCATTTTGGAATCAGTTTCCATCGTAATGGCCATATTCTGTACAAGTCTGCTGTAATCTCTGTGTGTTGATATTGCCCAATGCTCCTTTTAACTCTTTCAGTTTTAATACCAGTTGGTTAGACTTCTTTTATTACGAGGTATATCATGAGGTATCAGAATTTTGTATGTTCCTTAAACAGGGCACATTTACTACAAATATTAATTGTTATGTTGCATGATTTAGATTTCTTAACCCCTAAGTGAAAAAGCTGTACTTCTTTCAGTGTCTCACATGTAGTTTATTCAAAAGGTCAGAAAAAGCAGAGCCTTTTGGTTTCAGCTTCCCTTACTTATTGTCCCTGTTTCTCCTCTCTTACATTGTCTGCCATGAATATCTGATGTAGATGGGAAGTAACACATCTGAAGTTACTCAGCAGCCTAAAAAGCTGGTAAACTGTGGGGTTTTGTTTTGTTTGGAATAGGATTTGTATCACCTAATAATACTCATCTACATATTAGATGTATAATCAAGCTGTTGTCCAGGCTGTGTTGGTTCAGTGGAAGGAGCCGGGCACCTTCAGACAATCATTATTCCCATGCTCACACTGCTGTCTAAAGCAGGTTGGGTGAGTTGCCTTCTGAAGGTGACTTTTTCTCTCCTGTAGTTTCTGTGACTACAGAAGAAGCTGAGATGACCGCCTAGACTAGACCCTTAGTGTTTAGATGGCTAAAATTAATTAATTACCTGTGGTGCTGCTTGGAGGTTATCTAATAGAAATCTTCATATTAATGATATGTGTGGCCTGTAATAGTGTGATCATGAACTTGCCAGAAATTTAAACTTGGCTTGTGAAGTACTGATGTCCTGCCCCATCTCTTCTCCAGTGGGCTGTACCTATTTCTGGAATCTAAAAGCCAGCTGGATGGCTATGCTGCAGGCTTTATGTCTTCTTGGTACTATTCCTGCAACACCCTTGTGTGATGACATCTGTAGGTATCTGCTAAGGCAGCTGTGCCATTGGGAACTCCATAAAATGCCAGCACTCTAGCTATGATTAATAATCACATGATGTTTAAATCATCAAAAGCACACACCTAGGGTGTGTCCTGTATCCAAACTGAATTTATCTGAAAGATGTCACAAAGAGTTTGGTCTTTTGAAGAACATCATGTGCAGACGTCCCACATTCTTGAAATGCAGCAGTTTTGATATAATTCACTTTCTGCTGGAGTCTTGAAAAGTACTACGCAAACTGCCACACTTTGGCCCCTCTGAGATGAGATTTATTCTCTCCTGATAGCTTTTTAAAAAAACACTCAAACTGTTAGGACGTTTGTTAAAAAGCAAATGCTAATGATTTTCAATCTACAAAAATAGGTACAAAATCACATACAAAATCATTAGGCCATCACAGTGTGGTTTTCTTATTCTAGCTCTAAGAGACAGAAAGCAATGCTTAGTCATGAGTTTTATTTTTCCAGTGAGAATTTGCTGATGGAAGTAACCTGCAATTCAGGAAAATCAGCAAAAGCAAAGTACAGTAAAGACCAAAATATCAATAGAGGGAAAATCTTTTTATGCTGAAAATTAATATGAAGCTTTATTCTAGCATATTGTTGCTATTTTTGTCCTTCCACTTTTCTCCTACTTTTTTTGTATGGGATATATGGGAAAAGCATGGCATCTCCTAATATCTTCAAAAGTCCAAAATAAGGTGACAAAAATTCAGGCAGCTTAGGAAGATAAATGTGGTTTGTCAAGGTTTTCAGAGCTCATCTGCAAATCACCTATATTTCACATGGTTCCTTCTATCCATAGCAAGGTGTCACTGAAGACCTGGTGGCCAGGAAAATTCGTTTTTCATGTGAAATGGGGAAATTAAAAAATAACATCAGTATAGTCTACAAGCATTAAAGAAAATTAAAAATGATGAGAAAAAGAGGGGAAATGAGGGGAAAATTTAAATATTGATTCTTTTCCCCCTCCCTTTAGAATCTCAGCTGCCTCAGTAGCTGAAATGGAAAAGTCTTGCTAGAAAGCCTGTGTGTCCTGAACCATTTGTATAAAAAGGGACAAAATAGACCTGTTTGATGTCTGAAGAAGTGCTGGCATGGCATCCCAGGGTATGCCAATTCATTTTGGTTCCTGTGCTACCTACCAGATTCATTATGGTGCGATGCAAATGGTCTCATTGGGACCATCGGCATTACTCTTCAATGCAGGAACCATGAATCAGCTCAAAGCAACATGAGTAGAAAACGTAAGTTGGCTGGGTCGAATTCACACATGACAGGACTCCAGGACAGATACCTTTCTACGGTTCTTTCCAGCCTCCGGG
This sequence comes from Sagittarius serpentarius, assembly GCA_034782735.1. Lineage (NCBI taxonomy): Eukaryota > Metazoa > Chordata > Aves > Accipitriformes > Sagittariidae > Sagittarius > Sagittarius serpentarius. The sequence goes on from JAVKLA010000040.1 coordinate 15,877,312, forward strand.
GGATACACTTCATTGAATCTTCATCTGTCAGTGCCGAATGCTTACAACGACTTTGTGTTCAATGCTGAAAGTTTAATTTTCTTGACAAGATCTTCTTTTGCTATAAGACAAGCTGTGAAGTAGAGAACAACCAGAATATTTTATCAGCTAGGCTTTAGCCTATTGTGTTCATTAGATGGTTCTTGTGTTTTAAAAATGCGAGGGTACATGTAAGCTGCTGTTTTCATTTGCTATTAGTAGTCCGTGCATGAAGGTCTGTATCCTCACTGAAGTCAGTGACAAAGCTTCCATTGACCTCAGCGTTGCAGGATCAAACCCTTAGTCATTAGCATGTTGTAAAGACGGCTGTTATCCCAGCCAATTTTAATGCCTGCCTACAATTGTCAGTTGTTTAACCTAAAAATTAGCTTAGCAATCACAGTTAAAATTATATGTCAGACTGTTGATGCATAAGAGTACTTCATACTGAGTCATCAAGCGTCTTATGATGCTCTTAGAGTTTTATAATTATTAACATTCAAGCAAGAGATTCTGAAATTTGATAAAGACTGGAATTTCCAGATGTCAAGGAGATTAGTTCTGATGAAAGGATAAGATTTGTATTCTGTAAACTCCATTTTTTGTGTTACTAGTCCTTTTTTTCTTTAAGTAGCTGGATCTAGTCGCCTTCTTTGCATGACCAAACACAACTTACTTTTTGCTACATTCATTCATATAAATCTGTTGAATCAGTTGTCTCTTTTAGCAAGCCTGTTAGCTAGGACACAGCTGAGGAGATAATTTTTTTCTGTCAATTAAACAGTTAAATTAAACTAAAAGCAACATGTCAGAATCAAATAGCCAAGGTGTGGAGATATTTGAAATCTGAACATTGCTTAGTATTTTGCAAAATAGTTTTTTTCAGTACAAAGGATTCTGGAGTGTCCAGGATTTAAAGAATAATCCTGTTCTGGAGTTGGATTTCCCCACTTATGGGTTTTCTAGTTGATAACATAACTGATGGTTTTCTTAGGAAAGCAAAACAAGCAGTAATTTGAATTTTTAGCATTTTTATGATGACCCTTGCCCCACCCCCCCCGCCCGAACAGTGTTGTGTTTCTTTGGGGATGGTGCAGAACAAAATATTAGCTAAGCAGTAAGGGCCGTTACGAAAAGAAACGCTTATTGTGCAGTTCAAGCTCAGTTTCAGGAGAAGGAACCCATCAGGAAAAGAAAATCTCATATTGCAGGTCACATTAACGTAAGTTCTTTTGTAGAACATTTAAGCGCAAGTAATGTGGTGCAGCTTAGTATCAGAGTATTACTCAAAACATGGATGCTACTTGGAGATTATCTGAGTCTCCACCCTAAACAGAAAGGTATCCCTCCTTCTCAGGAAATTTCAGTTAATCCAATGGATTAGGAGTCAACTACTTCTTGAGAGATTTGGGAATGTGATTTCTTGTAAGGATTTGAAATATGGTTTTTCTCTTGCTTGTTTTCATTCATTGTAGTATATCACCCATATTTATTACGATAAATCTGTTTCCATTATATTTGTGTGTGTAACAGCATATATTTTTACAATTACATTATATTATTACAAACACACTTCTTTTTTGCATTTTTTAACCTTTATAGGGATAATCAAAATAATTGGCTAGTACTTGACATTTATCGTGTCATATTCTGATTACTCCCTTGTGTTGTTTTACTGTTTTATGTTCAAAATAAATAATATAATCCTTTGTAAGACACATGATAAGGAAGAGGAAAAAAGCTTGTCTTACAAAGATGACAAAAATGATGAGGTGAAAAAGGGAAAGTACTGGTGATGTTAATTCACAGCAGCCTGCTGAAAGCGGGATTGGAATCATTAGCTCGCTCTACTGAGGTCACAAGATTGCCATTCTATGACATAAATTTCAATTAATATAGACAATGTCCCAACATGAAAGTAGAGTTGACCTGAGCTGAACCCAAGTTAGAGGAGAGGCTCGTTACCAATAACAGTTAGCAAACAGGAATTTTCCTGCAAGTGCAAACTGAAAAGCAAAGTTACATACCTTCAGAGCACTGAGCAAACACGTCATTCTGCTGCTAGCTCTCTGGGTAGAATTTGTGAATACTCAAAGACAGCGGTTGTGGAATGCTTCGTTCTCATCTCACTGCGACAGCAACCTACTGAGAAACCCACAGTAAAAACCATCACCATCCTGATGCAATTTCTAGTGTTGTCTACAAAAAATTTGGGATCTTTTCTGAACACAAATCCTAAAAGCGTTGAAGTTGATCCAGTGACTTTTCAGTTAAACTCAAGATTCCCACTGACTTCAGCGAGTCTGAACGGGGTTTAAATTTCTTATTTTCTCGGGGAAGCATTAGTACTGTCAAAATAACTTCCATCAGTTTAAGCTGGATTAATGATACAGTAGTCTTTTTTCATAAAATCATAGAATAATTTTGGTTGGAAGGAACTTCTGGAGGTCATTTAGTTCAGCCCCTCACTCAAAGCAGGTCTAATGAGATGGAGTTGTTGAGGTCTTCGTCCTGCTGAGTTTTGAGTTATCTTTGAGGGTGGAAATTCCACCTCTCTGGGCACCTGTTCCTGTGTTTCCAATCAGAATTTCCTGTGTTGCAATTTGTGTCCATTGTCTCTTGTCTTATCACTACATATCTATGAAAAGAGTCTGCTGTTGAAGACAGCAATAAAATCTTCCCTTATCCTTCCCCTCTTACAGCTGAACAAAGATGGTTCTCTAAGTCCCTCTTCATCTTGGTGGCCCTCCACTGCACTTTCTCCAGTATTTTGAAGAATTTTCTTACCCAGGAAAGGTGACAGGAGGCTGCTCACATAGCTTTGATTTAAATACTTGTGGCTAGCATCTTGCCTGTTGCTGTGACATATTAAATGCTTTTTAACATCACTAAAAAACTCAGCTATGCAAAATCAAACATTACTGTCTTTTGAGACTCTCCTCTCTGGGTTGACATCTGTGCTACCATATACAGAAAGCTGACGGATCTTCAACAAAGCACCCGGTTGCTTTCACCGAGGCTTAATGTCAAGTAAAAGTTGACTTCAGAAAGTGGAATAGGTAAAATGCTCGTTAAATCACATGCACATCTTGGATCTGTGTTCCTGTAGATTTTAAACAAAACTTCTTGCAGCATACCATCCTACACACCTCGGAAGAGGGACAAGGCCACCATCCTGACAGACCCACATCTGCCTGATACTGGGCAGCGCAGGAAACTTTTTTAGATGTTGGTAGTAGTTAGAGCAGCCTTAGAGCTACTTTTTCTTGCATTTTGGTTATGAGAAAGGGACTGTTGGAGTACCAAGTGCACCAAAGTTACCCTCTCCCAACACCAGCATGTCTATCTGTCAGCTGATGAAGAAAGCACTACGTTCTAATTTACTTCTCTGACACCCAGGGATTTCCTCAGATGAATAATTAGATCAGCTCTCTGTTTTATTGTGTTGCTGGAATGGAGGCTAATATCTCGCCACTGTATCTCCCTACCTCTTTACCTCCTTAAAATATGTACTGTCTAAGCAGGACTACTGCCTATCACTTCCGTTAACTGAGATACACAGAAAAAACCCATACCCAGTAGCGTATGATTCTAGACCTCCTTACATAATATCTTCATTAAAATGCCAATCACAGGGTTCTCTTAAGAGCCAGGTCAGACTGTGATCAGCTTTTTAGGCCATGTTCACTTTTGGACTTTTTGCCTGAGCAATTCCACAGCTTCACATGCTTGATTATGCAATTATTTTCTTGAACTCATTAAAAAATGCCCCCCCCTCCATGCTCATTTTACAGCCCCAAAGCTGATATTCTTCATAATTTATATTCTGATAGTAAAAGGTTTAGAAACAGAAATCTTGATTTTTCTCTTAAAAATGTTGGTTGTTAATGAAAATTCTCTGATATTTTGTGTTTTGCTTTGGGAAGACCAGCAGAGGGTGCCTGAGCTAGAGAGCAAACCCCGACCCAGATTTGTGCTCGAATTGTTGACAATAGGAGTATAAAAAAAAGAAATAAACTTTAATTTAGTTCTCTATTAAGACCAAAGAAGAATACATTAATGAAAATGAAGGGAAACTAACTGTCTTAGGAAAACTGCACTATCTGGGGGCTGTCAAAAAAGCAGTACTAATAACTGAGGAAAAAAAATAATTTGGGGATTAGGAAAGGAATTTTGGTTATCTGATTCTGTCATTGACTAACAGCTACTAAAGGACTGGTTCTCTTTTCATGGGTTTTGGGAGACATTCCCTTCATAAGCTACTCCATAAGCTACCTCTGTGTAAGGAGACGGAGGAAGAGAAAATCTTTCAGTGCAGGATTCAGAGCAGGTTCCTAATTTATGTTCCCTGGCCATCCCCATGATGGAGTTTGTTTCTGCTGACTATAGCGAGTGCTCAGGGATATGAAGCTCTGCAGAATCAGCCTTTTGGACACCACCTTCTTTTCCTCCTCCTGTCCCTCACTTAATATTAATGTTACAAGAGACAAAGTTTTCACTAGTTCCCTGCATGAGTAGTCTTTTCTGTATGAGTGCCATAAGAGAGCCCACACAGGAAAGAAACCTTTCTAGCTTCATCACAACAGATTTAAATTGAATAAATATTGTTTTATATATCTATATAGGTATTTGGAAAATGCCAGGTGTGCAAAAGGGGTGCAAATCTTTCCATTGACTTTGGTGACCTTGAAACCCAGCCCAGGATGATAGACGCAGAACAGGGATCTAAGAATCAGAATGTAAATATCAATGATAATGTCTGCTTCTTCACCATCAGAAGAGGTTTGTTCTATATGAAGAAAGCAAGAAAGCTTTATTTTTTTTTTCAGGAAAACATTAAATACTTGCTTTCCCTTGCTTATCCAGATATGATATATTCATATGACATGGTATATTCAGATATGTTCTAGCCTTACCTGTAGCTATTCCTATGAGGAAAAGTCCTTCATATATTTGTATCTTGACTTCTAATATTTCATTTGAATAATCGTGAAGAATTACATAGTACTAATGTCACACAGGCAAAATGGCATTATCATCAAATGGGCTTTTGTTCAATTCACCTGAACATGTTCTGTATTTCTGTTATTTATATAAACACAGGTGCTTTAGTCATACCCCTTAATGTAAACTAAAGAAAGTGTGTTATGAAAAGGAAAGGGATTATACAACTTGAGGACTCTGGATTCTATCACTGTCCCATTGTACTAAACAAATCTTATCTTCATATAAATGGCTCATCTCCTGCAGAGAAGGCTGGCGTTTTTCTGGATTTCTCTTTTTATGATTTCTTTGAGTAAAAGTGCTTTTAATGTCAATAAACAGGCAGCAAAGTAAAAGTAGTGTGGCCTAGAGGAGTGAGCAGAGCTCAGGCAGGCAGTTCTGGGTAAAATTCACCCTTATGTGAAGGACACATCTGGAACACGTAAGTCACATTCAAATACCCAGTTAGGTCAGCAAGGGAGACTTGATGTGCAGGAGCTCTTTGTCTGGAGGCAAATGTTGTCCTTTAAAAAGTAACATGCCCCTTTTAAACAAAAACAGTTACTGCAGGTGTCAGTGAAAGCAGGCTGAGCACTTTGCAAAGAAAAGCAAAGCCAAGCAGTTTATAATCTAATTGAAATGTCATGGATGTGAAATTTGGAAGAAGGGCAGCGCCAAGTGTAGCTGCAGGTGGCTGGCATCCGTGCAGAGTTGCACACCTTCAAACACAAGTGTGGCTCTGGGTAGAGGGTAGAAAATGGCTCTCGCTTCTTATATTGAGGAAATCCTTCCTGGGGACGCCACAAAAAGTCACTGACTGACAACCAGGAGTTATCTACTTCTGTGTCTGAAGATGCTTCCTGTATTTGTCCTGGCTGTCCAAGTAAGAATTGTCTTGCCTCTGTACCTTTATATTACTATTTTGTATTTTTGTGTGATGCTCTGTTGTTATCAGATGTTTTTCTATAATTTTTTTTTTTCTGAGGGAGGAAACAGTGAGGTGTACGGAGGGGAGAGGAGGAAAGAATGATTTACTCACAGTTACACTACTTTAACTTAGGGTTTCCTTAACTAAACAGTTGCGAAGAGTTGAGGAACCATCTCTGCTATGTCTTCACTAGTAAGTAAAACAATCTGTGGACTTTCTAGGCCTGAGACCACTGGCCTGACCTGGCTTGTGTCTGTAGCTGATGTCCCTCAGATGTATGCCACGTTCCTTGGGACCGTGTTTGTGGGCAAAGCCATACCATGAACCACGATAACAGTTTAAAAGTATGGATGATCAGGTGCCAGCATATGACTGCACGCCTTGGCCCTGTTTGACTCACTGGTATGGACGTAGCTTACTCTGGCAAAAAAGTGATTTCTCTGGTTTACCTTCTATTGCTTGGGAGCAAGTTGTACTAAATTGTAATGCAGTGGCCAGGAAGGCAGTACCAACAGTTTTATTTACTGTTTTAAAAATGAGTAGACAACACAGTAGTTCAGCTTGCCCTAATGAGAACTAGACCTCAAGTTTTAAACTGATGGGAGCTCACACACAAAACCTTAACTAAACAGACTGAAAAGAAATGGATGCAAGGTGTAAGTAACATTAAGGAGAGATCTGAAGGAAGAAAAGATGGAGGTTATTTCCTTCAAGTCTGTATTTCAGTGGCCTGAGGCAGGCAGAAGGGGCTATGTGTGAAAAAACATGAAGATGGAACAAAATGCTAAAAGCTGAAATGAGAGGAGATTAGAGTAGCTAGGACTGCAGAAGATTAAGTGCACAAAACCTCAGAGGCTTGAACTCAAGAAGGTAATTCTGATGCAGAAAGCAGACGGCTTGTGCTCTGTGTAAGCAATAGGAAAAATTTCATTGACATAGCGACAGGAGAATTGTACCTCAAATCAGCGTCAGATCAAAATGATTCCCGCATTTGAAAGGCTCAAATGCATGTCCCTTACCTAGGATAAATTTTTAAGTTTTCAGTAAACGTTATTACAAAAGAGACAACATTTTCTTAAATAATAATTTGCAGTTAAACCAGATATAAAATAAAAACTGTAGAAAGAAGGTATATAGCCACTGTCGGATCAGATTTATGTAAGAAGTATTTTTGGCACTCCGTTACATCTACTTGGGACTGTCTTTGCCTGGATGCGTGTTTGTTTGTCTCCTCTTCTAGCAACACTAAACCATATGGCATAGGTAACATTCTGAAGCAGATACAGTCTGAAGCATGGAGTCATAGCCTTACTTCACTTGCACTCATTTTATGGCAGATTCTCCCTAAAATTTTATTTTCCTAAACAAAGCAAAGAGCTTTTCTCCTGAGAAGCAGTTCTGTTTTGCTCATAGTAGAAAAGAAAAAACAGGAAAAGGGAATATAGTGCTGCTCTACTTATTGCTATTCATTTTAATGTTGTTGTACCCGCATAAATAATTCAGTGAAGTAAGAGCATTTTTCAAATCTATGTTTTACACAGACACTAAAATAATCTCAGATAATTGCACTGGAGCTTTATTTACTCTAACATGGATCAAAGAAATTGCATCACAGTACTGTGGAAAATATTCACACCCGTGGTCTCACAGTTTTATTACCAGGGCTGGCATCAGGTCATTTGAGGCCCCCTTGTGAACATTCAAAGAGGAAGTACTTCACCCATAAATCTGTGAAAATGTACTAATTTTATAGAATCATAGAATCACAGAATGGTTTGGGTTGGAAGCGACCTTAAACATCGTCTAGTTCCAACCCCGCTGCCATGGGCAGGGACACCATCCACTAGACCAGGTTGCTCAAAGCCCCATCCAGCCTGGCCTCGAGCACTGCCAGGGATGGGGCATCCACAGCCTCTCTGGGCAACCTGTGCCAGTGCCTCACCACCCTCACAGTAAAAAAATTCTTCCTTATACCCAAACTAAAGCTATCCACTTTCATTTAAAACTGTTGCCCCTTGTCCTGTCACTACAGGCCCTGGTAAAAAGTCTGTCTCTGTTTCTCAGAAGCCCCCTTTATATATTAAAAGGCCACAATAAGTTCTCCCCAGCACCTTTTCTTGTCCAGGTTGAACAACAGCAACTCTCTCAGCCTTTCTTCATAGGAGAGGTGCTCCAGCCCTCTGACCATTTTCACGGCCCTCTTCTGAACTGCTCTGACAGGTTCATGTCTATTTTGTGCTGGGGGCCCCGGAGCTGGACACAGTACTTCAGGTGGGGTCTTAGCAGAGCAGAGTAGAGGGGGAGAATGTGGGCTGCAAGCACACATTGCTGGCTCACGTCCAATTTTTTATCCACCGGTATCCCCAGGTCTTTCTTCGCAGAACAGCTCTCAGTCCATTCATCCCCCAGTGCCACTGTGCTATTGCACTTTTGCATAAGGTCTTCTCAATACTGCACAACTGGAGAAAAAAATAAATACATAGAAACAGTAATCTAATAAAACATTTATTTCTGTCTTATTGTTTTGGAGACAGAATGCAGCTTGTCTTGCTTTTATGTACATGAAGTGTGTCAATATAATTTGTGTATCTCTTAAGAATAAGGCACTTCATCATGTTATGTGCTGAGTTTAATTGATCTGTTATCTGCTGCCACAAAGTCAACACAGGGAACCTCAGCAAGCTTCACGGCAGGGTGTGGAGCAAGACTGTGACCTCCCACATTGGTAACTATTTCTCATGTTGTTTTGAGAGCCTTGTACTTCAGCTTTACATTGGCTCTTGCACTTCACAGCCACAGTTAAGTATAGATATCAGAATATGTTTATTGAACTCCAAAGTGCTGTCTGCATCAATCACAGGACAAAGTGCAACAGAACTGTCATTCATTCTGTTGATGTTCAGGTTGACTTTGGCTGACTTTTAAAAACTGTTAGCAGAAACGGCCTCTTCAGAAAGTGAAAATTATCTTCTCTTGGAAACTAAGTTCAAGCATTAGAAGGAGAAATATTTTTGGTTTTCCTTGGGAATTCAGATGTTAGTCAAATCCAAGGGCCTTGTTTTGATGTGAACCTTTAAGAGATGTTTCACTTTGCTTTGGTACTTTGTACTCTTTAAATAGTTGCCAGCTCTGAAGCAACAAAAAGAGCATATGTTATTGTCAACCCTCAAAGTTGTACTTCCAGCAAGGAAAGCCAGAGCACTGCTGGCCGTCAAGGTTAGACTGGAAGTGGCAAACCTGGACTCCCATCAATCTTTTGCCAATCGCTTTGGGGTTGAGAAGAAATCTCAGTCTGGCATGATTTGGATGGTTTACAGCGTCCATATATAAAAGCTGCAGCCTGTGGCAGCTTTACTGCTTTTTAGCTGGTGGAGATCTCAAAAGAAGTATTTTTAATAGAGTCAGGTATGTATAATTAAGATAATTCCTTAACTATATTTATCTATCATTAAGATAATACTAATGAGATGAGTGTATTTATTTTCTGTAAGTTGGAAAACAGCAAGAATAGACATTACCTTGTGAAAGACCTTGTAACTTTTTCCAGTGCTCTCCGCCCCATGCTCAGTCTGACACTGAGCATGCCTTCATGCACTGAGCAGGCACTTCATGCCTGTCTTCGTTATCTTGCGCATAGGCAGTAAAATCTCCACTGATGGCGACTGTGTAGCTGTACAAATGCACAAGAACTCTGCAACTGAAACATTTTTTTAACAGGAGAAATCTATTTTAGTCAGTTTTGTTGTAAAAGAAGGGTTGAAGAACAGAGTTAACAGGATAAATTCTCACCACTCGCCAATCATGGGATGCTGGGACCTCGTGAGCTTCTCCTACGCATCCTTTCTGTGCTCAGCCTGAGCTGCTCCATACCTGTCTCTTTGGGGATAGCCAGGAAAATCCCCACTGGGAATATACGGTGCAGGTGCAGTGTACGTCCTCTTCCCACTTTGCACTGCCTGTTCTGGTGTGCCGTGGTGCAAAGCTCCACAATCATGTGTGCACCACCTGCGCTTAGCACAAGGAGGAAATAAGACCCAGAAAATACTTTTAAGTTGCCTGCTATTTATTTTTTTTATTTATGTTTTTTTATGGCATTAAGTTTCCATTACGCTATGCATGGCACTAACACAAAATAAATAGTACTAAACTCAGTAAAACAGGAGAAAATGGGGAAATACAAAGAATAGCTGTAATCTATAGCTGTATAAGTGTGAACAGTCATAGTTCCTCTGCTAGTCTTCCTTCATAACTTCCAAAGGCCTGTTTCTATTCTAAAACACCACAACCATTTAATTAACAATGATTGGTTTGGACACAGTTAAGGATTGGTGCTATTTACAGAAACAAAGTATGTTGGTGGTTTATTTTTATTTTTCTGTCACCTTTCCCTTGTCATATGGATTAGGTTCTGACTGATTTGCTGAAAAATCAGTCAGAACCTAAAGGTTACATGCACAAGTCTATGGGACCTGATGAGATGCATCCGAGTCCTGAGGGAATTGGCTGATGTAGTTGCCAAGCCACTCTCCATGATATTTGAAGGCCAACCAGACCCTGGGCTGCATCAAGAGAAGGGTGGCCAGCAGGTCGAGGGAACTGATTCTCCCCCTCGACTCTGCTCTGGTGAGACCCCACCTGCAGTACTGTGTCCAGCTCTGGAGTCCTCAGTTCAGGAAAGACAGGGACCTG
>JAVKLA010000040.1:15889703-15908205 GCA_034782735.1 Sagittarius serpentarius
CCCGGGGCGGAGCGCGGTGTCGCCGGCGGCGGGTTTGAGGCGCTCCGTGAGGGGAAGGGGGATGGCGGCCTGTGGGGAGGAGAGGGGTCCCGAGGGACGGGGCCGAAGTCGCCTCAGCTCTCTGGAGCCAGCCCTCGGCAGCTGCCCCGCGGGCTCGTCCGTAAAAATAACCCCAAATGGGTAATTTCCCTGCCCTTATCCAGCAAGGCGTGCGGTGCCCCCTCATGCCAGTGAAGTTGCTCTCTAAAAGCACCTTCGCAGCAACAGTGAGCTCCAGCAGATCTGGGGCAAGGGCTGGCTCGCTTGGCCCCAAAATGTTTGTTTTGCACTTTTTCTGGGCGGATAATCCGGTTCTGGCATCGGCATGTGGAGTAACTGGGCTGCCTGGTGAGCGCCTGGTTCAGGGACAGTGTCCAAGGAGGGGTCGGTAAGAAAGGAGGATGCTTGGCGCATGTGGCTAGGATGAGTTGCTTCAGAGTCTGTTTAGCTTCTTTCAGTTTGTTCTGATGTCTTCAAGCAGACCTCAGTTTCACAGTAGTGCTGAAAGTGTTTACAATGAAGGAAACATGAATATTAATGTTTGGATTATATGGGTTTCCTCTTCAGAGAAAGGTGCCCTGAAGGGCGGAAGGGAACAGCACCACAAGATTGCCCTCTGTGGCTTTACACCACTTTTCTGTAAGGTGCTGCTTTCGACACCTGTGGGTACAGAAGTTCAATAAAATGCCGTCAGAGGGATTTTCAATTCTTGCTCGTGTTGATCTTTCTAATCTGACTGTAATTATGCCTACTCCTGGACAAAGATCTTTAAAAGTAGGTTTTATTTGCTTAATAGAGGCTTTTGATCAGAAAAGCCACAAATCTCTGAATATCCCCCCTCAGCTTAGCCAGCAGTGGCAATTCAGGGCTGCTGTGAGCTGTGCTGGGCGCGGGTGCTTGAGGTGACAGTGGGGAGCTGGTACCATCGGTGACTATGCAACAGCCTCTTCTTGCGTCTGACCTGTTGGGGGAAGAAGCTGATCTGAAAGAAGATGGGACAAGGGATGCTATAAGCCTGTCCCGTGTGGGAAAATAAACTGGACATAGGGTTGAGATGGGGAGATAAGACTGCATCGAAGGTGGATCAGGAATCTGTGCCCGGGGGGAACAGTTGAGTAAGGGCTTGAGACCATGATTTGGTTGGGATCATGGCACAGGTGAAGGCTGTCATTAGGAAGGGCTTGAGAGAACAGTAGCACAAACTTGTTGAGACACCTCTGTCTCCTGCTTTCAGTAGAAGCTTACTGCAAAAGTGCTAGTCCAAGTAATGGAGAAGAGAACAGGAAAGCATGCACAAGTAATAAAGCTCTAAGAAATACTAAATTTAAATCTGTGTGAGCAATCTTCTGTAACTCTTTGGATATGCAGCCCAAAGTTTTATAGTAACTCCATCAAATTGTTCTCTTACTATAAGAAAACTACAAAAAAACTTCATGTGTGGACTTTGCACAGATCACAGAAAGACTCAGGGTAGAGAAACAAGATAAGTCTTGACTAATACAAACAGAATTGAAGCTTTGTCCTGAGGGATCTATGTGCAATGCATATCAAGATGTAGGAGCTCTTGGGTAGACATAGTGTTATTTGAATGTAGCCTTCAGCCTTACTGGAAGCCTGGAAACCTTTTAACTAGTCTCTAAAAGTTCCCATATAAAGAACAATGCAGTCATTTTCTGATGTAGCTGTTTCAACATGTAATGTAAGAAGAATCAGGCAGAATTTTGTCAACATAAGCTCCTTTGCTCTGCGAAAAGGTGCCTGTTTTGCCCTCCCCTGTCTCCCAGCCTCAGTGCTTGTAATTAACTAAAATACGTAGCTGAAATGGTGGCATTTAAGCGGCATTTTGCTGATAGTTTAGCCATATACATGTAGGATGGTGGTGCCACAGTGCTGATCCTAACTGTTCAGGTAGGAAAACAGAAGGGACAAACACTACAAAAGATGTTTCTTTAAATATGTTCTCCCTTTTCTCTTCCTCCTCCTCATATTGTGCCCATAATGTAGTGTGCCTAGGTAAGTAACATGTGGATCCCATGGATAAAAACCTTGATTTTTATTTAAAGCTGTTATTAGAGCTGTCACTCTTGCGGTCATTATATTGTGTTATCACTTCTACAACGCTACTATGGATGTCGAAGTTTTTGGAGATAAAAATACTTACCAGAAAGCAGGCTGATCTCATATGTTTCTTTCTCTTGTGCTGTAAACTATAATTATGAAGAAAGGCCTTAATATAGGTAAGACCGGTTCCTTTTCAGTGATTCAGTTCTATAGGGAGAATTCACTTCTGGATCTTGTCCTTGGCAGGTGCTGGATTGCTTCCCATCTTCTAAATGCTTGTGTGGTCGGGAGACAAGGGTTACTGGGTGCTGGATGACTTTCCTTATGTGTTGCGTTTCATTAGCTGAACAGCAGTCACTCTAAACGGTGTGCTTTTCACAGGCACCATAATACTATGAAGTTAAGGAGGATCCTTTTACGTATGAAAGCCTACGTATCTGAAAGCCTGCTCTTAAAGCTGTGAATAACAGTATGATTCTTTAGGGCTGTGGGGAGGATGTTCTGCTTTAAAACACCCCACCCCACCCCAAATTTTTTTTCATGAATGAAATGACATGGCAACCTTGTGCTACAGGAGCTATAAAATGTTGGAAAAAACTCTAAATAGAGCTACGAAAGCACTTCTTGGAGTACTTGCAGTACTCTTTTATTCAACCTCTCATTTGTTACGCCTTGTAATACAGTAGTTAATGGTTAGTAATAGTATAATATGCTTTTATTCTTTAATTTGTCATGGTTAATTTTTAAATTTATTTCCAGTAACAACAGGACGTTTATTCTAGAGTAAGCTGGTGGTTTGATAACTTGTTCTACAACAGCATTTGAGCTAGGTTTTCCATTATGTTAATGCCCAGTAGCTCTGTGCTTGGTAACTATCAGCACTGGGGAATCAGTGGAAAACTTTCCTTATCTCAGTTAATTATTCTGTCCACAGAACAAGATCCTGAGTAACTGCAGTGAAGCTGCCCAGGACAGGTTGGGAACAGGGAAACTGAGTGGTAGGAGGAAGCAGATTTGTTTTCTGTAGCAAGAGGAGATGAGTGTGGTAAGCAGGGTTGAAAGTGTGTCCATGTGTTGTTTTGTTCATGTGTTTGTCTACACGGGTTTTCTGCCAAAAAAAGAAATGTAATAGGAGAGATGAACCCTCATGTTTCTTGCAGTTAATTCTGTGAATTGGTAATGTATTGGAATAAAACTGTAGGAAAAGAGTGTGAATAAGCTTTATAGACTGCAGCCATTTGGTATAATGATTAATATAGTGGTTATTCCTACAACTTCAGCAACACCTCTTTCCACCTCCCAAGCTGATAACCTTAGAATACATCTCTGCTTTGGAAAGTGACTGTTGTTGCTGTTGTTATTGTTTTTAAAAGCAAACAACCCCTCCCAACAACCCAAAACCACCAAAGCTTGGTTTTAGGAGGGATTTTTCTTTGGCTAAAATACAGTCAGCTTAAAAAAAGACAAATAAGACTCACTGCCAGTCCCACAAACTCAAGCTAGGCTCTGATAGTCAGTTCTGAGCACTCTCTGCTCTTGTCAGAAGGGTAGAAGGTTTTGGTGCTGATCTCTTCATAGGATTTATGTCATTAAGACTCTGAAAGTAGAAATTTGAAACACAGTGTGGTGTAGAACCAGGAACTGATTACAGAAGTAAGCAGGAAGTAAAAGCAGTCCCAGCCACTGGCAGCAGTGTAAAAGAAGTACTTGTGCTAAATTAAATGAGTGGCTAAATTTCAGTCAGCTGAAAAATGCTATTTTCTTTTTCAGAACAGAACTGGCTTTAAGTCTCAGGAACTGCATTTGGCCTTGCTATTTGAATTATACCATGAAATCTTTCTTGGTTGGCTAGACATTGTTGGAATACTCTTCTGTACAAACTCGAGAAACAGAAGAGCTCCTGTCAGCAGTGCTCTGAGTCCTTGAGTCAGATTTTCACTAAGACTAATAGTCACTAAGACTAATTTTGAACACTTGCAAGTGTTAGGCAATGATACATTCTGGAAGGTGCTCTGATATTAGTGATCATTTGTCCTTAAATCATGTTCTAGAATTAAATGGGTGATTTTCATCCATCTGTTGTATTTGATGATTTTGGATATACGTCTGGAAAGCTAAGCCTTTTCCCAGTACCCAGGTGTATCATGGAGTGGGGATAATTGCAAACAAGGGGGAACAGGCATATAAGCAGAGGAGTAAAAGGAGTAAGATGCTATTATTTTTACTACAGGTTAAAAAAGCATGCCTGGGCAGGAACTATGAGTACACAGGAAATTCACACATGAGCTTACACCTTGGGAGCTCTGTGTACTGTATTCCAGCCAATGCAGGAATTAACCTGCATCAGATACAAAACAGAGTGGATGAACACCCATTTGGTTTGTTATGATTAGCTGTCTTTGTTCAGAGAATTTTCTTCTGTTAGCAATATCTTAGGAACATTTTTGAGGTAAAACATTATTGGGAAAGGTTTGCTTAGGCTTTTGTTTGGATTTGCAATACAGTAACTGTTTTCTGTCACTTCCAAGAATTCTCTTTTCCCTTTTCCTCTGAAGCTCTTTTTGATGAGGTTAGTGGAAACGCTATGTGTGGATGGCTTGCAGAAATGCAATCAAATTTCTTCCATCAGATAGATAATCAGTGTTTATTCAGATTAGCCTTGGAACAAAGTTCAAGTGGCAACAGAACAGCTATTAACGATTTCACAACTGCACGTGACCAAAAAATAAGAAGTCAAGATTTTGTAATAGCCAAATAATTGAGCCTATTTCTTAAAAACAGTGTCAGATTTTACCGCTGCAGTGACTTAAATGCTTATCCTAGCATCGGCAATGTGTGAACTACTGTCTTGATTCTTTTGACAGAAAATGAACTGCGTGGCAAGGTTGTCTGGGTGACAGGAGCTTCCAGTGGAATTGGAGAAGAATTGGCTTACCAGCTATCAAAGATAGGAGCCTTGCTTGCCATTTCAGCAAGAAGAGAGGATGAGCTGGAAAGAGTGAAAAAGAAATGCCTTCGTAAGTACAACTTGCTACTGCATGTGAGCAGTTCCACTCGTGTTATGGTGGAGTTGCCACCGAAATACTAACCCACATATCACAGAATAAATTTCATTATGAAAGTAAACTTTATACATAGCTTCACTGTATGTTTGAAGCTGGTATTTTCTTTTCATGACTGAGAAGCCTTCGTATAGACTTGCATGATGCGTTCCTTCATAAGCCAATGTTACCCAAAAATCTCATTACCAACTGCAAGTGGTCTTGTAAGATACTAGATTAAGAAAGGGAATAAATGTTGTGGAGAATGGAGGAAACAATCTGAGCGGTATGGTCCTATTAAGAACCAAACCAGGTAGCTGCATGCTACTAAGGAAGAAGTCGTCTTCGTTCAGGTTTGTGCATGTTACAGGCAGACTGACAACTGAGTTTCCTCTTTGGAAAAGGAATGCATAGAAATGTTCAGAAAAAATTGTTTTAAGCAAGTGCAAGAAAGAGGATCTCCTGTAGATCAAGAAGAACAAATGTAAAGCGAAATGTTTAATTATTGCAGTTATCTTTCATATACCTGCTGAGTCAGTAGTCTGGCTTCATTCCTTCTGTTTCTCTTTTTCCTTCTTGTTTTCTGGCTTGACAGCAAGTGGGATAGACAGTTAGTTCATGTTGATAAATAGAAATTCTGAACATGATTAACATGTCTTTTTCAGACTATATATCTTCTGTAGCTCAGTATGCAGTGTTTTATACTGAGTATGTTATGACACTGACAGTTCATTCCTGGTAATCATAGAATCATGATTCTATATTGACAGAATGTCCACAGTTTTCTTGGAATGGGTGCTGGTGAATAATGAAACGTTTGTCTTGGGTTAGCACCTAAACATTTCTAGAAATCTGAAAGCTGCAGTGGGCTACTATGAAAATCTGTCAAGAGGCTTCAAAAATGCACAACTCCTTATTTCTATTTTCTGATTCTTCAAAAAAGCAGTCACTTAAATAGATATCTTCAAAAGGAAGCAAGGGACATCAGATGACAGTGTGGTTAAGTGGTAATCATGGCAAAATTCCAGTGCTATATGACGCAATGTTTAGCGGTCAGTAAAAGTATGCAACTACGTTTGCGTCTGTGGCTGTTTGTTGCCATTGCAAAGCTGGTAACACTAGATAGGCTGGCAGGAGCCATAATCCCAGGTATACGTTTTCAGGCAAAACTTGTATGCGAGTGCGATGTGCTAAGGAATATTCAGAAAGATTACTTCAAGTGATGTGAACCAAGTGTACAGATTTATGTAAGATAATTTCTGCCTCTGCCAACTTGAAGTAACCTTGTGAAAGTCTTAGCTGTGGTATATACTAGCTTTAAACTCTTGTGTAGCCACGTGTTTTGCAAATACATGCTGCTAAACTTTATTTTAACTATAGGTCAGATTAGTACCAATATTAGAAACTCTTCAGTAATATAGTTACTCCATATTTTCTATAGCCAGCCTTTAAGCAGTGTAAGAGAGTAACTGGGCCCCCTTCCCCTCTTATCCTTCTTTTCTCAAGGCTAAATAAACCCAGCTTTCTGCTCCTTTCCTTGATTATCATGTGCGCTAGACCTCCTAACCATGTTGGTGGCCCTATGCTACGCTATCTCCAGTTTATCAGTATTTGTCTTGAGCTAGGAAGGTCTTGAAATTGGACACAGTACTCTAGATGCTGTTTTTAAGTGCAGGCACTTAGAAGTCACTTCCCTCAGTCTGCTCTTGCTAGTGCAGTCCACTAGTGTTTGTAATTGCCAGAGCTCATTGCTGACTTATGTTCAACTTGCTATTGTCCTTCCATCAGGACCTCAGGTCTTGTTTGGAGAGCTGGTACATGGCCACTTGGACGCTTGCTGGCAGTGCTGCATGGCATTATTCTGTCCCAGGTGTGAAATTTTGCATTTGACTTTGAGCTTAATGAGGTTTGTCAGACCGTTCTTACGGCTTGTTAAGATGCCGCTGAATGGCAGTCCTCCACTCCAGCATAGCAGCTGTTCCTTTGAACTCTGTTAACTGCAAATTTGCTGAAAACCTATGGTTTGTCCCATCATCCGAGTCATTAATGAAGATATTAAAATGTATTGATCATGAAAGGGTACCACTTCTAACTGGCCACCAGTTAGACTTTGAATGGTTGGTTGCTATTCTTCGGTCCCGGTGATCCAGCCTGTTTTTTCACTTGCATTGTAATCCACTCATCTAGACGCCTCATATTTCCCCAGTATAGCTTCAAGGATGCTATGGAAGACAACATAGAAAGCTACATGGTCAAGGTAAACAACATCCAGTGCTCTCCCCTTGTTCACAGAGCCAGTCATCTCATCACAAAAAGCAATTAAGTTGGTCAGGTAGTATATGTCCATGCTAAATCTACTGGCTTTTCCCAGTCACCTTCTTGTCCTTCATGTACTTGGAAATTGCTTTCAGGAGGAATTGCTATGTAATTTTCCCAAGGACTGAGGTTAGGCTGTGTGGCATTTGGTTTTCTCCAATCACTGGGGAACTACTCCACTTACCAAGTACCTTCCAAAGATGAGTGACATTGGTCAGCTCTTGTAAATCTTGGATGTAGATATTGCCCCACTTATATGTGCAGTTTGTCCCTAACTTGGTCTTCCTCTGATGTTGGTAGTATTTCTTTCCCCCAGAGTATAGCCTCAGGAGTGCGGGAGACCTGAGAGGAGATCTTGCCAGTGAAGACTAAGGCAAAGTCGGCAATGAGTACTTCATGTTTTTCTGTGCCCTTCATCACTTCGTTGCCACCCCTATTCAGCAGTGAGCTCACTCTCTCTTTGGTCTTCCTTTTGTTGGTGCTGTACCTACGAAGCCCTTGTTACCTTTCACGTTCCTCACTAGTTCCAACTCCGTCTGAGTGTTGATCTTCCTGAGTCCATCCCTGCATACTTGGGCAGTGGGTCCGTGTGCTTCCTGGGTGGCTTGTCCCTACTTCCACCTGCATGTTTTCTTTTTGTAATTGAGTTCAAGAGTATTCTGTAAGGTTTGAGTAGCGTGGGATGGATTAAGATTGAGCTGCAACATGTAACATCAACTTGAATTTGTCTGGTATGTGGCGTAATTGGAGCTAATAGGCTTTAACATGCCAGCAGTAGACACTATACACAGCAGCAACTTAACTAGATAATTTTCATATTAATGTCAGGAACAAGCACATTATCTTGATCAAAATTCAGAGACACCGCCCTATGATACACGTTTATGCATTCTACACTGCTTAAAAGCTGAAAGGAGAGAGAGAGAAAAGGAAAGTACCATAAAAGCTATGGTAATACCTGTTGAGTCATGCATATGCCAGCTCAACGCTTCTCTGCAGGAGGGAGGGAAAGCAACTTGTATAATTTACATGGGTCCTGCAAGTGGCTTCTGTATTTCCCTCAACCTCTCCCTGCAACATGAGTTGAATTTCACCAGCAATTTTGGAGGCTGTTTTCTCTCAAAAGCCCTAAAAAGAAAAAAAAATAGTTGGGGGGTGTGTTTCTTGGTTTGACAAGGTTCAAATATGATTTAAATATAGGTAGGCCAAATGAATGACAATCTATAAATTATAGAATTAGACAGTAATTGAGGTTGGAATGGACCTCAGGAGGTCATGTTGTTCAGCCTCTGCTAAAAGCTCATGTTCTGTTAAAGGGCATTATACAAGATAGAAATAAAAGATAGAAGAGGAAGTGCTGAAGACCTGGGAAATAAGAGTCTATGCTGAGTAATAGCGTTTATTGTGTTACAAGAAACTGCTATCTTGGATTAGCATGTATTGAAAAGAGTTGTTGATCTGAAATCCTCTAGGTGATCCTAGAGGAAGGACGTGTACACTTGATGTTGTAACAAAATATTATTCTAAGTCAGCATTAAGTATGCAGCTGCCTTTCAAAAACAAGTTGGCTTTGGGTGATTGTAACCATGTTTTAGTTAAAAAGTAACTAGAATTTAATGAACCAAACAGGGAAGAGGCAGCCCACCGTTGCTTGATAGGAAAATGTCAGTCAAAAGACCTGCTTGCTGTAGTAGTAGTGTAAAGCTGCTATGTAAGGAGACTTTAAAGGACCTCCAGAAGATACTGTGCACTAGAAGTGTGCATGTTCACAGCTGTGTGAAAGTGACCTTTGTTCCATGTAGACTGAGCTTTGAGTGCTCAGTTTCAGATATGTTGCATCTGAAAGCTGGTAGCCATGTTCAGTTCGCTTTGCAGCTGGAGACACTTCACTAAAGGATGTTCACTAACATACCTTAGCATTTGTGTAAAACAATGAACTCCAAACTACAAATGGTCTCCCACTTGGGAGCAAGTGTTTTTCTGGGTTATCGTAATTGTTCCCTTAAAAACATCAGTTTGGTAGTGGGCAAAGAAGGAAGTGGAATATTAGGGTTTATTGGGAAAAGGAATGGAGAATATCATTCTGACAATGTATAAATTGGGACATGTACATGCCTTCAACACTGCACAGTTCTGGTCATCTGCCAGAAAAACAGTGGGATGATTGGACAGTAGAAGTTTAGAAAAAGGGTAACAAGAATGTTTGAAGTTTTGTAAAAGCTGTCTATGAGGAGTGACTAGAGCAAGGATTCCTCACCCTAGAAAAGAAGTAAGGAAGCTGATAGAGGTATATGGTCTGAGTGCTTTGGAGGGGTGAAAATCAGACTGGTCTATGGATTGCCCCAAAATAAGAACTAGGCTTCTGGTTTGATATTTCCTGAAGTCAAAAGTTTCTTACATCATATAAAAGAGCACTTCCTTCCTTATCAGCAGTCTGTGTCTCTTGCTCTGTTTTTTTTTTTTCTCCCCATGTGTAGCTTTCTTGGCTGGGTTGACCTTGTGGTCTTGTTAATCCACGGCAGAAACACTCCACATCCCAGGAGGTTTCAACTGTGCAAATCTCCTTGATGGAGCATGAGGTAGAGGTGTGTCTCCAGGAGGGTAGTTTAAACTACATGGATTTTACTGCTCTGTTTCTGGAAGAAATGGAGGGGAAAATGCACGTGGAGGGAGCAATAAATGGAAATACTGGTAACTTTAAACCAGACAGATGGGTTTATTTTAACCAGTAGCCTAAATGCTAGTGACCTTTGGACTAAGGCAACTTATGGATTTAAGTAACCTCCTTATTTGTACATCACTATAAAGACAACGTTCAGCCTTACCTGTATATGCAAGAAGTAGTAAATAAAATATCAGAGCCTTAGGCTCTCTAAAGAGGGCAGCTGGTTAAAAGGGAGCAGATACACTTAGTTGTGGCTAGGAATCAATTTAGAAACAAAAATAGCACTATCAAACTAATATAAATAAAGAAATCATGTTATGTAGTTAAAAAAAACACTAGAAGATTAACATTGAAGATTTTATTTTTGTGAGTCATCTGCCTCCAAACCCCAGGGTAACAAATCACTGCTCAAGAAATACTTTCTATGGAAAAGGTCAGTTGTTCTGAAGAGACAGTGGTAGAAACACTCAACATGAAGGCCTAAACTTGATGACAGCTGACTTTTATTTCAGGAGATGGATATATTAAAAGCTGCCAGTTAAACAAAAGCCTCCTTCTGCCTCCTCCAATAATCTAACTTCTTTAGACTTTGCCTCATAGCTACTTATGTATATATGTTGTGGTTTGGGTCTAAGCTGTACTAGCTCCTGTTGTCAGGAATAGACATGCTTTACCAGTTAACACACAAGCAAAGTGTCAAGGCTGCCAATATGTTGTGTTTCTGAAGGGCTCAGTGAAAAATTTCAGTAACAAATAATCCTGTTGCATGTTACTCCCAACTATTGCAATTTATTTGGAGAATGAATTGTCTATATTGTGCCACACAAGCCTGTTTAATAAAGTTAAGCTTTTCACAAGCAAAAACATAATGATGATAAAAGACTTGGTAGGAACAGATTAAAAATGGATTCTATGTGGAGAGCAAAATGAAAACAAAGCAAGCATTTTATTTCCAACTTAATGTTATGGTTTCTTTGTGTCTTTTTAGTGAAAATGTGGTGTTTAAAAGCAGATTACCTTTTCCATGATTGTTACGTCAGCAATCTTACTGGTTCCCATTCACTTTATGGTTGTTTTTAGAGATTAGCAACTTGAGTGAAAAAGATATCCTTGTTTTGCGTCTTGACTTGACTGATAGAAGCTCTCATGAAGCTGCAACCAACAGTGTTCTTAAGCATTTTGGCAAGGTAAGGTTTGTTTTTGGGGTTAAACTTCTTTTTCTTCTCTATCTCCCATCCCTGCATTTATGTTTGTATTTCACTTTTCTATCATATGGTAAATTCACCAGTGTCTACACCCAAGTTTCGGTATTAAACTTACCCAAAAGTACCTGAATTTTCATCCCTTCTGTTGCTTGCTCCTGGGTTTCAGCAGGCTTTACAGAGATGCAGCAATGAACAAATAATCACTGGTCATTACCAAGAACTAAAAATTCATTTGCTTGATGTCACTGAATTTCTGGACCAGCTGAAAACAATCCTCAGCTGTATATTTAGAGCTTAAAATTCTGTATGAAAGTCAGAACCTTTATTTTGTAGTTTCAGTAATGCATGTAATTTGAGTTCAGAGCCATATGGGACGAAACTGGACACTAGTTGTTTTCCTTGTTTTGTGCATAGTTTTCTAGATGGCTAGTCCGGAGTATGGAGTTAAGAAAACAGCAGTCTGGCGTAACTAACCTTAAGTACAACCTAGGGCTTTAGCCCATTGATACTTTGGTTTCACAGTGGAATTACTGGTAACAGATTGGTTTCTTCTGTTCTTTACTCTAGTTGTTTTCTCCTTTTGCACAAAATGTATTTTCAGAGGTCATCTTGCAGGACCTGAGCATTAAGTGTTGCTTGCTACAGTGTAGTAAGGTTAAAATGTTGTGTGGAAAACAGCTTTCCAGCTGCCAGTGTTCCGGTACTAGGAGTTAACCTGGTTTGTCATCAAAAGTGGTATTCCTGTTCTGTTGACCCAACTTAAAATTAGCCAGCCCTCAATTCAAGGGGGAAGTCTAGTAGGTGAGAGCAACTACTGAAACTTCTTCAGCGGCTGATACATCTTAATTGTGTACGGCAGAGACGACACTAAAGGGAAGAGCATAGTCACTTAACAGTTGTCTGAGGAAGGGCCAATATGTGTCTTATAAATTTATCATTGTATCTTTCCTGAGATTGATGTTTTGGTCAACAATGGTGGACGTTCCCAACGCTCTCTGTTTGTGGATACAAACCTGGATGTCTACAGTGCCATAATGGAACTCAACTATCTGGGTACAATCTCTTTAACAAAACATGTCCTGAATCACATGATTCAAAGGAAAAAAGGAAAGATTGTTACTGTGAGCAGTGTGATGGGTATCATGGGAGCTCCTCTTGCCTCTGGGTACTGTGCCAGCAAGCATGCTCTGCAGGTAAGTTAAATTTCTAAAATTTATTAAGTCTTGTTGTGCAATAGACCAGCATCAGTTAGTACTGTAGCAGAGGACTTCACTCTGTGCAGAGAACACAAGTCTCACCTGAAATTGCACACAGCATATGTAGCTTTCTCAGGTTTTGAAAGTCCTTTAAAATGAATTTGCTCTGAAATGTGAAATATCTTAGCTCCAAGAGCAGATTTATTTTCCTGACTAAAATTCAAATGCCATCTTAGTTGGTCCTAACAACTACGTAGTTAAATTCCAATGTGAAACACAACACCTTAGCCTCTGGCCTTCAGATGAAGGAGCATCTAAATCAGAGGATTATTCCGTTGCATATAGAAGTCCTAATGTTCTCATTCTAATTCAGTTAGGGAGGAAAAGTCACTGGTGAGAGTTTTAAGACTACAGGAAATCTTTAGGACAGTAAAGTGAGAACAGTGAGTGATAAAGCAGACTACTCAGAGAAATGAGAATACCTGGTCTAGCTGGGAACATCTGAATGGGTCTTGCCAACAGTTCTGAATCTTGCTGTGGTGTGAAGAACTGGCAGCTCATGGTGTCTTAGGAAGTTATCTTCTGTGCAACACTTAACTTTCAATATTGCTTGGAAAGAGTTTTTGAAAGTAGTCTCACTTGTGTAGAAAAACATAGAAGAATTGCTTGGAAAAGTATCTGGGGAAAAAGAAAGTCTGTATCATTGAGGACTCATTTGTTTAACTAGTAAATTTATTTAGACGTATTTGTCTTTCACCACTGTTTGACTTCCTGCTAATGTACATTTTGATCTCGGTAAAATAAACTTCAGCTGTACTCAGTGCTGTTTTAAAAAACCAGTACCTTCTTACTCCCTGCTGGATTTAAGCACATAAACAGAGTAAATAACTTTAAGCTATGGGATTAATATTTTTTTGACAATTTGGTTAACAACAATAAAAATGTAACAAGTGGCTGACACTGCAAAGCCACTAGACACTTGAAGGAATGAAGATGTAGAAGAGGGTGACAGGCCTCTGCTAATAAAAAGTTTTCAGTCAGTGACAGGGAGAGATCTGCTGCTCTTCATTTGAGTGCAGTGACAAAATTGCCCTTCAGAGGCCAGCTTTTGGTTTAAGTCTGGTAGATTTAAATCAGAAGAATGCAATGAGCAGAAGCATTAATTCCCTTTATGCTCCTTTATTAAGTGTTCTTTCAGCTCAGTTATCTTTTGGGTGTGGTGTAGTTGGTTTAAGCATGGCTAATTAGTTGCAGAGCACAAGGAACTCTGTTGCTTTAAAAGTTCAGAACTCTAAATCTCATGTTAAGATCAAGAACATGGAAGAAGCTTTAAAGAGATGCTTTACTAACATTTCTGGATTAATTGCAAATAAGCTAACTGAACTGCTTATATCTTTGTTAGCTTCTACCTCTGCTCAATAACCAGCCCAGACTCCAAACCTCCTTTCTGGTTTCTTTCACAGTAATTCTGCAAACACTATTTGCAGATGTTAAAACATGTGATTTGCAATATAGATTTTGAAAAGACTCTGTCTGAGAGTCTTCTATCAGTCTGGAGTTATGGCTAGATGTGGGCATGAAACCCCCAAAAACTAGAAAAGCTTTTCTGAAATACCAAACTTCACCAGTACAGTTCGGGTAAAGGAAGTCTGTAGGAATGGCAGTCCTCTTCAGATAGCCCAGTAGCCCATCTCTGATGACCAAGAAGAAATAGCTAGAGAGAGGGTAGGGGAAAAATAAGACAATGCATAAAGTGATGCTTTTCCTGTTGCATTTACCTAACATGTATTGACCTGTTTTCTAAGATCTTCTTGAAATGAAGATTGCATTTTGGCCACCAGTTATTAAATATGTGAGCCTATCTGACTTGAATTAATCTATTATGGTTTTTGGTTTTTTAAAATTCATGTCCTGGAGTCTACCACAGCTGACACAGTTAATGCTGCAATCTTAATTAGGCCTTTTTTGAAAAAGTCCCTCCTTTTGTTCTGTGTGTGTGTTTTGGTTGGGTTTTTGTTGTTGTTGTTTTGGTGGTGGTTTTTTTATTTCTTTTAAATGGCAGTTGGAAGAGGAAGGAAGGAAGGAATTTTGCTAAGAATTAAAATTTGTTCTTGAAACAATCACACTTTGATTCATGCCAACTGGAATTCTTCATAACAACATTCTGCTGTTGAAATTGCCCTTTATTTCAGTTCTGCGATTGCTGTAAGAGCATGAGTCAAGTCCACAGGAGTCTGCATCTGACTGATGCAGTTTTTCTCGTAGTGTGAGGCTCATGGAGATCATGTGCCATTCATCTAGTTGTAATTCATATAACTGGTGGCATGTGGAGTGGATCAGAAATGGTGGCCTTCAAAATGTTCCTTAATCAGGAACCTGTGTAATAAGCACATGGACTGCACTGAACAGCAGCCGCTAGTCTCTTTGTTCAGTCTCTGGTCATTAAGGGAATTTCTAAATGTTTCTGTCATAGTAGAAGTCAGTTCAGCCTTGCCTTTTTCAGCATCTTCTAGGATTTGGTCACTAAGCTGGAAAGGCCCAGAGAGGCCTTAAAGCAGTTCATGTTCCACACACCCTGTGTCTGCACATCAGAGCCAGCTTGAGTCTGGGCTTGGGGGAGATGCTCAGATTCTTCCTCTTGTACTTGAGTTCCTTTACTGCTCCCAAATCTGGGTTTGCCCCTGCCTGAATTTAAAGAAAAGAGAGCACTTTCTTTTCTTACTTAGAATTTTAAGCTTCTCATCTGGGAGGAAGTGGAGGAATTTCATACCACCTACCTTTGGATATCTAAGATAAGTGCTGGAATTAAAGAACCTTTATATACTGTAGATAGAGCCTCCAGAGGGGACTGAGAGTATGTGAGATTCTGGTCTTCAAGAGGCTCTGAGTGCATTATCAGCCAGGATTTCAGCTGAGCCAGTGTCCTGGACGTCCTGTGTTCCTGGTGAAGACTACGCCTCTTCCACGGTGTAAAAACTTGGAACTGCAGCACAACAGAAGGACAGGCCACACAAACCTCTTGAAATGGAGGGGGATAGCAGAATGGCCACAGAGCAGAAACAGGAGCTTGCTGTGATTTCTGGCTACATGCATTTCACATTTACAGCCTGTGCAACCCATTAATGAAATAGCATGAAGTTGACAGTGCTACTCAAACAGCACTCTGAAAAAAGCCTCAGCAGCCCTGTGCTTGGCTACTGTGTGGACAGGATCTCCAAAGACAACATAAGCTCACTGGGCCAATGCTCTGCTTTTGGTATCCTGCAACTTGCGCAGGTCAGCAAGGCTCCCTTGGTAATACTTGGAGAGAAGCAGCACTCTGAGTGGAGTGTGCCAGAGCCGGTGCCTGCTGCAGGAGGGTATCTGAAGTTGCCTACAGAGCTGGCTACTGCTGTGAGCCTCTGTGTGGCTACTCAGGACTGCGGGCAGGTGCCCATTTATAGGTAGAAATTGGATCCCAGAAGCCTACCAGCATTTGTGCAGGTGTAGGTGCTTTGTCACAAGTGACCGTGCAATGTTTCTGGCTTCCTTTTTATCACAGACACACACCCTTCCACCTCCTTGACTCCTGGAAGTACATCTTGAGTTTGTCTCCTTCAGGCAAAATGAGAGTCAATTCTGTTCCTCACCATCCCAAATTGCCAGGGAGTGATAAGGGAGCGCGGGCTGGGAGAGCTCTTGCTTAGTCCTGCTCATGCCTTTCAGTGTTGATGGAATAACTCACGACTGCCCGAAGAAGGGAAGAGACCTGCGTAGGCTACTGTTTAGGCTGTGTTTCTGGGAGAGCCTGGGCTTCCCGTCATTGCTGCAGTGAGCAGGATGCAAAGCGCTCATCTGAACAGGGAGCTGTACCACCTCTTCCCCTCACCCCAGTGGCCATGCTCGTGACACATGCTGCCTCCTTCTCCCCTTTTGGGTCTAGTGTCTTTTTCCTCAGCTGGACTTCTGTGACAGGGCTGCACAACTTGGGGGTTAAGGGGCTTTTCTGAGATAGGTGGGTTCAGGACCCCTCAGGGAAAGAAGGGGGTGTGGAAAGCATGGGTCAGGGCTGTAGTGTTAGCCTGGAGTGGTGGATAAAGCACAGCTGTATTGGTGCCACGTCTGAAGGTGTGCACCAGGGGCAGAGGAGGCTTCTCTCTGGGCAGGAGGTGATCTAGGGGAGGGCCCAGGTTTTTAATCCTAAACAACTGGGTGGTTGGCAGATTTGAGGTGCTTTCAATGTGTCCAGAAGCAGACTTCCGGGCATATGAGTGTCTTTAATATTAGAACTTAATCCTCTAGAAGTTACACATCTCCAGGCTTTGATAACATGCTGTGAAGATCTGATACTAGATAACGGGGCCTGCAGGTACTTATAACTTCAAATACATGGTCAGCATTTTTACAGAACCTGAAAAGCATATATGCAATCTATAAGCTGGAATTAATCACCGGCAATTGGGAAATTAGAACCCACGTTCTTGGTCATAGGTGTGCAACTCGTTGCCTCCTTTAGAGGATTGCCCCAGCTGACTGCTTCTGGGTTGTCACAGGAGCATATCTGACTGATTTTAGCTCTGTGTTGCAATTTAATGAAGAACTCTGGGTCAGCCCGCCCTCATCCCAAGCTGGATGGGAGTACAAATTACAAATTTTTGCTGCAGCAGGAGAAGTTTATCAGCCTGTGCTCTCCCTCTGTCTCTGTTGTCACAGAAAATTATGTGTTAGAATAAATACAGGGAACTGTTATTAACCAGTTCAAAGATAAGATGTGATGTGGTGTTAGCTAAATCATACCTCTGCAATGCTTGACCAGCAACTTTGGTAGGAAGCACCAACTTTGGTAGGGAGCACCTTCCTGAATTGGTCATGTTCCGCATAATAGTTGCTGTCTATATGTGAATTGCTACGAAGATTAAGAAAACATGTATCCTGTTAGCTTAAAGAAAAGACGTACTTGCAGCTTTTGTAATTATAGTTTAACTTAGATATGCTGGTAGGATATTCCTGAGCTGAAATAAGATTTATATCTATGTGGATGCAAATTTCAAACTCTGCAGTGAATTCAGTGGTGCAGAATTACCCCCAAAAATATCAGGGTGCACCTTTGACTTAATATGCTGAAAAGTTTTCCTCCTTTTCTTATATAAAATCAGTGCCACTTAATAGGAACAACTTAAAATCTTTAATCTCACCACAAAGAGAAATTCACTTGCAAAAGGTAATTTCCACGATATTGCAGTTCTTACGATTGGTGGCACTTCCACTACCAAAACAGTGAGGCTCATTTTCAGTACTGGGACAGCAGAATCTGGCTGTAGTTTAGAGAAATTACTGTGTTTTTGAGAAGTCAAGGATAGATTCCTCAATGATTTGTATATCAACGTCTATAATTGCAGATAAAATTTCAAATTAGCCATTGAAAGTGAAAAGTCAAAGAAAGCAGTAGGAATTGCTTTTAGTGGAATACTGTTATCTTTACACCATAGAATTAGTATGAAAATACGTAGTCAGTTAAACCTTGCTACATGTGGAAACATGGCAAAGGAAGATTACATTATAGTCTTTTCTTCTAGGGTTTTTTTAATTCTCTTCGGACTGAGCTGACTGACTACCCTGAGATAAGTATTATCAACATATGCCCAGGACCTGTACAGTCTAAGATTATACAAAATGTCTTTACGGAGAATCTTGCTAAGGTAAGGACTGGTGTGATAAATCCAACTTTTGCTGCAGGCTCAGTGATGCTTTCATGGTTTTCTCTTCTTTTTCTCCTCCTAGCAAACACTAACCTCATCTTCTTACCAATAAATGCTTTGTTTGGTGCAGAACTCTATATAGTCTTGTAATTCTTTGTGGTATCAAGTCCATATCAAATGAAAATAAAGTTTGAGAACTGTTATGCCTTCTCTCTTCCAACACATACAATCCAAGTCTAGTAAAATTTACTGTACAGCCACCCTGCTGCAGTTTTGGGGGAAAGGCCAGGATTTTCTGGAC
>JAVKLA010000040.1:15908305-16004406 GCA_034782735.1 Sagittarius serpentarius
GGCCAGGATTTTCTGGACGCTATTCTGCATGCAGAATACTACCCTTTCTGCACAGGTAGCTTTTTGTTTGTCCTAGTCACGATGTTCCCTGTTCAGTTGATGCTGTTGTTGGCAAAGCTACTAGGGTCAGCTGATGCGAGGCACGCATTCTTTTCCTGTTAGTGATTGTTCAAGGAGAAAAAGCCAAACCTTCCAACTGCACAATTGCTTTTAATAAAAGCTGTGTGACAAAGTAGCTGGCAAAAATCGCTACTATGATACATCAAAATGTAATCTGTCCTAAATTCAATCAATTTAAAGCTCAGCATAACTCACTGGTGGGTGGGGGGGGAATCTCCCATTGTTGAATTGAGTTCCGAAAGAATTTTTGGCTTGCAAAACTTCATACTCCATGAAAGAAAAGATGTACTTTTTGAGCAGTCTGGAAAGCTTGCAAAACAAATTCCTCAAATTTCAGCCTGGCAAAAGCCTGAGGAGGAAGACTGAATCTAGATCAGAATTGATTTTGCTCTGGAAAGTAGAACAGATTGATAGAGCAGTCTGTTATTGCTGGTGTGAAAGGTATACAGATTCACAGGGCTGTGGCTTACGTTCACTAAGCGATACATGTGGACAAGATTTCAAGAAAGACATCCCTGCCACCAAACCAGCCTGTTGCTTTTCTATTGAGATGACTGCCCACAGAGCAGAGCTGGCAGGAATATTTACATTAATGGGGAACGTGGCCTCATCCACTGAGTAACTTGTAGCATGTGATGGGGCAGGCAGCTGGGAACAGGAAGGTTCCTGTTTCTCAGAGCCCTCAGCTGCAGAATGGGTCGCCTGTTCTGACAGATCTATTTCCCCATAAAGTAGAAGCCACGCTGAAGCAGGACAGAGTTTGGCG
Organism: Sagittarius serpentarius; assembly: GCA_034782735.1. Lineage (NCBI taxonomy): Eukaryota > Metazoa > Chordata > Aves > Accipitriformes > Sagittariidae > Sagittarius > Sagittarius serpentarius. Next base: position 15,909,192 of record JAVKLA010000040.1, read on the forward strand.
ATCCGCTTTCTTTAACTTTTGACCCATTACTTGAGGCGTTAATTAAAAGGGTGCTTTATTTAAGCATGTGTGCTAAAGAACGGTGGTAAGTGTTCCCACACTGAAAACTCGAGGGTAGTGAGGGATGGGTTCCCCAGCCCAGTCTCTGCTGTACTGGCTGTGGTGTTCTATATGTGCACAGCAGAGGAACCGGGAGGAGTACATCTGTCACACAGAGCCTGGCCCTTTCTCTCCCTCTGTCGCTCACAAACAGAAATCCAGTCCTAATCCCTCCTCGCTCGCTCTCTCCTCCAGTCCATAGAGAGCAGCGGTGATCAGTCCCACAAGATGCCAACTGACCGCTGTGTCCGGCTCACCCTGGTGAGCACAGCCAACGACCTGAAGGAGGCCTGGATCAGTGACCACCCCTATCTGGCCGTTTGCTACCTCTGGCAGTATGCACCCACCTGGGCTTGGTGGCTGATGAACAGAATGGGCAAGAGAAGGATACAGAACTTCAAGAGTGGAGTGGTAAGTTTCTTCCTCTTTCCGCTGCTTGCTTGCTTTTTTTACTCTGCTGACAGACTCTTTAGCCACGGGAATGTTGGGATTGCATTTTGTATCTGTTTCTTTTTTCCCCTCCTCGCTGCCCTAGCAGCTGATGCCAGGCCAGACTCCATCACTGTAGGCCTGGTAGTCTAGAATTACTGCAGTGTGGCCACATCACTGAACAGTGAAGTCAGTATGTCGTGTAGCGCCAAAGGTCTTGCTCTGATCTTGGTCACATGGGCTGCAAGTTCAGATCTCACCGTTAACGCAGAGCTGAGCTAGAAGTCACTAACATAAATTATTTAATGCAACTTGGAATTAAGACTGTTGAAAATCTCTCCCTTGATTGTGTCTAGTTTTTATATCAGGCACGTTATCTGAGCAGCTCCCAGAAGTGCATTAAGCAATACTGATGTCTGTCAGGGCTCTTCACCCACATTTACATCCCTGAAGACAGATGTGCAGTGCTCTGTTCTGTTCTTGCAATACTGCTTGGCAGATAGTATTTTTCTTACTGTGTTTTTGTTGAACTTGGTACCAAAAAAAATCACATCAAAGCACTCCAAAAGCAGGAAATGCAAAAATAAGGGTGGCACAATGCAACCTAAAAATTCCTGCTTCCACACTGTAACCATCCACTGTCACAAGCTGTTTCAAGCAAAATAACACTGTGGGCAAAGGACTTAAATAAGGGGGGGAAATACTGATGTAACGTACTCTCACTCCAGGATGCTGATGCCTCTTACTCAAGAAAGAAGAAGTAAGAACAAATGTGTACAAAATCCTGCTTGTGCTAAGGCTGAGAAACCTTTTTCATACCGCGTGACTGCAAACAAAAGCTGTTTTTTATCTGTTGTACCTTTGTCATCATGTAACTTTACGAATCTATCAAGCTGTATACACACTTGACTAAATAAAAATCTCTTTCTAAACGTACCTGTTTCATGTCAAACTCCTATAGGCTGAATTTTTAAGCTTACAAGAATTGAGACAGAAGAGACCAGGGAGCATTATGTTGGTTTTCTGCTGCTATGACAGTGGCAAATACTTGGTGAGCAGGCTAAAGATTACATACCCACAGGCTCCCGTTTCCCTCACTTTCACTCCTAATGGACGTTGCGCAAAAAATCTGAAACAACCACCCAGAAATAGAAGCTTGTGATATAAAGGGTAAGGATGTCTAATCTGTGTTTGTGAAGTGTTCCTTTGGGAAAAGGAGATTATATTTCATCTTTGGTGTACAGGTGGTCTGAGAGCAAAAGGTGTATTTAGGGCTAAATCCCTGACCTTCTGCCACAACACTTGGAAGCACTTAATCTTTAGGTCTCGGCCCCACTGCAGAGTCCACAGTCCACAGTCTTCTGCTTGTTCTGTGAAGTTTGGGGATTGGGCAGTGTATAGAGAAGCAGTGGGGAAGGGAGAGCATGAGGGTGTAGTAATCTCTGTTGCAGGCGGTACTCGGCCTTGCTCCAAACCTGGCACCGGTTAAATCTATAGAGCATGAGAGCGCGAGGAGCAGGGGAAAGTTCCTGTAGCAGAGCAGCCTCTAGCTGCAAGAGGGGCACAGTATTAATGCAAAAGCCTTTTCACAGCAGATTGCTTACAGCCAAGACACCAGTGCTAGTGTCAGAGCTGCATTAGGGCACACGTCACATTATAGGCAATTTAAGCATGAAATAGAAGCCGAGGTCGCAGCTTGGTCAGAACCAGGCCCTTCCATACAGAGCAGAGGTCAATCTCAGCAGTACTGGTGCTGTACTGGGCAGCAACAGCCACGAGGAGCCGAGGCCTGTACTTTTTAAAACATTTACCATCCCACTGACACCTAATTCAACCATTAGCTAAAAGTACGTCTGTAGTGCTGACTCACCTGTACTTAACAAGCTCGGTGACCCTCTTGCTGTTGACAAAATCCTCAGAAACATTTGGATGTACCTCAGGGCACACTCTATCCAGGTAAGAAAAATTCTTACTTATCTTGTAAGAGAGTAACCACCTGTTTATAAATTATTGAAACTTTCCAACCGTAGCAAAGAATAAGCCAAGAGTGACGTTTTTAACATGACATTTAACAAAGGTGGAAACTACTGCCTAGAAAAATTACCAAAAAAAAAAAAAAAAGACTAGTCAAATGAGAAGACCAGCATCTCTGCTCATGCTGTGCTGGAAGAACAGAAGGTTCATTTCACTTGCTAACGCACCAGTTCCCATACTGTGGTTTGTGAAATGTGCTAAACAGGGAGCAGTAAGTCTGCATGACAAAATGCAGCAACTCTTAATACAACCCACATGCAGATGATGTTCACAGGATGCTTTAGCTTCCATCCTCTAACCCACAGAAGAATTGGCAGTACTGTACACAGCAGAAAGCTTGCTCTCAATTTACGTTCAGGTTTCTCTGCTTTTTCTCTACCAAAAAAAGTGAAAGCCTTTGTGCTCAAAGAGGAGTTCACTTCTCTTGCTTGAGCTAAGGAGAGTTGCTGCTAGACATGTCAACACAGACCCACCTCCACGGACTACGCTATGCCCACAACCAGCAAGAGAACAGCACGGAAGGAGTGACAGTGGAGATAACAAGGACCAGGTGGCTGCTATTCTTCCACTGAGGAAGCTGATGTTCAAGGAAAATGCTGAAAGCAGAAGTTTTCCAAAGTGGACAAAGCATTTGCCATTTGAAAACTTCACTTCCCTAACACCTCCTTCCATTAAACCAGTTCCTGTTGCTTTATAGTACATGAATGGAACAGAGGCAGTCTCCAGGACTTAACATTTTTTGTAAAGGCTCAAAAAAAGGGGGTGAAAATCCTCCAGTAAGGATTTAAAACTCTTTAAAACCGATCTCCTTAATTAAAGGTTCTCCAAGGCCACAACAGAGGTGTCTTACGCCTACTGTTGTGTGATGAACATTGCAGTCTGTAAAGCAAGTGAGTATTGATAAGAATTAAGTACAGCTGGTGCACACACCTGGTTAGAAAACACAGAGCAGTTCTCAGTGGTCACACAGGAAAATGGTGGGGTGGACTGTCGTACGCTTAGTCCTGGCTGTTCAGTCCAGTACTGGTATTCCACCAGTAATCCGAATAACAGCACGTGTTAGATGCTTACGAGAGCTGCAGACAAGACTAGGCTCGAAGGTGCTCTAAATTCCTGATAAACCAGAGAAATGCTCCAAAACTAACAGGACACAGTTCAAGAGTGCACAAACAACACAACACACTAAACAGGGGCACTCGGCTGCACAAAGTTGTGATACAGAACAAGAGGCTGTAACTCGTGCTTCTGCCAAAAAAAGAATCTGAAGAGGGTAACAGAAAATCATAATGTCAATCGGGGTCATACTGTTGTTTCAAAACACACCAGAATGTGTGAACTGGCTCAGTATATTAACGAATAAGGGGCTGTAGGACACTGTCTCCGATAGCAGGGGACAGGATGTTACAGTGCATTGGAGCCCAACTCCGCACTGCTGCGCACAAATAGGAATTCTGCACGTCACTAATTCTGTTCCTCCATCTGGTACCAATCGGGATCTCTGCTGGAACACCAGGGCCAGTTACCAGCAAAACTTTTCAAGAAGGCTGGGTACCAGATGGAGAGAACCAGAGGAAAGCAAGAGAAGAGGATCACAGCTCTGCAGTTTTTTCTCAACTAGTTTATTCAGTTTACAGAAGACAAAGAATGAGGGCAGAAATTACAGCCATCTTCAAATAAAAGGCTGCTACTGCTGAAAAAAAAAAAAAAGGTAATTAAGTTTTCTGTAGACAGAAGACCGGTAGTAAGAGGCTTACAATGAGGCAGGAAGGTTTAATTAGATTTAGGAAAAAATGCCAACTTTCCAACTGCTGCAAGAACAACAAAGAACTGCAGCGAACTGCTTGATGAGTTCATGATACTCCTGATATTATATTGAAAGTTTTAAATCAGATTAAATGTTTGCCAGGAGTAGTTCCTTTTGAGAGGGACCTGAAATAGGTGCTCTCTAAAAGTCCGTCCAGATCTGTTCCCATGATTCTGTACTTCCCGATACAGTTGATGGCCAAGCAAGGTGATTTTATGTTATCAGTACTTTCTTATTTATGCTCCCTCGCACCAAACATCCCCCTTCTAAAAGGCGCTTCCATTGATGTTCTGCATGAATTTCATCCTGTATGTGAGAGTGTTACACCATGGAGTTTGACAGGTGTTTCCTTACCACTTCTGAATTCCACTACAAGGTTTGCATATTTCTTTAAAATCATTTGTGGTCGCAGAACAAAAGAAACAGTTAATAGCCAAGTACACAATATGGAGTCCTGTGACAAATTTTATCTGATACAAAAAGGTCTTAGAGGAGTAAAAGTAATAAACATGCTCCAAATTATAAAACACTGGGTGTGCTACACCAGTACTAAATTCAGTTACGGAGCAGATCTGATTTAAATTGATTCTACAGGTTAAAGACGGACAATTACCTACACCCTGCTCAGTGTATGCCAGCAGTAACTACACTGTAACTACTGATCTACAGAGAAAACACATTTATGCACTAACGACTGGCGGTAACGAACAGGATAAACAAGCCACTGGAGAGATGCCCCAGACCTGTTTTCAAGGAGACCTGTAATATTACAAACCAATTGCCAAATTCTGTTCTAACCTGTGGTAAGGTTAAAAAAAAAAAAATTACTTCTGGCACAGACAGCTGGATTTCTGCCCTGTCCCCCCACCCCCATTATCAAGCTTTTACTGTATTTGTGGAAGACTGGTTAGCGACGTGAACATAGGTTGCAAACAACAATGTTTTATATATATATAAAATATACAGATAGTGGAAGGAGGAGATATAAAATTTAATCCATTTGGACTTAAATTCCTGCTCTCCCCTAATTACATGTTTACTTCTTTCATCAGAATGTCACACAGGTTATTAATGCGTCAGAATGCACTGTTTTATATAAATTCTCTTTGCCCCCAAAATAAGTACTTTGGTAAACATCATCCCTTACAACTTTGTTAAAGCATAGCTGATAACTTACTACAACTGAGGAAGATCAGCGAAAGTCATATATTACAACAAATGTTAAAACTAAACTCTGTCCAATACAAAATGGCCAGAATAAAAACAAATTCATATAAATAGTTGTATGTACACTTTGGTTACCAACTCTGTGGTTGACGGTACTACAGTGAGCTGTAACCTGACTGTCAGTGCAAGTCACCTGTCCAAGAAAAAAAAAAAATCAGAATGCACCAAAAATAGTTAATGATCAGAATTCTGCTGCTCTTCTCTAAACTGGAGAAGAGAATTTCAGCATCTCCTGGCTCGTCAGCCACACAGGCAATGGTGTCTCACACATTCCAGCAGCAAGAAAACCGTTCAAAACTTCCTGCCTGCTGAAGGTTCTGACTAGCACCATTTCTGTGCAAATTACGTACGCTGGCTTGGCACTGCCATCCAGCGCCATTTTGAGAGTAAAAATCTTATTTGTAGTGTATAAATGTAGCATGAACATTTGATTCCCAAAATGCAGATAGAAAGTACAAAACAAAAATGCTACCAACGTTCTAGAACAAAGGCAGATGCAGGAGTTCAGATGAATAAACGGGGTAGCCGAGAGGTGGGTCCGCAGCTTGCACAGTAAGGTTTCGCAGAAGAACTGGGTGTGCCTGGATGCTGTAGCGTTCTTCATCATCATTAGTAGCATACAGCAGCTCCCAGGACAGATTTGCCCACTGACCTCGGACAGCTTCGTCATTAAGTTTTCCCACTTGTACTAACAATTCCTGCAGAGTGAGGACTCGCCCAGTGTAAATTCCCTTTAAGAACAAACAGCTCAAAATGTTCAGTACATTCTCCAAGAACAGACACAAGCATTTTGGTTACAAAGCACTAAATGAAGCTTTGGGGCTGCATACTATGACTATCATCCCTTTAAAAATGGCTAAGTATATAAACCACTCTCCTCAGTTCAATTCTTCCATCTAGGAAGATGAACAGGAAATATTGCTGCATCTGAAGAACAATGCAGTGTGATTTTCAGCAACAGTGATGTCAGCTCCTCTCTAGCATAAATGTAAACTTTGTTTGCACAGCCCTCATGTTTTGGAATGCAATTATAAAAAAAAAAAAGGCAGTGGAAAGAAACCCCAAACTTTGACCTTGCTTACTAGTTATTTTAATTCTTACCATGTTTGGGTCATGCCCCAGTGAAAAAAGGTATGGCTTTTCCTGAAGAACTGCTTGCTGCCACTCAAGATCCGATACCAGTCCAATGTACCAATCGTTTTCATATTCTTCCAGATAGTTAACCAGCTCTTTGAAGTTCTCAACTGGACCCAGGCTTGCTTTGTCAACCATAAGTTTGAAAGTGTATCTGAAAGGTACAGAAAGCCATACTGTAACTAGTGCAGCGAACGACAGGAGGAAGAAAGCTTCTTCAAGCTACAGAAGGGAGGAAGGCACCATCAAATGTTATCAAGAACTAGCAACTTTGTAAGTTACTGCTTGTCAGCTGAGTCACTAGAAGTTAGTACAGGTATGCTTTTAGCTCACCCAGATGTAAAATGCATTAGCTTAAACATCTTTCATTCACCTCAAACACTGTTCCCACTGCCTGATAATGGAAAGTGCCAAACATCTAACTCCATCACAATTCTCTTAGATTGTGGGGACAATGAAAATCCCCCCCCCGCCCCCCCCCATGTAGCTCAGTGGATTTTCAGTGCTAGTGGCAGCTGCTGTGGGGTAGGGAAGAAGGAAGGAATCTTCGTATCACCATCTTCACTGCCTGGGATTACAGGCAATATTTACGTGGGAAGAAGCTACAAATATATTTAACTGATATGGTTTTAACATGAACGACTCTTAGTGAAGTGACACTTTCAAAGCACAGGACTCTTTATATCATTTTTATAATGTGAGGGAATGTTTTTCTTTTACCTGAATGCTTTTAATGCAAGTTGGAATAGCTCCGGTTTGCCGGTTAGCCAGTCCAAACCAACAGACCATGGAATACCACCAGTGTACGCTCTGAACACATGGCTCGGGGCAGGCACGGTGTTATCCAGTCCAAACAGACCAAAACAACATGACAATACTCCATGGATGTATAAGTCTTTCAAAGCTTTATCTTTCATAAGGTCTTCAAGTAAGTTGGAAGGCTTTTCCTTCAGATGAAAAAAGTCCAGTTGACTCAAAATGAAGTGGTACCATTCTTCTGGAAACCTCTGCCTCATTTCATTGACTTTGGAAGAAGGCAACGGGGCTGTTCTCCATTCTTCAGGGATGCTCAATAGCTCCGAGTAGGAGCAACTAAATTCAGCCTGAGGTAAAACTTCTTGCTGTTTCCCTTTGTCTACAGCAGGAAGCCCAAGCACAACAGCCCTGTATAATTTATCTTCTGGTGACATTTCTTGTGGGACTTCTTGGCTCTGTGTTTCCACAGATCCTGGAATAGACAGATGTACTTTTGGTGTAGTTCCCAACTGCCCAGGTTCCTTTCTGTCTTTCATTCTGCCACTGGGTTCAAGATCAAAAATGTCACTATCATCAGTCCAGTCCTCAATTGTATCAACACTAAAGCTATCTTCTTCCCTCAGGGGCCTGGATCTTTCTACCGCACCACTATGCTGATTTTCTGCAAAGGACCCTTTTTTGTTCTTTTCGGCATTGCCTGGGCTTTCCCATGTTTTTGATTTTTTGTAACAATACTGGACAAGCATCCATACAAGCACTTTAATGAAATCATCTTTCAGATGCTTTAAATTCTCATGAGAGTCAATTATTCCAGATAACACATTTCTGGCATCAGAATACAGCCGCACAGGTAGAACAGTACAAGGAGTCAAAATGTGTCCAAAATGGTGGTTAGGAGAGAGAATCTTTGTGTGCTCCTGGTGTTCGAAGGCCATTTCAAAAATTTCATCAACTCTGTGAGCTTCAGCAGCATGACAGGATGTTTCTTGCAATTCTAGACCCTAAAGCATAAATGAAAACAATTTGGTTTTAGTCTTCCCCAGTACATATCCTTAAATGCTAACAAGCTGTTTTCTTGCAAGAAATTTTTTCTGAACAAATAGAGATAGGTTCCATTGTCAATATTTCCACAACTGAACCTACAAATCTAACTGGAGATAATAATAATAGCAAAGAACACGCTACAACATTAGACACAAATCAATGACTTAAAAAAAAAAAATCTTTACCTCATACAGATCTTATTAGCCAGCTTATTAAAAAAGTTGTGTCACAAGCTAGATGATAAATTTCACATCTGCTACACGTCACTTGCAAGACTAGTTAATATAGTAATAACACTCATCTTAAAAAATTGACTGTAACATCAGGTAAATTAGCTACATTGCTGAAATGTTATACAGCAAAATGTTTGCATGATTTCAAAACGTTAATATGTCAGTCCTCAGCATGCAGTTACCTTTATGTTAACACCACAGTAAGTGAAGCCTTTTTCTAGCACCAATATCCACATCAGTCTATCCTGAAAACGGCACAAGTAATGTGATCCAGGTAGAGAGAGACCTAGACATGAAAAAAAAACAAAACAAACCCAATAGTATTACTGTGGTATTATATTGATGAAAACCTTTTCTACATGCCAATGGAGGAATTCAACTGCAAACATAAAATATTTCTGCATCAGCAACAAAATCAGTTAAAACTGGCTAATTAGTACCCTAGAATCTTAAAGAAACTATCTGCAAAGCTAGATCTTGAAATTGTAGTGCTGTCTTTGAAAAAGCTGTGGAAAACTGGGAAACACACAACTGCAGGACTACAATATGCACACTGGACCAGAGTTAAGCAATCCCACCCTCCATTCTCTTTGTAGAGACAACTTTCATGATTAAAGATCATCTTTGGCTTCATTTCCAACTGCACAGTTCCCACTGATGTCACCTGCAGATCTAAAATTCTTATGACTGCCAAATACATTAAAGAATCATCATGTAGCACATGTGTATCTTGATGGCCCTATTTGCTGTGGAGTACAAAGTTTATTTGTTATGGGAGACATAAAAATGTAACTCAACAGGATTTTTTTTACCTACACTACCAGTTCCTAAACTGACTTGTCTGTATTCCAGAACGATTAGAAAATATCCTTCTAGAATCTGAAATCCAGAGTGTAAATGATTCTGCTCAAGTGTCAGCTTACCAATGACATAATATCACACCCATTTTACAGATACATAGAGTCAGAGCAAGAGCACCTGCTCATCTTTAAAGATTTGTGAATCAGTATCATACACATTGAACATTAACAGTAGATACAGTAGAAATCATCTGTAGTCTTCCGGAAATACCTCTGTGTGTCTGTGTGTGTGGGGAATAAATCTGATCCCACTGTATCAAGTTTGACATCACCAAAAATAAAGCCACACAAAATGAACTGGAATTTGAAAATGAAGTCCTGAACAACTTCAGATCACACATCGAAGTAATTAGTACTCAAAAATCCTACAATCTGGCTCTCACTGTAAAAATTAAATGACACGTCAAAAAAAACAATGGTACTTTTTCTCTCCTCTACCTATTTCAATAAAAAGTACAATGCCAAACTTCCTAGCAATTGGTTACACTGTATTTCTTTTAAGTTATAGCCTACTGTCAGCTTCTCCAATACAATGGTGCGGTTCTTAAGCATGAGATTGGCTGCCAGTTTATGACCTGCTTCTGCTGTCACTCACATCCAAGTGACTACTTGCTTGCACAGAGAATTTTAGTTTTAGAATGTTGTAAGATGAAATCAGTGAAACCAACCATTAAGCTGTAGTTAAAATTTAAGTAACCTTTTCTATCCCACTGAGCTAATGAAGTGCATTTTCTTGCTAACATTTTGCAAAGATTTTAATTTCTTTCTTGCTAGCTGTTAAAGCTACTAAAACTCCTTTACACAGAAAAAAGTAAGGTTTTAAATTAAAATAGAGACACACAAAGCGGTATCTCTTCATTTTGAGCTCTTCTGAGAACACCACATTTTTTCTTGCTTGAAGACATGCATTCACAGATTTTCCCATTAAAGAAGAGACTTTTCTCCCCCTCAAGACTAGTGTTTTAAATTATTTAATCTGAGGCATACATGCCACCACAGTCATGATGGCAATGTGGAAACATATATGTATCTATTTTATGTCTATACATATTATATATATATATAACAGATAGATATATTTATGTATGTTTACTACATATATAAAACATACATAGGCTGATGCAGTAGACAAACTGAAGTGCCTCTCTTCTTTAGAGGAAAACAACTTCCTAGTTTAGTTTTTTTTAGTACCTCTACACCACTGCTAAAAGTGCAGGAAATGTTTCCTAGTAAAGCACTTGCATATAGTTTTCAGAAAAGTGTGACTAAGGTTAATGTCCTCTGTCTTCAAATATTAGCCCATTTTTTCTAGTCATAAGCTATTTTCTAAGAGGTCTAGGTAAATATTTGCTGCTTGTCTAAGGGCAACGATCTTTTGATTATTTAGGTTACACAAAGACTGTTCCTCAAGAAAACAAGCTTGCAATTTTAACAGTTATTCTGTCTCCAGCTGGGAAAAAGACTTGGCATTTCTTCACCTCTGCTTATATAATTCAGTGAAATACCCGTCATGATGTTTTTGGCAGGTTTTAAGACCGCAAGCCCTGTTACAACCCTACCCTAACTGCCTGCACAAGATATGACATTAAGTCTTATCAGCTGGTTCTGTTCTCAACTGTTTACTGCTAGTTAGGCTACATCATGTATTTTACAAACATCCAGTCCATATTCACCATACCTAATTAACATAGCCAAATTAGCAAACTCACCTTCTGGATCCTGAGTAATGGGATTGATGCAGAGAAAGACACATACATACACAACCACAAAGAGCAGTTTGACACACCTCCTTCTCCCCAGTGACTGTCAAGAGAACTCCTCAATTTATTGCCTCCAGTTAGGTGAGATGAATACATACATCCTTTTTTGTTCAGTATAAAAAGATTAGGATTGATACTGTTTCATCACCATTTAGCTTCTCCTTTTTCTAAAGATAACAAACCAGAATTATTTTCTTTCAGGAATGTAAGAAGTAGAGATGTACGAGAAGGATAAAAGGAATCACTTTTTCCTCAACTGAACAATCTCTGAATACCAGATTTAACCTACACCATGAAATGTGGTTTAAATCAGATGTTATGATTTTCCTGTTCTCCAGCAAAATTATGTTTCCCGAAATATTTAGCTACATTCCTCCACAGCGATGCCAGCGTACCTACCGAGGCTACCGGCTGCTAGTGCAGACTGCAGAGCAACAGCCAGACTTGGAACCATCTGCTGGTAGTACACAGTATCGGAGCAAACACACGCTGTAGCGCCCACCGGTCCTGGCCAGCTTCGGACAGGCCTAGGAAACCCAATCAAAAATACTGGTAGCGTGAAGAGTGGCAGCAAGGGAGAAGAAAGGAGTGCAGAGATGGTGATGAAGGTCAGCAGGATCGGGAAGAAAATGACATTGAGTGTGATTAAGGTGGCGGTAGATTTACGACGTTGTTTTTTCTCTGTCCACGATGTCAAAAGAATAGCTATGGCAAACTGCAACTTTGAGACAAACTGGAGCAGTCGATCCCGTAGGATACCAACCTGCAAGATACATACAAGAAGTACGTTTATTTGTATCCTGTACCATATCATATTCAGCACTGCCAAAGCTGCCTTATCTACAATTTTAAGAAAATGAAGCGTGATTATCATTGACTGGTATTAGAGTGTACATCGTAGTACACAGTTTTTTAGCTTCTGTTTGCTAGGTCTTGGACTCTGTAATTCTCTAATAGGACAGGGCAAGGAAGCAAAGGCTTTAAGTGACAGCTATCTGCTTAAATTTACATTATGACAATTACCAGCAAAAGTCTGATTCCTGTATCAAGGCTCCTGTTCCACCAGAGGTCTGGATTAAACACCAAAATTTGTGCTATTGACACAACCACTATGTCTAGTAGGGCATTTTCTGTATTCTGCCAGACCTAAAATAGAGATATGTTAGACATACATTTAAAAATGTTTTTATCTATCTCTGCTTTCATGACCTGGAATATTTCTTCCAAGTCACCTTAATACTTAAATCATGTAGAAGAGAGTTTCTTAGGCTAACATATTTAAAATTCAAATTACCATCCTAAATATTCGTGTGAATCCAATGCAAACAGACACAGAATGAAGATTTTGTAGCGAACGGTCTAGTGACAGGAATGCTATCATAGCAAACGGAGACACTGTAATTGAAATAAAAGAATCATTGATTTCCTTTCAAAAACATAATTAGTCTACAGAGGTAAGCAGTTCTATTGCAGAACGGAAATCTTGTAAGTAAAAAGAGAACTCTTCCCTTCATTATTACAAACGCCTCTTTGTATTACACTTCCAGGATATCAAACAGCATATTTGCAGTAATGGCCCAAGATGGCAAACATTCATGTCGATGTTTAGTTGTTACTTGCTATTACTTTTTTATTGTTTGTTTGTTTCCCCAAGAGAATGGGAGTACTCAAATAAGAAAAAATAAACATGGAAATAGCACTCGTCAATCAATCCACTTCCCCAAACTGATGCTTCTTTACAAAATTAAGTAATTTAGATCAAATTTTGGTTCCCCCAAAGTAGATACCTTTGTCCCTAACCTACCAGAAAAGAGACTGTTCCCTTTACTAGCAAATTGCAAGAACCAAATATTTAGTCACCTTGAAGACTCTCAACTTACTTTTGTTTCCGAGTACCTTTTAAAAAAAATCTACAAGAGCCATTTTTTCCAAAAGTGAGTACTTATGTTATAACTAAAATCCTTCAAAAGGCCTTGCTTTCTGAGCTGGACTTTTAAAAAGCTCAGCTTTTTAGGTTTACCCCTAAAAAAGAAATAAATAAAATCACTAATCACTTTCAAATACTCTGAACCAGCAGTTTTGACCTCAATGCACAATTTAGCAAAACATAAGAAATATTTCCAGCTACTTGGTTTTTCTTAGTTCATTCATAGAACCTTGCACATACAGTAATTCTACTGTTGTTTCAGTCTTCCTACAAGCATCATCTAACAAACAACAGACAGTGCGTATTCCTACCTAGTGTTAGTAAAATCCTCCTGACAACACCAACTTTCATTAGCCTTCTTTGCTTCTCCATGAACACAGTCACAGTCCTGACATCCTTTGGATAAAAGGGGTTTCGGAAGACTCCAAACAAGTACACTCTCTGAATCTCTCTAAGAGTCCACATAATTATAAGTAATATGATCAGAATGTAACTCGTTATAGCCTGTGGACTGGCTTTGGAAAATGATGAAAAGCCTGCAAACTGATGCAGCAGGCTAGCTTCTATGAGAGCGAATGTCAACACAGTCAAATAAAAAATAAATTCCCTCCACCCAAATTGTATTCTAAGACCTCTGTTCATATTTTTAGATTTGCTGGAGGCTAAATGGCTGATCATGGTGTGTTTGAAGGCAAAACCAATCTCACTTAGGTTAAGACTCAGTATGAACCCAAATCCAGTCATGAAGAGGATCACACCGAGAGTGCTGGGAATGAAATACGATGCTATTGCTGTTCCAGCAGAAATGAGAAACATTACTAATAACCTGTGAAGGAGAAAATAAAAAAGATTTGCTTGAAAAGAAAAAGGTTATAAACAATATTCATACATTTTACAATTATATAAATAACATTTACTTTGTGTTACTTGACATAGGTGAACCTCCTAGTCCAAACTCCAACAGTTGTTCCATTCCCCATAGAAAAAGTGCATCAAGCGGGGGCAGAATTCCCATTGCCCATAAGAATGGCAGAAAAAGAAACATGATGTGCAAAATCTGGTTTGTCTGTTCTAGAATGGGCGTGTTGACAGCAAACCTGGATAAAAGAAGAAATGTATTTGACTTCTGTGAAGGAAAAAATAACTGAGGTGTGGGAAGGCTTTTGTTTAACTACCACAGCAAATCCAGAGGTATAAACATTACATATTCAATCTACAAAACCTCAACTAGTATCTTTTAAAAGGAAAAATAAGGACATACATTTGTGCTTGGGGCAGTAACACACTAACTGGAACATCAGAAAACAGGCTAATTTTTCATTCAAAAGATTTGAAGCCTTCAGATTATGCAGATGAATCAAGTGATGCAAGTATCCTAATTGTTTTGATACTGTTGTGATAATACACTCAGGAAATACTTGTGCAAAAAAGAAAGGTCCATAGGCTCTAGGACCTCAACCATTTAACAAAAAATGCTAAGTATTTTTTCAGAATTACAAAAGCGAAACTTTATGAAAGTCCAAGACCCAAGATGTAAACCTTAACACTGGAAGAACTGGCATGTTGCCTGTACACCAAGAGATAAACTCTCTTTAGGAGTATAAAATGTTATTTTCTACATAAAAGTACTAAAATCTTCCTGTAAAAAATACAATGATCAGTATGAGGAATCTGCATAAATTCTAAGTCATATGTAGTTCACTAGCTAGCTAATTAAGTTAAAGGTGGACTGCTAAGATATTTATTTGTTAAGAAGTAAAGAGAAACCAGATAAGTAAGCCTCAAAGGAATTTTCTCAGGAATTTAAAGAATGTCTGAATTTTCTCCTCAGGAAATTAGACAGAAGAATTTGAGGTCCAATACCACGTGTATAATTCTCATATCATAACTGAATAGGCAACTAGGGTAAATCATTAACAAAGACATCTCCAAGTGCAAAACTAGTAAAATCAAACTTGGTTTTTTTTAACGCATTTGAAGTACCCCAACCATAAAATATGTACATGTGACAAAATGATATAAATATCACCTGACGGGGAGACAGAATGCATAGAGTAAGTCTAAAAGCATCTTGCTTTAAGAGATTCTACAAATACTTTAGCTAAGACACTCATCTGAAAAGTGGAAATATAAAAGTCTCCTACTTGTAGATTAACATAGTTCTTTTGTATTACAGAAACATTTAAAAATCCAAGTTCAAAATCCATGTAACAAAGATATAGCAATGTTCACATTTGCTTATCCATTCATTAAAACCAAATTCATAGTCCTTTTTTGCCTGTAGTTTAAAACCCTCTGCAATCACTTTGCAGAGATTAAATCAGAAAATACTCCAGGATGAAATTTGGCTATAAATCCAGTACTCCTGAAGTTTGCAGTGTCTACATCTATGATTCCAGGTCAGGAACATGTGTTTTCAAAATACGTCCTTGAAAAGGATGTTGATGCACATGCTCTTGCACAAAAATACTGAAATTGACATGGTAGAAGATCATTTTAGCTGTCCCTTACTTAGAAACTGCTCTAACCACTCTTCCTAATTCACGTGGAACGCTATAAAAATTCAAGAACAACCTTTTATGCACAGCACAGAGCCTCAGTTTTTACCACATACTCTTCCAGCTTCTTTCTTTAGAGTTCCTACAGTTGACTAAAATCTCAAAATAAATTTTCCTCAGAAGAATAATTTCATCTTTCCCATCAAAAACATATAGAATAACCATCACTTTAATTAGCTAAATGCTGTATTGGGTTTACCTGTGTGCAAGATCCACTGCAATACAGACAAAAATATAGAAAGGTCTCATCAGAGCAGTGATTTCATAAGTATCCAGTGCTTGGAAAGTAGCTGTCTCGGTAGCTGTATTTATGATTAATGAATACTCTCCTATACAAATAGTCACCCATCCAAATACAAAGATCATAACAGTTCCTCCAATGTTGCTATATAGCAAGGTTATTCTGTTTGGCAGCAAATACCAAGTTCCCAACCCACACAATACCCCTGCCAAAAGGGAATGAAATACAGTGTTGATTATATACTTCTTGCCAGGAATAATAAATTTTACTGTCTCTGAACCTACACAGCTGGAAAATTCAAACTCATCTTCATCTGTTAGGGTATTTTGAATTTGCATTCTTTCTACTGTCACTGTTTTCTGCTTTGCATATAGATTTGTCATCTGAAGAATAAGTGCAGTAACAAACATCAGTCCTCCTGAAAGTGCTGCGGTATAGTAGTCTTTCATAACACCTAATTGGTACAAAAGTGTTCCTACTCCTCCCAAAACCCATGGCATCAAGAAAAGAATAATCTGATTCACATATATGTAAGGAGGGGCACAATAGCCTAATTTAAACCGGGGACCTCCCAGCAGAGTCTGTGGAAAGCGCTTCAAAAAGAACTCCTGTTTGTAATCATTCAGCAGAGGTACATCTGGACCCATTCTTATTACTCAGGAATGCTGGATGAGTATCATTTTTCCTGTAAGAGAACAGAAAGAAGAAGAAGGAAACATTACTGAATCTGGAACTCTGAATGTAAGCAGGGAATTCTTTTTTCCTGTTTTCATTTACCAAGTTATAGCAGAATTCTGATATGTTAGTGTTAGTAAACGACATCCTAAAGCACCCACAGAATCTGCTAGAATACAAGTACTAAGCAAACACCTAAAATGGAAAAAGACTATCTATTCTAAAATGCAAACATATTCTTTAATCTGAAGCTTTAGGCAAGAAAAAAATAGCCATACAGTCTGTTCTTGGGAGATGATAAAACCAACTCATCTCCACACCAGAACACCTTCCTAAAACTGAAATTTTTTTCCATCCAGTCTCATTCTAATCACATCTTGCCACAGGCATGTAATTATAATTAATCCTGTTAAGGATCTCTGTATACAAACAGAAGAGCCCATGATTTCAGTGAACAGCCCCATAAGTGCAAGTATACAGTCACACTGAAGTCTCTGTAAAAATCAAAGCCTTATGAAATAAACTAACTGTAAAAAAAATATTAGTAGAAGCATTAAAAATTGTTTTCCACATCAGCATTTTTACTGTCCTCCCTATACAGCCTAGTTGCAGAACAGGATCTCACTGTACTAAGCACTACACAAAACATAAACAGTTCACTTTCTGCTTCCTAAAACATATGAAATAAAAAAATAAACACAATACTTGTGAGTTGTAGCAGAATCAGTATATATTCTTCTATATGTCAACGGAGAAAGCTGAAAAAAGGAAAAAAGATACCTGTAAACATTTACAATGAATCATCAAATAGAAATCAGATATGAATACTCATTTAGAAAGGATCAGGCAATGTAGAAATAATGAATGTAAGATGGTAACTATGATACTCAAATATAATTTTATGCTACTAGTCATGAAAGCAAGAATCCATGAATGACAGGTAGAAACACTCAAGCTAAGAAACAGGGTGAAAAAACAGCACAAAAATGCAGTGCTAAAGCACTTCATTAATAACAATTCTAAAAAGAGAAAAGGTGTGCATTAGGAGATATGCAAGTACTGAAATTCTGACTTTCTTCCACTGGACCTGTATAATCTGATGAATATCTATTAGCCATCTTTGCTGATATATTAAAAATTAAACACTCAGCTGCCATGGAGTTTTCAAACTACTGTGATCCCTTCTTTCTAAAATACCAAATGCTTTTAGGTGCTTCCAAGAAAAATTTACCCCTTACATTTAAACAGATATCACTCACTTGACTGTAGGCAGATACTGCTCCTCACAGGACTAAGTTAGAAACAGTGCAAATGAGAGAGATTAAAAGCCATTCATACACATTATCACAAGTGGAAGTTTGCATTCAGGGTCCACTAAGTCAATACATTCCACAATGAAAAGGAAGACCCCACAGAGTCTGTAACTACTCTCCATGTAGACTGTGGAATTTTTTTTTTTTTAAGTAAAAATTCCAAATAGGAATTACACATAGAATATTGAATACAGAATAGTGAAAGCACAGAGGTTTTTTGGTCATACTATTTCAAGCCATTGAAAGTTTCTTAACGGAATGAGAAGGCAGCAGTCTTAATGGAAAAGACACATGTTGATTATGGAGAGGGGAATTCATTGCAGTCAGCTCAGGAATTTGAAAATGTAACAGGGACACACCCAACTAAAAACAAATTTCAAATGTAATAAAAGAAAAATCACAATTCGGCCAATCTTGTTTGGAAAAAGAAACACTGTTTAGAGGGCTACATAGGCATGAAACTAAGTTGCTTTGAAAGTTACAGGCAGTAGATTTACATGCATGTAAATGATACAAGCTGAGTTTTAAAAGAAACACGGAACCAAAAGGTGCATAGTTTTCCTTGAAAAAGTTTTTGGGCAGCTGTGTTTTTCTGCTCTAAGAAGGGCTTGGTTTTGTTTCAAGTTCTAGTCTGCATTTGTGTTTGTCAGTTTATATTGCTAACAAAATGTTAATAAAACATTCCTCTTACAGTTTCTGTGTAAACAATAGACATCTTTGTGCGAGACACAAAAATCTATGAACATAAACAATATAGTTCTATTTGGCTATACTCCAAAATGAGCCATAAAAAGATGTGCATTTATTTATAAGTTAAGATCCCAAGACTGAAGCTCAAGAACTATGGAAATGATACCCTCGACTATCCATCTGGCTTCCAAATAGTCAGGTAGCACATTAGGATTTCAAAGAGGCACTCATGCGTGTCTCGTTATTTCTGTGCAAAGCCCTAGCAACAAGACTCCACACATTAGTGAGTGTTTACAGGACCTGGCTTCAATATACATTCCTAACATACAGGCCTGGCCTGACTTTGACAACTTGCCTGGTTACCCAAACAACCCGCACCACAACAGTTCGTCATCCCCAGCAGGGATCCATGCCACTTCGATGCTATCATAACAAGGATGGTAAAAGAACTTTAACATCATAAAGTCATTTAAAAAGTCCCCCCCCACCCCCAGTATCCTCTCGATGCCCTTATTACAAAAGGAAAGAAAGCAAATCTTGCTCAAATTCAGGCAGAAATTCACAGGAGGGCATCATCCTTCATGTCCACTGATGGTGGATCAGCTCAGTGTCGTTTGGTTTTATTTCAAGCAGATTACAGGAGAACACGTGTACAGCTCTCAGCCATCTAAGCCACTGGAAACACATAAGGCTTAAAAATACTTACCTCTCTGGTTTTCCAGGTCTTTTCATGCGAGACTGAGTAACAGTTATAACCGCCCTGCTAGCACAGGAGGGGGGAATGCCAGCGTGGGAGGTGCAGGGGGAGCTGCGGGCAGCCCCTGTCCAGGCAAATCCAGAGGCACCCGATGCCCACCTGTGTGCCCAGACACCCGCACCTCTACTCCATGGTTAAAGATCCGCCTGCGCTGCAGGCCGGCTTCCAAGCCAGGAGCCAGACAGAGCAGGCTGGCGGCCTCTCCTCAACAGCATCCATGCCATCCCCCAGTGAGACCGGGGACGCAGCGTTTTAGGCCAACACGCTCCATCCAGTCACAGGAAGAGCACCCTGGGACCACTTTTGGGAAGGGCTGCAGACCACCTCCTTCCCCAGACACCTCTGCACCTGACCAGACGGGCTCCCACCAGAGCCGCCACACTTCCTACCCAGCCCCCTCTCCCCTCAGATCTTCTGCAGGAACGGAAATTAAAATAATCAACCAAGCGACCAAAAGTAAAGCCTCTGCTGTTTTCAGCTCCGGAGGGGAAGGGAAGCCAGGCAGACACCGGGCCCGCCGAGGCACGGCCGGTGGGCAAACCCGGGGGAGGGCAACGCCGGTCAGGCAGAGGCAACCGCGATGGGCTGCCTCCCCCGACCGGCCCCCGCACCGCCGCCTCCCTGCTCCGGGGAGGCCCTGGCGCCTCTGCCTGCTCCAGCGAAGGGCCCCGCGGCGCCCCGGCTGCCGCCGCCCCCGGAGGGGAAGCGGGCTGGTGGGTGTCTGCCACCCCTGCGGCGAACGGCCGTGGCCGGCGAGAGGCAGCCGCCGTAAAAAAGCCTCTGCGAGGTGGGCACCTACCTCTGGCCCGGACTCGGAGCAGGTCAGGGGCTTTGCGGGGCGGGGGGAGAAGGGGAAGGGGGGAGAAGGGGAAGGGGGCTAAGCCTGCGGCGGGAAGAGACGGGAGGAGGGTGGAGCGCTCCCCCCCCGCCCCGCCCCGCCCCAAAACTGTCCTGAGGAAAGGAGTGCGAAGGGCGCAGGCCGCGTTCGGGCGCTCCTCCCCGTCGGCGGTGCCCCTCCGCCCCGGCGCTGCTGCTGCTGAGGACGGCGGGGAGAGAGAAGGTAGAGGCGGTAGCTAACGGCGGCGGTGAGACCCGGCCTCGCCACGGCGGCCCCCTCCCCTCCCCGCCCCCTCTTCCCTCCCCTCGGCCACCGCCGCCATTTTGCCCGCCTGAGGCAGCCGGTGGCGGCGAGGTGCTGCGGAGGTCCGCGTTGCCTGCGGGAAATGGCCTCGACCGCGGGATGGCAGCGGCGGGGGTGCTTCTCCGGGTGTCTTCGTGGCGGCGTCGTCACAGGATCGAAGGCGAGGGGCTGATGCTGATCGCCTTCCCGCTGCCCGGCGGCGGGGCTTGCCCCCGCGGCGGGCTGGTGCCCCGAGCCCGGCGGCCAGCCGCCGCCCTGCCCGCCCGCGCTTCCCTCAGCAGTACGGGTTTTCACAGCTCTGCTTTCCACACATAACCATCGTCCTTCTGTTGTAAAATTAGGCGTGAGGCATCTGTCTAGCTGTGGCCTACTGGCAGCTTCCTGAAATGAAGAAGAAAAGAGAGGGGCGAAGAAAATCCCTCAGTCCGCAGAGGAGGTGTGGCAAGGCAGGCTGGGGCTACCTGTGGCCGCGATCGCCAGCCCTGAGCCTGGCCTTGTGCCTCCGGGTGCTCCTCGGGCTACGTCGGGCCCCGTCCCCCTTCCAGCAGCGCGGCTCTTTGAGGCTGGTCCCTCTCTAGCTGATGAATTTGTCACCCAGACAGCTTTGGTTTCCTCTTGTTTCTTTCTGTCCCTCTGAGACATGGCATGGAAATGTCAGAGGCTGTTTTTTCAACATTTATTCAGCCGTTTTCATAATCTTCCCACATTAACAAAAGTGCAAAACCAACCAAATTAGTCTGTTTCTTTAATTACTACAACATTTAACATTAACATTCAATACATGACCTACTAGTATTATATTAAAACATTTAGCACAAATACTCAATCCACAGCATACTGACATGATACTAAAATACTTAATACTAATTAAGTTTCCTTAATCTTGAATGTTAATGGTCTTGCTCTGTTTATGTATAATTTATTCAAGATGAGAACACTGGTTCTAGCCTCAGGTAGAGGAAACTGCATTCTGTTTTCTTCTAGGTTAAATAAACTTGAGCATTCACTGGCAAATTGAAATGTAAATCCAAATACTGCAATACTACCTACCACTTCAAATCACACCCGTTAAACATCGAGAATATTTAATAGAGTGAGCATGCTTAATACAATTTATGTCTAATAATACTAAAATGTATATATAATTCACTATTCATTAGAACACCAGGGCATGCATGTCTACCTTAATATCTATGTTATAACAATTGCTATATAAATTCTTACAAACAGTTATATCCATTTTAATCTGAGTCCCTAATTTAACACACAGGCATATGCTTAGAATTTTAGACTAAAGGATTCACTGTAATCAATTCTTATCAGAAGTATCATAACCTCTTTGTACATCTGTTAATCTTTATTCTTCAGAGATAATAAAAAGGCAGTTAGACTGGAGTATCCACTGTAAAACCTTGGAAACAGTACAAAAGAAAAATGCTCATTTACCTTTACTGAATTTCTTTTAAATGAAGTTCAGTGGTACAAATGATACTAGAGTCCAGCTTCCTGGAAGTCAAATACAAGTACCTAAAAAAAAAATCTGTTTTTTCAGGATTCTTGACTTGAGATTTATTTACCCTGTCCTTCAAATGTATCTGTTGCAATCCTATTAAAATTAAGTATTATTTGTCTTATAGATATTCCAAGGTAAATAGCATCTCTGTACAATTCAGTAAAGGTCTGTAGCAGGTTCATCCTGTCCCAGTTTACCAAGTCAGTTATGGTTTTGTAAAGATGATGATTCTGTTCTGGAGTATGTAAATCTTAAATAGCAACTGCAGGGTGGAAGCAGACGTTAGAATTATTTCCTTGCAAGCTCTGCTGCTTATGTTTCAAAACTCGGAGAAGGCTTCTTGCCTGTCCTCATTTCCTGCGATTTCTCCATTGCTCAAAAGAATAGATGAGAATTTCAGTCAGTGCAAACTCCAAGCTATTTACTAGAGAAGGGAGCATACTAATTTATTTCTCTTAAGAGTTCTAAGAATTTTCTTGGTCATATAAAATAAGGTAAAACCTGCTAAGAGGGTAAACTGTTCTAGGTAAATTCTGCCAACCTCCAGCTGTCTTTTGCAGATTATCGCACAATGTGTAGTTGCAAGCATGTGAACAATCCCACTGAAATTTATATGACTCCTCATCTGCTTAAAATTAAGATACACATGAACTATTTGCAGATGTGGGACTTGGTTTTTGGTGTGCTGCTTTTTAGTTTGTGAGAGGGCCATTAGTCTCGATTCCCCAAATAATCATTCTGCATATTTCCTTATTTTTCGTGTTTACTTTGTTTAGAATGATGCATGCAGTAGCAAGTATTTTCCTTACTGGCCTTTCTCCTCTTTAAAGATAAACCAAAAAAGTGATTTTTGTTTTGGAATGCATCTTTATATACAGCTATAAGGGTAGGAGAAACAGATGCTTTCTTGCATTTCCTGACTAGTAAGAAAGACAGAGCTTGTATTCTTTTAAAGAGAATTAGTGCTGCGTAAAAAAATGGTTACTTTCAAATCAGATCATGGAAGTTACTTATTCTCTTTTTTCTGATGCCCAAAGTTAATCAATGGTATATTGAGGTCTGTAAGCTGGCATGCTCATACAGAAGATCTCAGAATGAAATCTGACTCTTCATTTTACTCAGTCTTTTTGTTCTGCATCCCATAGGAGACCCATCTTTTGTTCGTCTGCGTAGCTTTCTGGAAAGCCGCGTATGCTGGATGTATGTTATCCATGACTACTTTTCTGTGGCTCCCTTGGAAGTAATGCCTTTCGACAATAACAGCTTTAGGCTGGCAGAAAAACATACTAAGGAGCTTGCTTCTTTCTGGGTGACTTTATCCTTTTAAAATAAACTTTATGAAAAGGTACTCCATTCCCACATGTGAAAGATACCTATGTTTTCCTGAAGGCAAAGGCTTTTGATGACATTTCTGAGCTACCATTAAGAGTTCAAGGGTAACAATCATCCATGTAATGAGTTTTATCAACTGAAGTATCAGCTCCCGTTCAGCTACCCTTCCTGTATGGCAGCTAAGCATATGCTTCAGAATTGATAGTTAGCTATTTATTATGACATTAAAGCAATATGAAAGTGTTTTTTATCAATTTAGTTTTGTGTATAATGTGGTTTGGGTTGTATGAGAACTGTATTCTTCCAATATTGCTCCCAGTGAAGGATAAAACAGTCTGAGTTTTCAGATTTCCTTTTGGTTTGTGTAGGATATTCTTAAAATCAGGAGCTGTGAGCTGAATTCTTTTGTTTAACGAAGCAAGGTTTTTCTTTTTTTTTCCTCCTTGCATTTAATGCCAAAAATGTCTTGATTATGGAAGCAATCTAGTTAAATATTTTATGTTTTGGGAAAGACTCACTTGCCTTGGAAGTCTCTTTCAATTGCTGTGTTTTGAGAATCTGTCACTGATCTGAGGAGAAAGGGACAGAGAAAGAATTACAAATTGCAAATCTGTGTACTACTAGAATTGTAAGTGACAACCCAGGATTGACTATGGGATATTCTGCATCTTTAGTTTGACAGGGTGCAACAGACCTGTGGCCATGCAGACTTCACAGTTGTCATTCATATCACAGTCTGTGGCCACACAGATGTTGTGGATATAAATGGAGACAGATCGTGTGCAAGACGCTCCACTCCAGTGACACACAGCCTTTTACTGCTAGAGCTTAAGGACAATTTGTAGCTGCCATAACAGTATTAAAGTTTGTATCATCTACATGCAAGGCAGTGTATCTTATGTCCTTGAGCACTTCACCCAATTAAGTCATGTTCACACATGCTAGTTGTTAAAGTCTAGGTTCAGATCGCCGCCATCCAGCATCCAACTTTGCAACAACTAAAAAAATATTCTTGACCCAAAAAATTAATTCAGAGGTCTAAGCAAGACATTTGGGCTTTGTGCAAGTTTGGGAACAGAGCGAAGTACGTGTCTCTGGAGGATAGTTCTATGCTCGCTAAGTGGAGAGCTGCTGATGTTAGCCATTAGCAAACATCACTCCAGGAGCAGGTCTGAGCTGCTGTCTTAGTGCATCTGATTTGTGGTTGTGCATAAAGTGCCTCAGTCCATGAGGAGCAGTGATGGCCCTGCCAGGGCTGTTGCCTGCTTAAGAAGGACTAAAAGGCAGCGGTATGGTGCCAGGAACTGCCTTCTGTGAAGTAGGCTAGTGGCTGCCTGCCCCAAGAGGAAGGAGGCCAAGGACTTTCTTAGCCTGAAAGGGTCCAAATCATGGTGCCACTCTGTAAAAGATGTCCTACCATGAGGCTACAGGCAAGGCTATGGAAGAGCCATTATCTGCTCTTCTAGTAAAATCAGACTAGAGATGGAGCCTGATCCCATCACCCAAGGACAAGCATTTCTCTTTTGTGCCTGACTTAAAGTATTGATTAGTCCTTACCTGTTGCTTCTAATTATGTCTTCAAAAAAGCAGACCAGCGAGGGAAGATCTCAGTGTGAAAATTCTCAAGTGAAATTCCCACAGTATTGAGGAGTTCAGCTATGGTGTCTTGGTATACACCAGAATCGTCACTTGCTCCTACAGCATTGCAGACTATTAGGTCTGCTGATGAATCTCCCACACGGAGAAGAGATTCACTGCTTGCCATCAAAATGCTGCCCAAGAACAGAGCTGGCCCTTCAGAGCTCTTTTGGGTGGCAGTATTGAATAGTATGCTTAGACAGTTGAGGAACATTTTGGGTGAACTGGTTGCTCTTCAGAAGAGCTTGTGAGCATGCCTCTGTTTAAGCCTGTCCAGGTCTGTCCTAAGTAGTAAAACGATATATATTTAGACACAAATGGTAAAGTACTGTTCTGTGCTGGTGCTCAGCACACTGCAATACTGCTAATTAAGCTTTGTTAGTTTGATGTCCAGTTTTTCTGACATGGGTTTTGATCTAATCTTGCAGAAGTCTAAAACTCTGCCTTTTTTCATGTGCAAGTACATTTAAAAAAGATTTTCATAATTTCTTTGTGTCCAGCTTCTCTAATAAGGTTGGACAGATTCTCACAGTTTCTGTTGCTAATATGATTCCTGGCAAATAGAGCAGAAGGTTCAGGAGAACAAAAGAAATGATCTAATTTTAGTAATGGTGCAGACTGAGTCTGTCATTTTTCTCTCTCTTTTATCCTCCTACCCTTTCTGAATGTCAGAACCTCTCTCAGCACTGCCTCTTTTCAGTTTGAATTGAATTCTTGTTCTTCGTCAAGGACTGGGCATGATGAATTTTTAGATACTCTTCTGAACAGAAGCTGGAGTATTTGAGAGGCTTATCAGTGAAATTCTGACTTGTCACAGGTAATTTGCTAAGAATGAACCACTTCCAGTGAAGCTGTTTTTGCAAATTAGAAAACCTTATATCTGAAATTTCACTTGGTATGTATGCCATATTTCTATTATCCATTTTAAATCTTAAATTGAAGTTTGAGTCTATTACAGTGTAAAGACAATAAAGGAATTTAGTTTCTGAAAGACAAAGAGGGTTGCATTTAGTGTAGTAGGTCTGCTTAGCTTGCAAAGTGCTCAGACCTCTGTCCAGTGAAGTTCTTTAGCCTGTGCCTAATTGAAGTCTGAGAATTTCTGTAGAAGCCTTAACATAAAACATATTCTGTCAAAGGCAATGGAAATACTAACATGTTTTAAATTAAATATATGCTTACAAACTTTGCTAGGTTTGGATCTCGGGGGATTGTTCTAGTGAACAACAATTACGCTTGTCTTAGTCAACCTTTATTCTTATTCTTGTGCCCTGTTTTGGATGTGAGAAATAGGCTGTATTTTCCATTTGGAAGATGGCAATTACAGACACCTGATATGCAGAACTGGACAAGAAAGCAAAGATTAAAGAATAACACAGTTTGAAGTGAAAATTGCTTAAGCAGTAACCAAATGCAGAGGACGTCCTTTCTTGGATGTTAATTTACTGCATGTACAACAAAACCACCAGTATGGTTAGAAATAAATTATAGTTCAATATTTAGAGACATAATATATTACAAAATGAGAAATAAAGGCAGCCCAAAGATTAATTTTGTTCCTGAACAGGTCTACTTAAATAACCATGTCAACTTGATTAGAAATGTGCAATCATTTTTCAAAATAAATAATTCCTAAGTATCTATCTCCAGTTTGTTTCATTTCATGTCATCTGCATAGAAGGGGGCAGGCAAGCATTGCAATTAAGTCTGTAAAACCTACAACCATATTCATGTTAAAATAACTTCCTGTGACTGATGTAACAGACCACACTATTAGGCCTAAAATTGGGGTTTGGAATACACTTGATGTACTTTAGAATAGTATTTTCATCTGCAAATGCTCAGTAGATAATTAGGCAGACCTCCTCCCCTAACTTAAGTGACAGACTTAAAAACTAGGCTGAACGATTTTGAGATGGGAAGACTATTGCTTCTCAGCTTTGTGTCTTTAGGAATTATATTTACATTGCTTTTTCTGAAATCATTAGGCCTGAAAAAATGAAAGCTTAAATGTATTCCAGGAACTGGAGCTTAAAAAAGACCTCTGCCAAATAGGCAAGGTTTGCAATGAAATCTCCCTTATCTCGAAGGAGCAGCTCATCATTCAACCAGGAAATAGAAGGGAACGACCATTCTCTCTCGGTTCCTGTTTTCCATGCATGAAGAGGTTTGGATGGTTCCACCCCAAGGCTTAGCTGAATGCAGCGTTCAGGCAGGGGCAATGTCCCATACCAGCCTACGGGGCTGGACGTGGCAGGTTCAATGGTGGTGGGGGAACGGCTACAGAGCAATGTGGCTGTCCCCCATGACACAGTCCTCCATGCCCCTTGCACCACGCAGCATTAACAAGAGTCAACTGCCCCCTTCATCCTCTCCCTCTCCTGCCGCAGTAAATACACACATGGCTGCCAGCCCACCCCTTCCCAGCAGTGTTCAGTCTTGTTTATCCCTTACCTCTTTGTGCTCTGGTGCCTGGCCATCACTCCCACTCCACCTACAGTCATGGAATAGCACAGTATCTCTGTTTAAATGAATGTTCATTAAATGCTTCTCATCCAGGGGCTGAGCAGAAGACTAGAAATGGACAGGAGAATCTGGAGGTTGCTGACAGTTTTCCCAGGAGTACAAGAAGGACAGCTCTCCCAGGCCTCTCTGTTGGGTGCTCTGAAACCATCTTCATAATTCTTTCCTGTATCTGGCACATGTTTGCCACAGGCTGATTTTCTGGCCGGGCTAAGGCATTCGTAGCCCTTTTCGTGCAGCAGAGCTTGCGGCACAGGCTCAATCACCATTCCAGCCAGCCCCTCCCGTTGCTATCACATGCAGCTCTTATCAGGGTGCTAATACTGTGGCTAACGATGTCTAAGTTCTTGAGGCACATTAGGAAATCTGGCATATAGCCGACGGCTAGAGCTCAGATTCTGCAACAATAATGTTTATGTTGGCAGGCCTTCGAACAGAAATCGTGTTCACTCCAGCTGGCTGGTGTGATTCTAGCAATTAATTCAGCTTTTCCAGTGGCAAGAGTTTGTTGATACAGCTTGTTGCTCTTCCTGTTGCAAAACACATCAATAACTTGGAAAAAAAGCAGGCTAGGCAGTCACAGAATCACAGAAGCGTTGAGGTTGGAAGGGACCTTTGGGGGTCACCTAGTTCCATCCCTGCTCAGAGCAGGGTCATCTACAGCAGGTTGCTCAGGGCTGTGTCCTGTCAGATTTTGAATATCTCCAAGGATGGAGACTCCACAACCTCTCTGGGCAACCTGTTCCAGTGTTTGACCTCCCTCCCAGTAAATACCTTTTATGTTTAAATGGAGTTTCCTGTACGTCAGTGTGTGTCCATTGCCTCTTGTCCTCTCACTGGGCACCACCGAGAAGAGCCTGGCTCTTCTTCACATCAGGTGTTTATATACATTGATAAGATTCTCCTGAGCTGCTCCAGACTAAACAGTCCCAGCTCCTTCAATCTCTTCTCATATGACAGGTTCTCCAGTCCCTTAACCATTGTCGTGGTCCTTCGCTGGACTCATTCCAATACGTCCGTGTCTCTTTTCTACTGGAGAGCCCAGGATGGGACCTAGCACTGCAGATGTGACCTTACCAGTGCTGAAGAGAGAAGGATCACTTCCCTTGACCTACTGGAGATGCTTTTCCTGATGCAGCCTTGGAGGCTGTTGGCCTTCTTGGCAGGGTCACCTTGCTGGCTCATGGTCAGCTGCTTGTCCACCAGTACTCCCAGGGCCTTTCTTGCAAAGCTGCTTTGCAACCGGCTGGCCTCAGCCTGTACTGGTGCTTGGGGTTGTTCATCTCTGGGTGCAGGGCTTTGCAATTGTCTTGGATGAACTTGGTAAGACTGCTGTTTGCCTGTTATAAGTCTTTATAAAGGACCACTCAGGACAGAGCTGGAGAGATGGAGATTTAAGTACCTGAGGTTCCCATAAAACCCACACATCATTAGTTCTCTAATTTTTTAACTCATGACCCTCACATGTATAAGATCATGTCATCATCCTGAGCTCTGGAGGCTGTCAGAAATCTGAAACGAGGACAAAAGCAATCCATACAATGATTAGCTTTGTAAGTCTATACAGCAAAGAAGAACTGCAGGTATTTAATTCTCCATGTTGTAATTGGAGTCCTGAAGTTTTGTATTTATAGCATTTCTGTTTTAATGACAACAACTCTGCCCAAAAATAAATGTGTGTAAATGGAAACCTCTTGGTTATGAATGAACCACTTATTTTCTGTATATTTTTATAACTGAAATTCATAGTTTCCTCTCTATAATACGTTTTTTCTGCAAGGTTGTTCTTTCCAACAACAAGGCCTCACTGCCTTTGCCCTCAGCTCACCTATGGTGAGGAAGTAGAGTGTCCGTGTTGTTTCCTGAGTATGCAAAATACAGCGAAATGCTGGCTGTGAAATGTCACCGACTGGAATCGCCATCAGATTGCCAAATGTCCTGAATATGCCTAATTTTTTCTTTGCTATTATCATGTTGCTTGTTATTTTGGGGCTAGAAGGGACCTACAGCCTCATGGAGCAGTCTGATAGAGCTCGTGTTTTTTTCCTTTACCTTTGCCATTCACATTGGACTGTTAACGATTCATGACGTGGATTTACAGCCAACTGTGAAGATTTGTTACTTTGGGCCCTACCTTGAATCCAGACTTTCCGGTCTATAATGGATGGCTCAGACAGTGCATTAAGGACATCAGGAGCATAATTCTGGTTTCTGGGGATTCAATAATGAATATGCCTTTGTGTTGGAGGCAGCTTGTATTTTCAACCCACTTGGAGATCAGGAGTACCCAGGCCTGTTCTTTCATTCACACTGAGAAATTCAAGCACATTTAAAACCCTCTAGCTACCATTCTTTATGCAAACTCATTGAGTAATTTTTAACAGATAAACATAGTTTACTTACTTTTTAAATTTACTTCTTTGGTTTGAAATTGCTTTGGCTTCCTTCAGGTTTTATGCTGCAAATCTAACGACTCCACCAAAAATTAGATCTGTCAAGAAGGTGTGCAACCAGAATAACAACATTATAAAGTGGATGTAGCAAAGAAAGGAAGTAGAAATGTTGCTAAAATTAATTTAGGATATTTACAATTAATCTGCTCACTCCTAACTTCACTGTTGGAGCAGGTCAGGGCATAGGATCTTCATGGTGTCATAGTATGAATCTCTTTGGGTTCATGGAGAGCTAGCCTGCAGATGTTAACCCCTCAGCTCTGTTCCTTGCGTGGCTGAACATAGCCCAGTGCCTTGCCTGGGGCTGCCTTGCTGTCTGCACACCCAGCAAGTGCAGTGGCCTGTGCCTCCCCGCTGGGACGCTTCCATTCGGAGGGTGGAAGAATGGCCTTGTGTTTAAGTTACTGGAGTGAGATGCTTCCAGGCTAAAAAAGTGGGAAATTATTTTCTTTAAACAAATGTGGTTTCATCTGACCTTCAGTAAATCTGCTAACTTCAGCTTTCCCCCTGCAAGTTAGGTACTGTCAGGCTAAGTTGGTTGGATACCAGGTGGTAGGAGGGAAAACATAATTTAAAAAGCCCCGACCAAATCCTTCTTCATAAACAGAGCTCATCTCTTGTAAGTAGGTCAGAGTTGTTACAAAAAATGTAGCGGCAGTCACCCTAAAAATAGGCTCCGGTTTGTTTAATAGGTCCCGTTAAC
The DNA here is from genome assembly GCA_034782735.1 of Sagittarius serpentarius. Lineage (NCBI taxonomy): Eukaryota > Metazoa > Chordata > Aves > Accipitriformes > Sagittariidae > Sagittarius > Sagittarius serpentarius. The sequence continues at coordinate 15,940,033 of JAVKLA010000040.1, forward strand.
ATTTAAGATTTTTTCCCCCTTTTAAAATTTCTGTTTTGAAGTCAGATGATTCATGGCAATATGTTTTGCCTTTTGCGGTTAATGCGTCGACCCAGTGTCTTGGCAGCGGCACTGGGAAGCTGTGGTGGTCAATCCAGGTCCTCACGTCTCTGAAGGAAGCACCCATGAAGGGGTCCCTGGGATTAAGGAGGAAGCTGAGGTTTTAATGAAGCAGACTTCATTCTTCGGAGGGGTGAAGGGAGGTAAGGGAAGCTCCTGTTGCTTATGTGATTATTGCTAATTACTGTAATTGAACATCCTCATGACAGGAATATTTGGTGCCTGAGGTAAAGCTTGCTTGCTTCCATTCCTTTTTTTCAACTGTCTCGTGGTGCCCTCTCGAGGTAGGAGAGCAGCCCGTTTTATTTGCTGTTTTACGGCAGCTGGAACACAAACGGGAAACACAGATGCTAGCGAAGCAGCTGAGAAACTGCTGTTTGCTTTGAAAAACAAATTAAATTTGCTATAACTCGATGCAAAGTCAGTGTTTTTTGGATTCCCGTTTAAAAAAGCACGCCGATCCCTTTGCCTCCAGCTTTTCCACTAGAAAGGACACAAAAAGCACGGGGGATGCTTCTTGGCAGTGCCCTGAGGCCACAAAGGTGCATTTCCCAGGAGTGCCAGCCAGCGGATCATTGCAAGGTTAAAGGCCGGCTGTTTCCAAGCAGGAAGGGAACACGTTTCACACAACATCCTCTCCTGCCCTTGAAGTTTAGCACAAAATGCATCAGGAAATGCTGACGTTTGGATACCAAAGCGGATTAGGAAACCTTGACATGCTAGGAAGGACGGCCTCAGGGTTCAAGTCAAATAGAGGGTGTTGCGCTTGTGGGGAAGGTCTGTGCGTGAGGTTGGGGGGAAGCCAAATGCCTGGGATGTGACCACCACCTTACTGTGAAGGACTGCAACCTGTCGGTTTCTCTTTAAAAGTGACCACTAGATGCTTGGTCTTGAAATATCTTTTGCCAGGTGACAGCAGATTGTTTTTCCAAAAATGCCTCATCTTAAATCCAGCAAGGAGCAAGGACTGGCAGCACAGTGGGTCCTCAAGAATCAGTGAATTAATCACTTTTGTTTTGGACTGGGATGGGGTTGATGCTGAGTGTTGGGGGCAAGGACAGCCTGTTTGAGAGATAAGCATGCTATGGGTGCACGCTGATTTAGTAGTAGTCTCCCTTACAGCTGAGTAGGGTATTATTTAACCTCACTGTGCAGACTCCGCTGTCACCTTTTCACAGGACCCTATTGAGTCTCTTTAGGCTGTTTCTATCTGATCCCATGCAATGCTGGTATGGGGGTTTCAGGAGAACAGGCACAAGAGCCAGTTGCTGGCTGTATTTTGTTAAAGTCTGAGTCCTTTCAGACTTCCTGCCCCTTCCAGGTGCCCCAACAGCAACAGTCACCTGTGTTATTTGTTTCTGATGTACCCTTTAGACTAGCTGAGCACAGAGTGCTTGGTATGGACTTTGGTTCAGACCTGGGAGGAGCAGAGGCTATGGCATGCCATGGAGGTAATTGCACCCAGAGCCTGTGCACCCACGAGGCCCACCAGCATGGTGGGGTGAGGAATGCAACTCGGTTGTCTTAGCAAGCAGTGTGACACCTTTTCTCCTCCTGATAGCACGACAGCTGTGATTTTCTGAGGCACCTGCGCCAGTAGGCACATGGGGAGCAAGATTTTCTCAGTGAAGGGTTTTTTGCTCCGATTTTCCTCTGCTGCTATTCTAGACTGGGGACTTCAGGCACTACAGCCCCTCCTCCAACCTGTCTTTTATGTGCAGCTCAGTCTTGGAGTTTGGAAGGCTTTTCATGTGTTGATTTTGTGCCCATATTGGATACATTTTAAAAATACTTCTTTTTTTAAATGTCTCTGCTTCTCAGACAACTTTTGATGGGGACATTTGGAAATAAATGTAAACAAATGCTGAACAACGTGCTGAATCTGAAGGCATAAATCCCCTCCACAGAGCTGCAAATTGAAGACTCAAAGCTCCTGTTGTGTTGAAAAGAGGGACTCTTGGGCCCGACAAGGGGTAAGATGTTAATAAAACCTTTGTTCACTGTTACAATAGGGACCAGCTAAGTGTGGTTTGGGGTTTCTGCCAAGTTAACCCTGACTTATTCCCATTGTCACAAGTACTGCTAAGAAACCCCTTAACATGTTATTAAAGATAAAGAACGAAAAACAGTTAATACTTTTCATTTTGAATGCTGTATTTAAAGCAAAAGCTTTCATTTTAAAAACATCCTTTATTCCCTTTCCCTGTTGCTAGACTAGGGGCTTTAAAGAAAATTCACATTTTATGTGGCATTAACTTTCTTTTTGTGGGGAAAAAAACAAAGTTACCTTAAATGGTCTGAAACTGGCACTGTCTTTAATATTACTGGAGTCTCATTTTCTCTAAGAAGAAAATACAGGTGTTCCGAGTCCTCCCGAACACATGCTAACCTGGCTTATTTTGTTGTTTCCTTCCCTGTGGTCTGTTGGGCTCTGCCCATCCGTGGTCTCTCAAGTTGTTGTTAGCTCCTTGGGGCAGGAACCACGTGCAGCACATTCAGATCTGTGACCAGACAGAATTGCTATGATAATGTGAATAATAACAACAAAAAGCCGTGGAAAAAAAAGACAGTGTTCAATCAGCATTTAAACTTTTTATTTCTTCAGCAAAGGAAGGCAAAAGAGAGACAGCTTCTGTCTACAGTCCTGCCTTTCATTTGCAACTGTGCTCTTAGGGAATCAGAGGCTACTCAATACATTGTCTTGGAAACCCTTTGGATGAGTATTAGGTTGTAGGAGGTGTTGTTTTATGTGCATCTCCACGAGAAGCTGATAGTGGTATGATGACAAGTTGTAATATCTTGACAACTAGGGAAGAAATGAAGGAGAGAGGTGGCAGGTGTACCTGGGTACTCTCTGGTTAGGTCAGGATGTCTTGAGCATCGGGGCCACGGAGGTCCAGCGGTGCCATGTTTAAAAGCAGGCTGTCAGAATACGTAGGGATGATAGTCACATTTCTTCCAGCCCTCATACCCTCCTTTGCTGTCCTTTGTGCCACCCAGTCATCTAAGGAAAGGTGGCATCTTTATTCTGGTAGAATTAACTAATCAAAATACACTGTTGGTGATTTCAATTATAAATGTTTACTCCCATTCTTAAAATGCTTCCACTTGTTTTCTTGGCAGGACCTTGAGGATCTCTCCCGAGAGTTCCTTTCACATAGATATGCACAGAATGAATAGTTTATCTCCAGCTCCTGCCGACTTTCATGAATAATTTGATGTAAAAAGCTAAGTTGGACTTCTGCTGTGTCGGATAACTTGGGAGTACCAGCTTCTAATATTCCAGCCACAGGCCGAAACAGACTTTTTAGTTTTAGAGGCCAAAGTGGCCTCTCTGGCTTCCACTAACCTGCAACCTTTCTTAGAGATTTCCAATACCTTTCCTTTCCCTCCTTTAACTACCTGGCTGCTTCGGGCTCCCCAAAAACTGAGAGAGGCTCTAGTGCTTCCAGTTGGCAGAACTTCTCTTGGGAATGAAAGGTATTTACTTAAACAAAGAAGATTTGGTGGGACATACAACCATCGTTGTTACTGTTTCTTATTCACTGCCCAGGTATATGCCAGAAAATACTGTGGTCACTCCTGAAGGTGAGCGGCTTGTTTTACGGGGTGTCTTCATCTGCCCAGTCTCACTGAAGGCAAACAGAATTGCTTATCTATGTAATGTCACACATGTGCCTAAATGATTGCAAGAGACTGAAAGGAGTTGGGAGTAGAAATAATAGCACTACTTCATCTCTCACAGAGCAGCGCCAACAAAATAATGAAGCCATGTGAATAAAGAGCCAACATAATAATCAAGCTCCAACCATTTTTTGAAAATTAGCACTTCTTCCATAACAGTAACGGCTGCTGGGAAAATGGTACAAAATATTAACTGTCAGGTTAAGCACACCTTAATCAACATGTGCAGAGTCCCACTGATGTGTCCTCAAACCTGTTACTTAAGTACTTGTTAAGGCCAATTAAATAAACAAAATTTTAAAGCCTAATAGCATAAACCACATAAATAACATAAAAGAGCCATAATGGTTGAATGCGTAGGTGTTTAGCCCTTCTTGATTTAAAACAGTGAAGTGAAAAATGTTGGAGCCCTTGAAGGTGATTTCGAAGACGAAGAAGTGACTGTGCTACACAAACAGCAATCAGAGACAATTAAGAAAACTGGGACAAGTGCCTCATTCTCTCTGCAGACTGCATGGGAAATTGTGCTTTACATTTCAGTCTCGTTGCATTTCAAATAAGGCCCCCAGCTATGTCATTTTTCAAGTCCAACTCAAATCAAAAGATATTGCTTAAAATCTTCCTATTACTCCAGAAGTGAAAGGAATGATTGTCTATGCTGATGAGCCTGGAAGATTGTCTTGGAAAGAATTTGACAGTTTTATCTCCCAGTCCCATTATAACGTTATTACTGCCCCTGAAGAAGACTGACAGACTGAAAGACTGAATACCAGCATAAGTACAGGGGTAGTTTAGGATGGCTCTCTGCTGCTGCAGATTTCATGTTGTTTCTCTGCACAGTAGAGAAACTGTGCGCTACGCTGTGCATGTCTTCTTTTAAAGGTTAATCTGATGAAGAATCTTCGTGAGACCATATAGTAACAAAAGAACAGAAAATACAAGCAAGCTAAAAAAAACCCCATAAAAATGGAAAGAGTGAAAAAAAGGGATATTTGGCAATAATTATCCATGTCTTATTATAGCCCTATCCTGATGCAGAATGCACAGTCCATGAGTGATACTTTTTCAAGAACTTTCTGGTAAGCATGGAAAGGTTTCAGTACGTGATTCAGAAATTTTCTGATGTGCAGAAGTGGCCTCACTTTTGTAGCCTTCTTCACAAAGAAAGGAGTACAATGAGCTTTTAGAGCTGTTGTAGCTGTTTTGGTTTGTCATAATATGCTATGGTGCCTAGAAATGAGCACCTTAGTTTTTAAACGCACTTAAATACCAATTTAAGTGACTAAGTTTCCCCTGGTGCAAATGCTCATCTGCATGTCATCTGTGCAATACAATAACTTTTGCTGGTGTTTATCCTGTTAGTTATGAATAAGAAGTAATTGGGAAGTAAGACGAACATACCGAATTAAGTTACTTACTAGAACATGGGTGCTTTTTTATGTGATGCACATGCAAGACGGACTGTTTACTTAACAAAAAAACCCACTCGAAAACCAGAGGGGCTGGAAGGAGGGGTTGAGAGCAGGGACATGTACTAGAGGCACTGCCCGGTTGTGCCGTCTCAGGAGCCGTGTTCAGCTCGGTGCCCGTGTCTGTTTCCTCCTTGCTGCAGCCTGGGAGAACCCTGAACTCTGAGGAAGCCCAGTCCCAAGTGCCACTTGCTTCCCTGGCCTCCATGGAGCCGCTTTGCCTTCATCTCCGGCTGCCTGCTGGGGAGTGAGCGGTGTCCCAGCCGCTGCGGTTGCCCTGGCACATGTTGGTGTCTAGAGGGACGTGGCAGGGACTGTGCTTCGGCTGACTGCCCATGTGGTGCACAATAAACCTTCCCTTAACCAGCCCGGACTTCTCTGCTCACCGTCATGAAAATCGTAAGATGGAGGGACTGTGTTGCATACACAGAAGTGGTGCAAGCTTTGCCTTATGGCAATTTTCCCAAGGAAGTATCAATGTCAATGTCATCTTACTGTTTTCTTTGCATAAGGCGCTTTTTTCTTTTAAAGATTTTTTTTTTAAATGAAAAAGGCTCCAAATGTAAATGTTCAGTTATAATGCTAATTAATAGAAAGTTAGTATACGATCTCTGCACTCAGATACAATCACCTCTGCATAAACCAGGTCATCTTAGAAAACAAGAACCTAAATCAATTATTTCCAGATTAAAGATTTAAACTTTTACTTTTCACTGTAAAACAACTGACAGACAGAAATTACGGTTACAACGACAACTTGGTACTTGCTCTCCTCAATCCGGTACATAAGCTACCTAGATCTCTGAAAAGAAAACCAATGCCTTGTTGATTTGTGCAGGCTGCAGAGCAAATATGCCCACTGAAATTAAGAGGAATTTGTAAAGGAAACAGGCTGCTTCTGAGCCAGGGATTGTAGAAGTCGTTTACAAATTGTGATGACCCCAACAAGAAGCCTTTCCCAATGTGGTGTCAGAAAGCTAGATTATTCATGTATGGAACTACACGAAAGAAAAATACTGAAAAACCATATTCACTGCTCTCAGTACTTACCCAGAGTTGTGATGGATAATGTCTCTAGCAGAAATCTCATTCATTTCAGCGGGGCTTCCTTGGAGCACGGTACTACTCAGCTAATGATGGCAAAGTTGAGTCCTAACCTGCTTGCTTTAAAACAGTTTTAGCAAAAATATATTTAGGGGCAAATTCTCAATAAGAACAATGGGAGTTTTGTGACTTAAGTTTCTGTATTATACGACAATTAAGTTTTCTTCCATTTTCATGTACCTCAAACATGTAACTCCTAACTGGAAGGAACACATGTACATAAAAATGATGTATATAAAAATGCAATGTTGATTATTTTGTATTCACTATTAACTTTATGGTTCTGCATTAATATCTCTCTGTCATTTTCTGAAACAGCCGAAAGGCCAACGGGAGTGAAATACCAACCTGAAATAGCAGTCTAGCAAGAAAAGCAATGCTGTCACTGTGGAGGGACTTCTAGCAGAAGAAGTGACACTTGCAGTTACTGAGACTGTCAGTCCAAATCCATGTTGCTTTGGTACCTTGGATAAAGATCAGGCCAACTTAAGAGCTGACAACACGACACACAGACAGAGGGACAGATTGGTGAGCAACACAGAGACCATGCAGGAGCATCAAATGTGGATCCTTGAAGGAAGCGTTCCCAGCTGGGAGACTCCAAACAGCTGGCCAGCCTGAATTTTTTAAAAACTATTTCTGTTGTAGGAAATGCTGCAGTTTTTTTGTTCTAGATGATGTAACATACTGAACAAACCAGAGATAGGAAGAGGTATTGTTATTTAATGTTGATAAAGTTGGCTTAAGCTGCACAAAAAGAAGCAAGCGAAGAAGGGGCATTCCCTCTGAGTCCTGGAGAGAGTGAGGATGAGAAATGGTAATAGAATTTCCCTGTGCTTTTCTGTGGCAGGGCAAAACAGATCCCACACACTGCTGAGCAGAGCAGCAGAGGGAGTGCCAAAGCTGCTCATTAGAGGTGGGGAGGAGAAATCTCACCTTGGATTCCAAAGCTGGAATTCATCATAAAATCACACTTCAGCCTTCCTCTCCGAAGAGGATCTGAGTCGGGGGTAGGGGCACCGTGGGACAACTCCTTTCCTGGGACAAGAGTAGCATTTACCAAACAGGATAAACTTGGAGTCCCATTATAAGCTGGAAAACTGAAACCCAAAGGTGAAAATCTGATGCCAGTGCATTTTGTTTTTGAAGAAAATAGTTTAAAAGAGTTTATCTGAATTTAAATATTTAGCTTTAAGCAGTTTATTTCCTGGCACACCAAACTTTAAATGGTTACATTAAATGATTCAACTCTAAGTAAAAACTGGGCTGCTATATAGGAATTTGAATGATTGGTCCTCACATGCATCAGCATCCCTTTGACTTACAATATTTCATCCCTTCTGTTTGCAAAATGGATAGAGTTTTCCCAGGTAGATACTCTGTCTGGACCGTACTATATTTTGGCTTCTAACAATCAGCCCAAACTGCATTTCAAACACTACTTCTACTCCATTTTCTGTAATTCATTATTTCTTTCAAAATCCTGGGTGGCCCCATGTATTTTGCCAGTGTGGATGCATATCGGGCAGTCAGGTCTTGAATAATCCCAGGTTACTCTTGTTTGTGTTACTCTTGTGAACTCAACCTATATTTAACGTCGCTAACACACACACAAAAAAAAGGAAGGAAAAAAGAGAATGCATTCAGTGCACTCAATATCATGTCCAGTCACAAACTGGGTTAGAAAGGGACAGGATGAATGAAGGGGCTGATGAAGGGCACAAGCACCTCATTTTTTGGAAGTGGTTTAGATTTGCTAAGTCAGAAAACTATTACCAACTACAAGCACTGATTTATTGCTGGGTTCATGTCTTTGGGTGCATTAAAGGGATAACAGAAAAAATGACACCAGCAGACACCCCTGTTCTTGGTCTTTGTAGAAGAAAGGAGTATATTTACTTATCTGAAACTTTTGTTCTCACACATGCATATGGTCAGATTAATGTTGTGGGATCTGAGTGGGGCTGTGTATGCGGTAATTACAGAATAACACACCAGGAGTGTATTTTGATGGCTAAGAAAAAATTTAAAACAGCACCTTTAATAAATACTAGCATATTACGTAGTTTTTTTAAAGTTCATGGAAGAAAAAACACCTTTCCATTAATGCACTTGCCTAAGGCCTTTGCTCTTCTATCAGAGACAATCAGTTCCTGTTAATTTTGCACAGAGACGGGCATGCAGCTGCACTTTTTGGGCTTCTAGAGATTATGCTTACAAGCTTAATAACAATTACATGCCTAAAGTATATTAAATAAAAGAAATACAATGAGGTAACATGAAGGGTATGAGGCCGTCAGAAAACAATTGAGTTTATACTTTAGGGTGAAATCCTAAACTGAGGAATTCAACAGCGTATCTAAACCAGCTGACCTATGAATGCTTCTAGTGCCGCCTCAGGACAGGACTTTGGGACATTCCTCCATCTACCATGGCCTCTATAGTTTCTGCATAAAGGTAACATGCACAAAGGCTAGATGGTGGTTGTGTTGTATTCAGGAGGGCTCTGAATACACCGAGACCATGGCTGTCAGTGTAGACATTATCTAAACATTGGCCCTAACTTGGCTTGCAAAGATCAAGTGCAGAACTTTGTGTATCACCAGCAGAGAGGAAGAGAACATTACTGTGACCCCAGCTCTAAGTCAGTGATGTTACAAAGGGGTGAATCTGGATTTAAGTCTGCCTCAGCGTTTTTAAGGTCACTGATTCTCTGTAAAGAAACAAAACAACACATAACTTGTGTGAGCACAAACACACACGCACATACAATAATTAGAAGAATTAATACCGGACCTAGTTTGTGTTACAAATCAAGATTCTTGTTAAGTGGAAATTTGCCATATGCTCTCCAACACCAGACACAAAGAAGAGCCATTTCACCAACTTAAACCTCAGTTTTGCTGTAGGACTGGAAAACCCATTCCTGTCGACTGGCTTGTTTGGTTTAGAGCATTAATGTCTGTTTTGGGGACTGTATATCAACGTTACTTGGAAGTTTTTGGAAACTCTTTCTCTCAGGCTGCTGCACTTTTATTTTGAGGAGAAAGTAACACAAATAATAAAATGCAGAGGTGCCAGTGGGCTTAGAAGGCTTGGAGGTTTATATGTCTTCCTTTTTTTTCTTCTTTAAACAGTCCAATTATGTACCACATAGGAGCGACTGGGCTAACAACAGCCATATGATAGAATAGCTTGTAATCCGGTTGTGGGTCTAGCTCCATGAGACAGACTCCAAGTAGATGAGTTTTAAATCTCCTTAGAATTAAGAAGGGTTTGGCAACCAAATTAATTGTTTTGGAAAAATCCTGCTTTATGGATCATGAAGAGGATAAAAAGGGAAAAAACATGTCATCTGTAGTGGTTAGTCAGATGTTCTTTTGGAGTTACAACGATTTCCTCTCTAATTCCTTTTCTTGTTGACATTCCCGTTAAAAGAATAATGAGTACTATGTTCGTTGCCTTAGTGCTACTCATCCCTGTGTACATTATGCAATCGTTGCATTAAGCTACCCAAATGGATTGAATTATATAGTAAGGCAGACATTAAAAACAATTGCACTCAACTGCAAGCATGCATAAAAGCGAAGTATAAACTGATATGCTACAATACAAGTGGTAATAATCGCTGGTACCCTGTACAGTAGTTTGTTTCAAAGAAGTGGTGGGGCCCAGACAACCGAGAGCATGCATCAATCTAGTTTAGCAGGACTGAATTATTTTAGTCTTTGGATTTTTAATACTTATGTAGTTACTCTTTTACCAGTGAGGCTATGATGCTTTGGAAAAATATGTTATATGTATTATTAATGCCATGTTTAAATAATGGGAGACAATTAAACAATCACTGGGTAATAGTTTCCCAGGTGTATTTCTATGTTATGTATTTTGTAGTTATATAATGTATTCTCACAGAGGCTACATTACTTAATTACCCAATGCTTTTAAAGTATTTTGGTAAAAATAGGTGTGCAAAAAAAGGTATTATTATTTCACAGGTGGCATAAAAGTAGCTTCATTAAGGAGGCTGGTACCAATAGTCCTTTAATACAGAAAGCCAGTGGATGGTTCTTCACATGGTACATTAAACAGTGAAATATGCCAATTTTGACTTGATTTCTATGCTGCTAAACTACCCCACATTCATTTGCTTCAGCTTTAAGCCCTTCCATTCTAGTATTCTCTAGCCCTGGTTACAGAATTGCAGCTTGCTTTTCACCTATCTTCTAACAGTTTAACATAGATGTCTGGGTCCAGTCCATTGTTCCAATTGTATATAGTTTAAAAAGCTCTGCAGTGTTTTACTCTTTCCATTATATCTTGGCTTCCCTGAGCGCTCTGCTCGCTGCATTTTGCTTGTACTGGCTCTGTTTTCTAAACCCATTTATGGCTTTTTTTCTGTACACACTTGTTCATTGGGGAGCTTAAATTGACTTCTCTCCATTCTGTTTCCTTAACTAAAACCGCACCATTAAGGTTGATTGAAGTCTTTTGAAAACACTTCATAAAAAATGAAAGGCCATAAGAAATTAGGCTACCAGTGTTTGCAAATACCTGTTTTCAGCCAAATTGATGGGAAGGAATAAGAACTGAAATTTAAAAATGCTACTGATATATATTTGTTTGCTACTTATTTTTATAAGAATAGAAAAAACGTGTAAAACATTTTGAGGAAAAAATATTGAGACATTAACAAAATACGCCGTGCAGTAGCTTTTTGTTGCAGAAAGCCTTTCCCCCCAAAAAATATCAGGCACAGTTCTGAAGAGAGAAAATGGCAGAATGAACAGAAGTATCTGGATCCGTTATTTTCATTATTTTCTGTTTTAAAAAAATATTTTTTATTCTCAAATATTTCTCCTCAGAGAATACTGAAAACTATTTCTTTTTAAAAGTAACATTTGAACCACAGAATAACATATTTATCAGGAACAGGAGGAGTTCTTAATAAATTGCTTTACAAATGGGAGAAAAAGAAAGGTTAATTAAATCAGTGAAACTTTGAGTGTCCTTTCAGCACAAAAACATCTGTGCAGTGGTTGAGGATATTAAGTATGTTTTACATTATGTATACTTAACAAACAAAGCAGCCTCATTTCACAAATCACCCAACAGGAATAAGGGAAGTCATTCTGAACAGCATGCTGAATTGTCAGGGAAACTTTTATGGACATATGGAAATGCATCTGCTTTAAAAAGAGAAGTATCAAGAGGGATTTGCACAAAGTTAAAAGCAAAGCAAGTGCTTTAGAATCAAAAGTGATTACATTGAAAATGGCAGCTTGCTTGTCAGGGCAGCTGAGGCGGCTCCTCACCAAACAAAATACTAATTGTTCCAGCTGTTTCCAGGATCTCCTAATACTGCTGCTTATCATTAAAAATATATATACGTTAGAAATGTGGAAAGCTCTAAAAGAAAAATTACTTGATTTTAGTTTATTTTCAGATAATTTTTCAGACAACTTCCAAACATATTTTATTTCCAAGATACATTCCTTCTATGGCTTTTTCTCTTTTCAGAAATATAGATATTGATTCTCACAGTCATCTCTCTAAGTGGAGATATCTACAATGCAGAATACTTTCAGTATAAGACTTCTGTTACAGAACAGTAGCAAAAGATCTGCATAGTGTGAGTTTTACAGTTTTAATAGACTTTTTCCAACAAAAAAAATCTTAATATGGAAAAAAATCAAAAGCCTACCTAGCCCCAAGATCAAACCCAGGTTTGAATTCAAGATCAAACAAACTTGTAAATGAAATCTGTTCCTAGACTTTGCCTTTAATAATACGATCCATTTAAGATTTTTGTTCCTTTTTATTTTATAAAAGCAACAGAATAAGTCCACCAGACCTCAAACGTGGTAGTATTTGATGGTGTATGTGAACACAAATTGTAGCATACTGTATCACTTCCTTTAAGAATTCTCCCGTTAATGGAGGAAAAGAGCAGGGAGATCAACAAGAAAAGTAGCTAAATACAAGGAGGTCATGCAGCAGCGATGAGTTCTGTAGCAGAGGTACAAGGAAACCCTGTCAGTTTCCATCCCATTAAACCAGCTATGAGCTATGTGTTGGACTCACTGGGATTACCAGCAAACCCCTGCCAAGCTGTGTGCTAGCTCTTGCTCACATCCTCTATCAATTATTCAGTTCCTTTTATGCAAATAATGTTTCATAGAAGCAATGGAGATCCATAATGGGAAGAAGAGTAACATCCATTTAGAAGAATTAAATGGTAGATGAAAAGTGTGACACTTTGCAGGCAAAAGCTATTGAAATGGTGCGGTACCAGTACCTTTTAAATGTCTGTGTGCATGCACAGATGGGGAGATTCAAAGTTTTGTTTGCTTTTTTTGGATGATCAACTTTATACAAAATTAACTAAGGTGGCAATAAGCAGACTCCTGCATTCACAGTTCTGCCCAGGGGATGGCTGCAAAGTGAGGTTTCTGTAGCAGAACTGTCTGTGTTCTTCAGGCTCTAAGCTTTCATTTTGTATTTTACAGGGAATGTATGCAACAAGCCTGGATGCAAATGGTGTTTATCCTAAAGAGCAGCTTTTGAGTCAGGAGTCAGAAAAAACCTAAGGGCCACCCCTGCATCCTTTTATGAGGCAAAACATCCCATTGATTTCCATGCATATGTGGCATCAAAACTTCCCTGCTGTAGCACCATTACAGTTCACTGGGCCAAATTCAGTACTGGTGTATGCAGAGGCAATTCCATTCCCATCAGTGGAAGTAAGCCTGCTGAGTGAGATTCAACAAAGATGCTCCACGAAAGCTTGCTTTCTTCTGAGATTCTTCCCACAGAAGAGATTGGTAAGTAAACACAGACAATCCTGGGTGCATCCCACCAAAGAACTGATCATGGCTCTGTTGCGAGCCTTTAAATCCTTGTCTGGGATTTTACTTGAAGGTTTATCCCTTTTCTTGTCAGTAAACTACTTATAGTCTTCCTGCTGAACTGTCTGTGAGCTGTTTGACCACTTACGTCTGGGAGTGCACTGGCAAGTTTGGGAGTGGTGATGTACCACTAATGCCTCTCCACTGCAAAGGCTGTGGTGGAGCTGCTTGTCATGAACATAAACAGGTCAGTGGGGGTGAGAAGACCTCCATCATCCTGTGCGCTCCAACATCCATTAGAGAATCTCACGATAACCTTGAATTTTGTACCAGAAAACCAGTGTTTAATAAGGCAGAAGCAGAGAAATAGGATCACAGCCTCAAGGCTTCTATTTCTGTCCTGCTGCAACCCTTTTGCCACACTTTGCTAGTGCTACTCGTTGTGTGCAAGGAGTGTGAATCAAAAGCCAACAAAATGTTATTAAATCTTTCAGCTTAATTTTGGGAGACAACACCTAAATGGTAAGAAACCTCTCATGGCTTGAATCTGAATTTCCTGGAACTCACGTACATGCTCCAGTGCTGTAACTATGTCTTCTGTACACGAAGACATCTTTTCTAAAAGCTTTGTAATGTGAGTGCCCTGTATATTTATGGTGCTTCTGCATTCAACTATCTTTAATTATAGTGTTATTTGCAAGGGAAATTTTTTGCTAAAGCAGGAGAGACTGAAAGCGTGTTTAAATGGAGTGCAGTTAGCCCTCCAAACAGCAATATGCTTCCATTATAAAATTGTACACTTAAAAAAGCTCTGGCAATAGGCAAAGGTGGAATTTAAAATCCCTGAAAGAGATGGAAATTTGAAAGAATATTATGCACAAGCATAGATAAGTTCAGAAAATTAAAGAGAAGCAAAGCTATAGGGGATACACACATATTTCTAATTTCACGTTCACCACATTGTGCTTTTACAGCCTGCAGAAATGAAACCTATTCACCTGTTACAGGCTGGCAGAGCAACGCTCTCCACCTCGGATGGAGGTAGCATGCCACAGAAGCTCCAAGGCCTTTAGGAAACTTTGGCTGCTTTAAGGCACAGGATATTTCTACTTAGGATTATACAAGGGCCTTTCTATAGGGTTCAAAATTACATGGAGAGCACAAGAGCAAAAAGCTGCACTGAGCAGTCTTTGCAGAGAGCTATCTGAGCTCACTCTCATCCCTTTCCTCTCCCTTTAGCCCTGGTTAAGGCCAATTTTTAAGTTTTGCCTTAAAATTCAGTTATTACCTGTGGTGGGCTGGGACTGACGTTGTACAGAGATCAGTAAACACAAGGCCATGAGTACCACATGCTGCATGAGCAGTCCTACTCTTCTTTTTTCTCCACATACTACTTTTAGAACCATTTCACCCATAAGGGGCTATCTTCCATTTTGCGTTGTTCCTCTGCCTCCATCAGCTACACATGTGCTTATCTCTCCTTTGGGCCCACCTCAGAGGCACAAACTGTTTGCCCTGACACTACTGTGTCCTTGTTCAGGTCTTTTTAGCTCTCCTGCAATGAACAAACCTGACTGCTAGCAGAGCAGTGACCTTTAGATGCATCGTGATCCAAGTTGTCTGTACAAATACCAAACCGGTCACACTCAGACCCAGTTCCCAAGAAGTCAGGGCTCCAAATTAATCGGAAAGCAAAATGAATCCAAGCCAAAGGCTGTGCTGCTGTCACAGACCCACACTGAGCTCTGCAACACTGCAAATGGACTTTTCTTGCCTTGAAATGTCAAGAATGGAATGTAAACCTTTGATTTATTCTGGTGCAAATCCGGCATAATCTGGCTGAAGTGAGGGGGGAGTCTCTGTTACCCTATGTACTCATGGCATGTCTTAGTAGCCCTGATGTAGAAAATGAGCAGTACAACAAAGACATCTCGTGGCTGTCCTGCAAACGGCACACGAGACAAAGAAGACTTACCAGCCAGAAAGGAGATCTGACCACAACGCGAATGTCTGTGGTCTGGTAACAATCTTCACATTTACTGCCTGCCACCTACTTGTAAGTATAATTAATACTAACCCCTCCTTCAAATCGCCTAGGAGAAACAAACAAACAAAAAAAGTATGAGTATAATAATCTCTTAACTGCAAAAATTAAATCCTTATCATTCATAGAAATTAAGCTGGAAACTCAAATTATTATATTAAAAAAAACCCTAGGAACTCCAGTAGTTATTTAATTTGACCTGATACGTGAAGTGAATGCTATGAAAAATTTATCATCTGGAAGTAAGCTCTTATATTAGAGATAGTACTCTAAAGTCTTCCAAGAACTTTAATTTCATAGTAGCATGGTAAGTTATCAACATTTACTTTTAAAATACTTATAATTTTATTAGAAATCAGCAGATATATAACATGTTTATAGTTTTGTATACCAGTAGGTTTTTTAAAACCCTATATAATCCTCTACTATACCCCAAACCTTATATTTTTAAAAATTTAACATGAAAAGTGAAATGTATTTTTAAAAAAAAAGATGGAATAATAAAGCCCATAATTACATTCAGATGTAGTTTCATTGCTATTCCTTGCATCAGTTCACACACACATATATATAAGAAAGGCTCTATAGATACAGTAAGCACATCTATTATAGTGAAGTGGCAATTTTTGTGGTTATCTAAAACCGTATTTCTGAACAGCAAAACAAAATCTTGCACAGCAAATTTACCAGCATAAAACCTTGATCTGAGATGTACTTACACTTTTTCTTCCTCACCTTTACATTAAAATTCATTATAATATAACCCATGATATTTTCCCAGTTTAGTAAAAAGTAAGAGTAATTAATTCAGATCATAAAGCTCTTGGAAAAAAGACCAACCCACTATGTAGTAATTGTGGAGAGATCAGACTCTGCCCTCTGTTTTTCCAGTGCAAATCTGAAGAAGTAATACTGAATTCAGACTTCTTATCAACTAAATTCTGAGATGTTATTGCTGATTTTGACCAGAGTGAGTGAAAACAGAACAAGCTGAAGGGATCTCTGAGTCCCACAGAATCCAGAATTCTGCATGTGTGTAAATGGTTGCTTCACTGAATTAAATAATTTAATTAAATAATTTATATTTCATATTCATTATACATTCACAATCACCATATTAAAATAAAAGCACAAATGGCAAAATTCTCCCCTCAGTAACACCACTTAAGTCTGTGCAGCAATCCTCAGGAAGATTTTTTTCCCCCAGAATTTCTCTAATTTTCACAGTATTTCTGTAATTTTTACAGTTCTTTTGATTCTTATGGTTGATTTAGTGTGGAGAGGTTAGAAACAGTTCCAAGTCAAACCACAGACACTTTGTTTTGAAAAATATCCATTAATTTAAAGAAGTAATAATAATAATCATAATACACATTTAATACATTAATAACATATTATTCAGTCCTATCATGCACTCCCACGACAATAACTTTATTATGTACCCTTCACGCATGAAATCAGGACTTTGCTTAAGTAACTTGGAGATCTACTGCTAATATAGACAAGCCAAGCTTTCACCATGTACATTCACTTCAGTACATCCCTCTACAAGCATTTTTAGAACTTTTTTTGTTTTATGGAGAAGACAAGATGATGAAATACTTAATTCCCTTAGGATCAGATTTGTAAACATATCTAGGTATTGCTCTGTTAGACCTGAGAGGCCTAAATATCTTACGAGTTTTAATCCTACTGAAAATCAGCTATCATATTCCCCATACTAACAGGTGATTCACAAATGACAAGCAGAGAAATATGTCATTAGGGGTTCATAAACATCCTGTCACATCTCTTAACTCCAATCTAACTTGTTGATTTCTCTGTATAAGGAGAAAGCTTTTAACCCTGTTCCAGTTATGATAACATGAAAACAGCACTGACCTAATACTAGGGAGCATGTGTCCCAGAATGTGACCTGAAAGAACCCGTAAGATAATAGCGTATTATCTTATTATCACTCTCATCTACACGCAGCTGATGGATGGAGCAACCGCCTACTGCTTTGTGCCATCAAAGGATAAAAAGCCAACACTCTTAAAACACAGGCGTTTCCATTCGAGTCCAAATTATCTTTTTTCAATCATCTTTTTTTGGTAGAATTTGCCTTCTATTGAAGTACAAGTTGTAACTATAATATTTAAAACTGAATGAAATGAAGCCTGGAAGATCCAATACTCAGAAAGGCAAACAAATACGATGTTTTGTTTTAAGCAGGGGACTGTAGTGGAGACTCCAGTGGTAAAGTGAAGTTGTTTTGCCCATTAAGCAGGGATTCCGACTTCTTCTTTTGTACATTAAGCAGTGCATTGCCAGCTCTCTAATAGAATGGGAAAATTCAGGCAAATCCATTTGTTACTTTTTTAAATACAATGAGGCAAAACTCTGTCTTTTAAGAGCTTTGCCTTCCTGTGTGGTTGTTTCTCCTCCTGATCATAACAAAGGAAAACCACAGGTGCTTTAAACTTTCAAGGGAAATATACATATTATACATAGACTGCACTTGAATAAATTAGTTGGCAGTATATTTAAGTTACTAATAAAAATCATACACAAGTGTTATGATTAACTATGTCACACACAAACCTAGGATGAAAATTCAGTTAACTCTAAAGGGCAACTGTCTTAATATACATCTACCAACCACTCACCCCGTGGCCTCCACTGCTAATTTTCATACAACATTTCCATATGTTGTGTGGCTTACTAGTATAAAATTGTTAAGAGAATGTTAGCTGTCCTAAGGAATGTCACGGCTGCATGGTACCTTGAATACCAGTGGAGCAAAGGACAGTGGGCTGACTTTGGGCATTGAAAGAGCATTGTCGAAAGACCATTGTCAAAAGACCTGAAGCAACCTTAAAACCTTAAAAAACTTTTTGGACTCAGGAAACTAGGATCTTCCTTCCTACACAGATACACAGTCAAAGTTGAACTTACATTACCATAGAAACTAACTCTTTGAATTCCAAAGATTAAGGAAGAAATGCATGGGTTCATATGTTTTCTGGTGGTGGAATGCAACTATAAATTTAGCTTAAATGATTGCTGTAGTCTTCCTGCTGTGATGTATCAGTGAATCTTCCTTGAAGTTCAAAATGTAAGTACTGATTAAAGACAGATCCTGTAAACAGAAATAACGAAAAGTGTCACGTAACATCACTCTTGTTTCATTTTTACTTCAATGTTGTATGCAAAATTTCTCATTATAAAATAAACTTAAAATAGAAATTAAGAAGTAAATCTCAGTAGCAACGGTAAATGCTAAGAGATGCTACAAATATAATCTAAGTTGAGAAATTTAGGGAAGATAATACTTTAAAGAAATCTAACTACGGTAAGGTAAGAATTAGGCTGTTAAGACACCTGCATAGCTTTAACTCTGCCTGAAGAGAAGCCATAGGGGAAAGGTTAAAAAAAGGCCTGATTTGTCCTAAAACATCACTTCATCTAATCTGGGATGATGTGACTACTGTTGCTTAATCAGAGGCAAACATTTTGCTATCTGGGTGCATTTGTAGTGTTCTTCTAATTTTAGCATGTTGGATTTAATAAAAAGTAAGATTAAACTGGAAACTCCCAGACACTATACATAGTTTTGTAATGTTACAACAGGCTGAGAGAAATGGGAAAAGATCAAAGAACACGTGGCATGTGAGGAACTGCCAACATAGCTACTGATAGAGGATGCTTGCTACAGCATCTTATCTACATTATGTAAAAATATATGGTCTCCATGTGTTGTTTTTTTAATGTGTGAGGATTAATTTACAACATGGGGAAAAAGTCATACATGCTGCTTTAAGCCAGAAAAGCCCACTTTTAAAGTAAAAGAGAAGTACCTGTAAAAGGATCCTGGACAGTATGCAGTTAAGATAGAATCCAGTGCTGTGAAGAGTCCAGCTCAAATCAAGGCTAGGGCAATTTAGTCCTGTGTAAATCAGTCATGCTAAGTAATGTCACTTCCTCTGATCGTTGCTTTCTAATCTGTAACATCTGAGTCAGCATGGCACTACTTGGTTTAAATAAGGTTTGTTTAAAGTTTTTCCCCTTTAGAGGTCTGGTGATCTCAGTCACCAAAACCAAATGTTCCTTTGGAAACTACTCCTATCACCTCTGCGCATATGTAAATACCAACTGAAGATGGCTGGGAACAAGTCCTTAATTAGCTTTCCCTTTTTCATTGGCAGATATGGCCTACTGCATATTTTTCTAGCAAGGAAAAATCATAGCTTATACCATGGTGTACAGATATAATAATATATGAAATATGCCTAAGAAAAATACTTGTTTGGGGCTAATCTTACACAAAAAGCAATTATGCATACTGATTCCAGAAAGAATCACCTCACTGACTTGCACGACTGATTTTGAGGGAATCTCTTCAAGTAGTAAATACTAGTAATGAAGATGGAAATGTAAAAGCCCTAGTGCCAGACCTGTTTGTTCACCTCCTTGTTGTGGAGAAACATTTGCTACAGTAAGAAATGTTGGTGTAACATTCAACCACACGCTGGCTCGTTCCAGCTGCTGGCAGTCAGTAATAGCAAGATACTGCTGTTTGTATCACAATTATTACACGTATTGAACCACAGTAACAGCTTTACCCTTTGCATTTCTGCTTCCATACTTAGTATTTTTAATTACTAAATAAAACTAGACTTCATGCAACAGAAAACAAACAAAAAACCAACCAGAAAGTCCTGAGTTAGTGATAGAACAGGATTAAGCATGGATTTGGGAGATACCAGCTTATTTCTGTTAAACAGCTGGCTCCATTTTATAGTATAGTCATCGTTCTAATTGCAAAATTTTAAATTGTTCTCTAGGTGTTTGCTTAGATGCATAGCAAGTTTTATCAGAAGAAAGAGATTAAACACATTTTTTGATGGATCTAGATACTAAGGTAAAGAAAAAATGGCAACATTTAGAGAAAGAAAAGTAATGTTTGAAGAGAAGTGCTTTGGCTGCACATCCCCCCTGCCCCCCTAAAAAAGGAAAGAATAAGAAGAGTTTAGGGCTGGTAAGAACCTCACCTGTCTGCATTTTCTGTGTTGCCTTGATGCAGTTGGCTGGTTCAAGAAGTAGCACTGTGATTCACCAAATGGTTTAGAAGATTAGTTGCTGCTCCTTTGGCTTGCCTAAGAGCTCTTTCTGCATGGGTGCTTCAAAGATTATTTGTTGTAATTCCTGGGTTCTTAGACTTACCTGTAACACAAAATGCACATGGACATTCTCCCTGTACAGCCTCACCCCAGCTGCCAATCATCAAGTACCGCATTCGTTCTTCTTTTCTTCTTAATTTTCCTCACCAGAACAATGTTACATCACTTCCTTTCAGTTCCTAGCATACTTAAAACTTTAATTTACAGGCTGAAATTGGTTAATAAATTAAAAAAACCCACAACCCAAAGCTTTTGAAAGCACTGAAAGGCTAACTTTTCTATCAATGATTCAGACTGAATCTCAAGATCCATCCTAGGGTGAAGAACTGACAAAGATATGTATTCCTCCACAAAACACATTTCCCAGCTCTGGGAAGCTTGTGAGAAACTTACAGACTTGCAAGATACCCAGGAAAGATAAAAATGTCCTTGTTAAAAATGCTTTATTTGGCCATACAATATGTAGCACGAAGGAGTATAACTATGTTAAGTATTCAGGAATACGTAATCTTTTTTGTTTATGCTTACTTTCATTTGACTTATTCAGTAGAGGATCTTCAAGTTCATGATCAAATATAAGATCAGAGCCAAATAAATGGTTAATGTTTTCATTCAGATTCCCATTTGTTATTCTGAGAGGATTCTGTCTTGTAAAGTTTGCTGGCAGTGCAGGAAATCCAGAGTCCTCCAGAGTGTTTGCAACTGGAAAACCCGTCATAAGAAAAGGAAAACCAAAAATTAGTCTTTATGATAGAAATGTCTTTTTGGTTTTGCAGTAATATAAACAGTAATGCTCAACTTTTTGTAAGTAAAGAACTGCAGGATCAGTTACTCAAATTACTGTAGTGAGCTTAAGATTTGACTACTGCACTTTCTAAATAAGCTGTCAAACACAGAAGCTATGCAAGCTGTGTAGATTAAAAAGTACCAGTAGCTACAAAACGCAAATGCTGGAAAGAAAATTGTAACCCCTTCAAGAACAAAGCTACTGTAATGCACTGAAGCTATTTTTACTGAGAAAGACAGAAAATAATACATTTTCAAATGTAAACCCATTACAGGGGAAGGCTGGCAGGGGGGCAATAAAAATTCAGCTTTGGAAGGGTCTTTATAATATTTTAAAATACTTAATAGTTCATAAGTCTCACTTTGTGACCACCACTTCTTGTAGCAACTGATTTAAGGCTGTGTGCCAGCCTGTGCTGGTTTGTTAATTTTGTTAAAACTGGGTACAGTACCATGACAACAGTGATTGATTGCCTCCTGTAAATCATCTCTAATTCAGTAGTGACAACGTTAAAAGAGATTTAATCAATAGCATGAAAAAAGAAAATATTAATATCCACAGAGTGTTCTGGTGTCTACCTAAACCAGTGCTAAATAAAGTGCTAGCCTACTTTCTGCTGGGAAAATCTCTTTTGAAGCTTAAGATCAAAAGCACTTTCTAAGCTTAAACAACACCATACGGTTTCAATTCTTGCTTTCTAACAAGCACTTTAAAAAGCACAACTAAAATGCAACTGACAAACTTGAAAAATCTTTTGTGTTGTTCCACTTGAATGATCTAATGAGAAAATGGCTCAGTTCTGTTGTAGCTAATGAGGTATAACATCTTCACTGAACCTGAATATAAACCAGAGATTTCTCTGAAGATATAGTCTTAACATGCTTCTATTGCTTTACTCATTCTGCCATGTTTTTATTTAAGTGATGTCCAATGAACAAAAGCACAGGTCAGTTTTGAAATAAAACATTTACACATGAAATTACTCAAACCAAAAGTGCTTTGAACTCTGTATATAAGCATTGTGGCTTCAAGTGGGAAAATGTTTTTCACTAACTTACTAAGGTCCCGAGTCTGCAAACAGATATTAATGTAGCCAGAGAAAAATGTGTGATAACGCATTTTTGACTGATGAAGTTCCGAGACAGAACCCAAGTGTACATGGATTTTAACCTATCTGGTTTCAGCAGTGACCTACTATCAGTGTGAAGACTGAGATTTGGCAGGGCACTGAAGATACCACTAATATCAGTATCAAATAATAGCATTTATTCTGGTAGTACCTAGAAGCTAATATCCTGCTAAAGGGCTTTATTTATACAATAAAATATTTATGCAAAGAAATTTATACAAGGAAACAATAAGGATGTAACCCATAGGTGTGGGAAGCATAGGATAACAGCAAAGGGGTTAGATTCAGTGCATCAAGTAGTATTTGCAGCTCAGCAACAGTTAAGATGTGGTTGGGCGTGGTGACGGCATCATGGCAGTAAAAAATTTAAGGAGACAATTGGAGTAAAATAACCTTGTGGTATAGGTGTCTCCTGATAGTGCTTCTTATCTATAATGCAAAGAGGTTTGAGGAAAAGCTGGACTGGTTGATGAGGATGGGAGAATAAAACCGATCATAACTGATGCTTCTCATCATCCTCAGTACTTATGTTTCAGATGTGTAAGAGAACTGTTTCTGTGCTCCATAAATATGAAACTGAGACATGAAGAGAGAATTGGCTTGTACAACACAGAGTGGGAACAGACTCTAGATCTCCTCATTACTCTATTGATCCTTCTGGGGAAACTGATGGTTAAAATGCATACTGCAGTCTTTTGAACTGGAAGGAAAGTATCCTGTTCATCAAACAAATCTCCAGAGAAGTTTCATGCTGCGATACAGAAAACACAGGTCTTCTGTGGGACAACAAACTCTTTCAGTGAGCAGGATCTTAGTGATAAACAGAACCACAGAGACAATGAACCTTCTGTTTGCAGGAAACACGTGCTGGGCTAGACTCCTCTCTGACTCCTTGCTGTTGTTACTATTACTCTTGTATTTAGGGAACCTAACAGTGAATCCTACTAAAAATCTCTGTTCCAGTGAATTTATGCTGTAAAATGAGATGAAGCACACCCAATGAATGCAGACAGACTGACAGATGGGTGAGCACAAGAAAATAATGAGCAATAAAATTGGTCAGCGTGACAGACAATGGTCACAGCAGATGCCTAACTGTTGTGAAGCTTTCTTTTGGTTTCATAGTCAGTGAGAATTTCAAGGCAAGATCTGGAAGAAAACAACAAGGTAGCTTGTCCAGGGAGGCCCTTCTCAACAAAAGGAGTAGCAAAGGTAGAAATATGGCAGTGAAAAAGGGGTGTTGATGACCAGTAATGGTGGTCAGCTCATGGCATGCAATTGCATCTCAAGGCATTAGGACATGACCTCATGCTCAACAAGAAGCATGGGGATAGGCAAGACTGAACCACAGCAATGGAGATAAGTACTTTGATGAGGAGGGACAGTGAGAGCTAACACAAAGCAACAGGCTTATGGGCAAAGCTATAAATGAAGAATATTGTCTGTGTTGAAGTATTCCCAATGAATATAAATGGGACAAGATAGTATCTTTCAAGACAAGACAATATGATATTGCATTATCAAATTATAGTTGAAAATAGTTATGAAGGTAACTATCAGCAAGAAGAGAAATTGGAATCAGGTGTATCAAGAATCCCATTTACCAAGAAAAGATGGACAGAGAAGTTATAATGGTGAATACTGCACTTTGAAATTACAGTTTAAACCATTGATGCAGCATTGCTTTGATACTGCATTATGTAGTAACATTATGAGGTAAGAGAAATAGGTTCCTCTGAAACTTTTACAAAAATTAGCAGACACAGATATCCTGTGAATGTATGGGTACTTCTATTCCTCCTGTTCTTGTTCCGCATGGACATACTTGCATGACACTGGTAGTGCATCTGCTTAACCTATGTATGAGGATTCAGTTCATCAAATGTGCACCTGCAAATTTAATTTCTCCCCATGACCTCATTCTACCTGTAGTCTAGACCATCCAAAAGCTGTGTAAGTGCACAGGAGTATGAACTGAGAGTAAACCCTGCTGGAAAAAATGAGTGGATTTGCTGCAGCATGGAACTTCAGGGTAAGTATAAGTTACTACTGGGGGTAAATTACACATTTCTGAACAATAAAATCTGTGGTGTCATCTATATGTATAGATCGATGAGCCTGAGACTCTAATGGGTCCTTCATAGTTTTCAAATGTTTGGTTTGTATTGCAGTTGCCTATCAAGGCACCTCAATGAAGGTATCACAACACCCAAATAGTAGGCATCTTCCTAACAGGATGATAGAAAGAACCTGTTATAGCTTCTCACACATTAAATTCTGTGGTGAAGAAAGGGAGCAGATAGTATGCCTTTTATTTTTTCTGACTTTACAAAACCTGAGATTGCTTCAGACAGTCTATCTAGAAGGAAGAAAAAATCTGTTTTAATGCTATGATAACCATATTAGGCACCCATTATAGGTAACATGAATATTGTCTTTGGAATTTGAACCTTGTTCCAGGGGCTGGTAGTCAGCTCTCATCCTCTCTTCTGCATTTACTGGCAGTCGAAACACAAGCAATGAACAGTAGTTCTGCTTGAGATAACCCTGTGCAAAGAAAATACAAATTAACCCAGAAATGGGGTCCTTGTCCAAGAAGTCAATCTGATAGTATCTCAGCTACACCAGTAAATGTCTGAACCAAACCTTACACCAGTGCTACTCTCCTAGAAACAGAAACCAAACTGTGCATAAATGACTATATCCTTGAGCAACTTTTTTCAGCTTTAAGTACCCATGAATAACTGACACTTTGTACTGACAAAGTGGCATGCTGTGGGCAAATTTATACCTTCCTTATCAGGTTATCCCGGACCACAGCAACTTCTCATGGCCCTCAGCACTTATGAGGATTTGAGCGCACTGTGCGCCCTGCAGAGACGCAACTAGGAAACAGCCTTACAGAAGGCCGAGTGCTGAGATTCAGGCAGTGTTGCAGACAGAAAAGGCTAGCAATATTTTTCTATTTTAATACACAATGTTATTGAAAATGACAGGCGATAAGTAATCTGAAGTGTGGACCATAGTGGCGGGTACTGATGCTTACTAATACACTGTGAAATGTACTGCCTAATGCCACTTTGTATAGGAGACAGCTGAGCCCACCAACTTGATCCCCTTCAGGAGAAAGTCTAGGCCTGTAATTCTAAAGAAGAAAGCCCTGGAATAGCAAATTCCCAAGAGGAATATGTTTGTCTTTTTTCCTTGTGAAGAGCACGACTGTTCTTACCATTACTGGGTAATATTCAGTTTGCTTGACATTCTCCTGACGTTTCATCATCCGTTTAGGAAGCCAGTTCATTTCCCACTCTGTTATAAGCCTCTGAAAGTTGGTTTTAAAAATGTCATAAGTGCAAAAATATTCTTCTGAGTCAACCACTGAGAACAGAGTGCATGACTGCACCATATGTACTAGTGCTCCAACATGTCCCTGCCTTCTCTCTTCGCTGTGTTTCTAGCTGTTGCTTTAGACCAGAAACTGCCGGTTTATGGTAAAAGGAAGTTAAGGGGCATTTAGAACTTGGACTTTCCACCTAATCTTCAAGGGTCTATTTATGAAAACATGCCATATGAACTAAATTTTCAACTGAAATTTAGAAAGCCAGCAGCTAAGCACCACGCAGCTGCTCACTCGCTTCCTCCCCACCCAGTGGGATGGGGGAGAGAATTGAGGAAAAAGTAAAACACGTAGGTTGAGGTAAGAACAGTTTAATAACACAAAAAGGAAGAAACTAAAAATGACAATAATAACAACAATAAAATGACAATAATAATAAAAGGATTGGAATATACAAAACAAGTGATGCACACTGCAATTGCTCACCACTCACCCACCGATGCCCGGTTAGTTCCTGAGCAGTGATCCCCCCCAGGCCAACTCCCCCGGTTTATATACTGGGCATGACGTCCCATGGTACAGAACACCCCTTTGGCCAGTTTGGGTCAGCTGTCCTGGCTGTGTCCCCTCCCAACTTTCTTGTGTCCTTCCAGCCATTGTGCTGGCTGGGCATGAGAAGCTGAGAAGTCCTTGACTTAGTCTAAACACGACTTAGCAACAACTGCAAATATCAGTGTGTTGTCCATGTTCTTCTCATGCAAAACCCCAAACACAGCACTATGCCAGCTACTAGGAAGACAATTAACTCTAACCCAGCTGAAAACAGGACACCATGTTTTTCTCAAAACTAACAATGAAAAATATATTTTTGTTTCCATTTATGTTTGATGCTACTTTAAAGCTCAGCAGTGCTAAGATGCCTAAATACATGAAGCTGAGATCCTGCAAACTTTATTCAAACACTTAGCCCCATTGAGTTCCACTTGTCCTTTTATGGTTACCAGGAAAGCCTTTTCTACTGTGTCAAAGAGTCAGCTGTGTTCTGTCCTACAGCTATGTATTCATAAAATCAGAAAGGCTAGACTCTTCTTTACTGTGTTCTAATACTTTGTTTCCAGGGGTAAAAAAGGCAGACCAACAGTACTACATTGAAAAACAGAAGCATGTCTGGAAAAAAGAAACCTGAAATTTCCCTTCGGGACTCTTTCAAGGATTGATGTGCAAAACAACAGAGAAGATTGCTATTGAGCCATTTTAAAAATAAAATCAAGTATTTCAGAAATCCTTTAACATTCTTTGACCTTTCTTCACAGATCTGACCTGCTTTGGAATATTGAAAGGACAGCCCATCACTGCAACATGCTCATGCAAACACATACATTTTCAATTTACCTTGCAGCACTATGAAGAGCAGTATGCTGAAGAATGAGTGCCTTCTGATCCCAGTATGGCACTGAGACAGGCACAGTGAGGCAATGTGATCATCACACATACTATGAAGCTTTCAACCTTAAAACAATAATAGCAGATACTTAGGAATGATCTGGTTATGGAGAAATTCTTAATAGTTTTAATGATTATAAAGATTAAATATTCAGTGTATAAAGCGAAATACACATCTAGTTTATTTAACAATGCAAATGAATATACTCACTGCATTTCCGTGTTTTGAGAGCACCTTAAGACTGGGAATAACTTGAGGTTTTTCTAGTTCAGATGGTTCCTGTTCAAAAATTAAAAAATATGCCATATGTCAGGAGTTCTCGAAAATCTTGACACTGGTATATATATTTTGAGGAAAATACTGGTAATTTTATTCAGGTAAATCCATAGAAGAAAATGGGAATTTTGTCTGAAAACAGTCCACCACGTTTAGCCCACTGGATCTACAGCATTAACAAAAATATACTGTACTTGAATTCTGTTGAAGGCCAGAAAGAGTTTCTATAATTTTACCAAAGGTTGTAAGCTGTTCAGTTCTCGTATTTGGTTTTGCTCCAGATGAGGAGTCTAAAGACCATTCTGACTAGCAAGGAAACCTTGTAAAATCATTTTAATGTGGTTATGGTCTAATACCAACTCCTGCAGAAACTGGAGACCTTCAAGTCCTTCAATTCGGCTGATGTAGTTTCCTAATATAGCAACAGCAACTGCATGGAATCATCTTTAATGGATTTGGATTCCTTTCCAGCAAAAAATTATCATAAGCAAAAGCAGCTCATGAACTTTCTGAATTACTTGTATGTTGTTTTAGACCACTTCAGTGACACTGGAAAACAGTGTGTTTGATTTCATCTATCTATTTGCCATCTCTATTTAAAGCAAAGTATCTTCCTAAATAAAATCTGAGCATCTTGAGGAATAAGACTTAGGTCAATTGTTATCGTCGGTATTGCTTATAGTGAGGAGGAAATTTCCTGAGTGTGGAACTTGCTGCTGGCCATGAGCTGACAAATATATCTTCCGCATGCTGGTTACCTTGCTCTGCCCTTGTCTTGTAAAAGACAAGTGAGGCACAGTGGCACAGTTTGGAAGAATCTCTCTGTTCAAATTCTGAAGGATCTTGGAGCCAGGGCAAGAATTAAAGCTAGGATATCATTTTTATTGGGGTCAAGACCAGAGAAGACTGTGCCCCACAAATTCAAGGCACATAGTGAAGACTGGACATAAGGAAAATACTGTAAAATTCTTGAATGAATGTACAGAAAAGCTGCTACCACCTACTCTGCAAAAACAGACGTTTCAAATTTTTTAGCCTGCTAAGCTGTAGCTGGGCCATGTTAGTAATTCCATTATAGCCCAGATGAAAATCTTCCAAACTCTGCATTATCAGGGGCAGGTTTTCTCCAAATTCTGCATCCCCAAACCAATAAAGCAAACAAGAGTATGATGCTACCGTTTTCCTTGGACAAAAGAACTTCAGCATTTCCTACCCCCCCAAAAAAGAATTTATGAAGGGTATATATGAATTACTGCAATTTCACTAATCACTGGAATAGGTTTCATAGGAATTACACCTGTATGTGTTAAAAAAATCTCATGAAAAATGAAACAAATCCACTACTTTGAGATGGAAATACTCCAGATATAAACTTCTGTTCTGTGGAAACTAGGTCAAGTTTTCTGGATCCAGACCATGGAAATCAAGCAAATAAAAAAACACCCTCCTCTGCTCACAGAAGTTTGAGGACATGAAAAGAAACAGCTATAAACCGCTGCTACATTTAGTAAAATACTTAGGGCAACCTTTGGGTGTATTCTCACAACAGCTGAATGACAATAGGGCAAAATAAAATAACATGCACTGTTCTACTAATTTGTTTGTAAAAGCTTCATTTCTGTTATGTCTACCTAATTACCTACATCTTTAGGTAGCATGAACTAATAGATTAAGAAAAAGAAGGGAAAAAAGGGTTCTAATTTTAGCTTTGCTTCTTCCTTACTACCTAGCTAATGAAACACTGTGCTTAGCAACCTCAGTTTCCATAAAAACACTAAATATTGGTGATTGCTGAGCAGATAGTGACTTGATTACATTCACACATCACAAACAAAACAATACCCAAACTGTATGTGAATATGTAATATTAATTTGTGTTAAGATGTGTAAATATGTAATATGTATATTTTATGATTTACACAGGCTTATCTCACAAGGCTACAAAAATTAAGAGCTAATTCAACTTCCGAAGAAAGTGTCAAGAGGATCTGGGGAAGGTTTTAGAACATTTTTGTTCCTAGAATATCTCACAATTGAGAAAGAAGGCAACAGTCACTAAAAAGACAGCATCCACTTAGCGGGAAATTAAAAGCACCTATAATAAATGGAAAAATAAAGAAATTGACAGTAAGAAGTAAACGTGCAAAAAACTGATGAAAAGAGCAAATGCACACAAGGGTACATCAATGGCTTGTAGCATTAAGAACAGTAAGAAAGCGTTTGACAGTATACCAATACTAAAAGTAATCCTGATAATGGTGTTGGAGCAGTACTAGCTGAAGATGGTAGAAGTATCAATAAACCTGAAATGAAGCATAGTTGTTCCCTAAATACTTCTGTGCTGCATTTGTGGGGAAAAAAGGGGCAATGTTATCCATATCACACAGTAATAATGAAATAATTTCCATTCCAGTATTGACTTAAAGGTTGTTAAGTAGCAGCTACTGAGCTAGAAGCTGACATTTTTAAATCAGTGACTCCGAGTAAGTCACATTTGAAAAAGCTGGCTGAGGAACATTATGGAATATTTATGTTGACTTGCACTAACTTTGGGAACATCAGCCAAGTCTCAGTGGCCTGTAAGAAAGCTAAAATTTGTCAATATTTAAAAAAGGAAAGGTGAGGAAACAAGAAGGCATTAGTGGAAGAAAATCCCTCCCATCAACAAGAGGGGCATTCCTACAGTAACTGAACAATTATTTCAAGTCATTTTTGAATCCCCAGTCTGTATAAAGAACGTTCACCTCTCATGAGGAAGCAGATAAGAAAAATCAGCACAGAAATTTGTCACACTATGATGGAAGGCCAAATAGCCCATATTCATGTGTGCTTCCGCCAATATCCCTTTTCCCTAGAAAATCTGAAAACAAATTCGTGTTTTTCCCACACTCCAGATACTGAACATATGCAAAGAATGAAGAGAAGAAAAGCTGGGTGAAGTCTTGAGAAGTATGCACACAACAACTAGGTTTTGCAGGATTCTCTGGTGCTCTGTAACTGTTACTTGTATAAAACTTGGTCAATGTATAGAAGAAACTCTGCATGGTGACTTTGCAAAACTTGTCTGATATGATAAAACTGAATTTGACTATGGATGTTGCCTTACCCATGCAGAAATAAGAAAATGAATCCTGACAGGTCCTGGAAGTTTCAGTCCTGAAAGAGTGCACAGATGAGAAATGCAAACTGAAAGTTAATTGAAAATGCTCTTTAGGACACGATCCAACATTGATGGCAAAAGGAAGAAGAAAGAAGTATGACTGTCTCCTTCAGAGGATGACGAAAAGAATATCACTTATGAAATGAGCAAAAGAAAGAAGGTTTAATGGCAGGATGACTGACTGCTTAGACTACACACAACATTGCAGAAGAACTTTGGATGAACATACAAAAGCCTTCTTTATGCTAATAAAAGGTACTATAGTTTGAACTGGCTGAACTCACTGATTCTAACAAGGGGTTGTGACTGCCATCAGAATATTATACAGTGTAAGGCAGCTGAATTTTCACAGGTCAGGCTAAAGGGACTGAAATACTATCTCAATATATTCCTCACTGTCTGAATATATTCCTAAAATTTTGTAGTGTAATGTTGTACAAATTTAAGTAAAGAATGAAAACAGAGTATCAGTGATCTAGCTGATCAGAGATATGTGTCCACACTCTCCCAGACCAAACCAGCAGCCAGAGAGAGGTAGGTCATTCCCTTATTCAAAATGAAAACCTTTGTAGGAAGGTGAAAAAACTTCAATGTATGCCTAACCGCCTATGGGATAAGATCCAAAGAATGGATGACAGCAGCCTGATATAGTTAGTTTGATGAAGGAGTGGCCTAACAAGTTCTTCGCACAGAACTTATGAAAGAAAAGCCAACTAGATAATGCCAAACATACCATATGTGTGCAGAACAAATGAACAAAAAACCATACTGCGTTTCTTCAAGCTAGGAGGGGAAAAAAAAGGTAGATCCAAAGCTGCACTGAAGACACCTCCTTCCTCCTTGGTGGAGTAAAGGAGAGATAAAAGTATATTTTAAAAGTTGATGGTACTTGCTTCCTTTGGCAAGTCCTTGATGTCCATAGCCACAAGAGGCCACCTTTCAGTACAGCTGCTGCCCATTTGTTAACTGATTTGGGAGCTTTTGTCCAGGCAGTATTGATTCAATGTGATTGTAGTTCAGACACAATACCTGTAAAAAGGAAACATAATTAATCAAATAGAATCTTCCTCTGCTAACACATTAGCAAAACAGCCAATTACATTTTTCTGATTCAGAAATTTGATCTTTAGAAAGATGATTGGTCAGTTTAAAGTGCTTAAAAAAGTCTGGCGCAATTCATTGATTTTGGATCAGACTACTGCAACAATACTGTAAAACTGAAACAGTGGTTGCAATCAGCTTTGTGCTGATTGATTGCTGTTGTTACAAAAAACCCACAAACAGTGGGGTATTAAAGGAGATTAAAGACTATTTTCAATCAAAGGAAATTAGTTTCTCATTAATATTATTACGAAAAATGACTGTGTTGTGAACCCACCTTGGCATTAGGAAGGAAGGTTAAACCACTGAAAGACACGAGATTATTGTCTCTAAGTTCACGCTGCAGACATTTCTAAACTGGTCTGCTGGCACCAGCTCTACAGCTCTGAATTAAGTAAAAAAAGACAAATATGGATTGAGCACGCAAGTAACATGGAAAAATAAGATAGAAATGAGATATGGATCTGCATGAGCAGATCCCTAACATGCTGGCTTTGGGGTAAAAAATGCACCATGCTCCTATGAGAGAAGCACCCTAATGAAAATCTCACAACAAATTCACAGTTCTTTTTCCAGTAGTAAACAATTGATTTTATTCTGACACCAAAGGCAAGGGCTTTCAACAGTCTGCTCGGATTGCTTCTGTATCACATTATTGAAATTCCAGTTCCATACCTCTTAGGCTGTTTTCATTGCTTTCCAGTAGCACTGGAGCTGCAATTGCTCAGATGGAGTATTCCGTTCTCCACTTACCCTGAGGCCTGCTGAAGCACCACACAAAATCTAATTGTGTACCTCAGTTGCGCCAAAGCCTGCTTGCAAGGTACTTACTACTACTTAATGGTAGAAGCAGGATACTCTATTGGTCAGAGAGACATTCCTCAAGTAATTTTTAGGAATTCATAACTGTGCTGTTGATATAATCTCTTCAGGAAATTCAAGGCTTGCAGTAATACCTTAAAAGGCACATAGTCAGTGTTACAGTATTGCTTTACAACTTTTTACAACAAAACCTCCAGAGAATGAATGTCCTTGCAGAAAATAATCCTGACAAGAATGTTTAAATACTTGTACCTGTCCTCATATCTTAAAGTAGTCTCTTGAAACCAAGAGTCAAACTAAAAGGAGTTGTAATTTCTTTATGAGCAAGACCTACTCAATTCCACCAGAGCATTGACACTGATGTTCCTGGCATGGTAATCCTGTTGCTGAAGGCCTTCTAGGCTATTTAAGATCAAAAGATGAAGATAGTGGCCTGTGCCATGAAAATTGTCCTCATATGTTCTATCAGGTAGGGACTTTCACTGACAGAGGCAAGATACTGGGAAAGAATAAAATACGTCTCTAAGAAAACAAATACATACATTCAACCCATAGAAATACTTTCCTAAAGATTAAAATCAGGGGTGATGTCTGCAAAAAAGTGTGACTAGTGCTGTGTAAAATACTTTTTTTGCAGAACAGTGACCGTCCCACTGGGTCCCCACACCAGTGTTCAGTTAAGGAGGCAATCAATCACAGGTCATTCTTGCTCGAAATTCCTGTAGATCTACAATGGACAAGGCAGCTTTTTCAGAAATCAGAAGATTGTAGAAGCAGCATCGCACATACATACATGTCTCTTCTCACTTTGGCCAAATTTGTTCTGAAAGGAATCAGATTAGATGGGTTTTGATCAAATAAAATCTCTCTTCTATATATACTCAGTCTGGAGCCAGTACCCTATCTCGCCTAGACATTCTCTGTCAAACTGTGTGCAGGCAGCATCACTCTGTAAATGAAAAATGGAAGCATCTAGAGAAAAAGCATTTCTTCAACAGAACTGCAGAAAATAACCCTTTATGCTGAAAAATTACACTTATTTTATGGATCAGTCAAGGGAATTTGGCCTAAAAATGCTAGGGAATTATCAAGCTTATTTGCTAAATACAGATTTTAGCTTTAGATTTTCACATTCTATCCACAATATTAGGTTCTACTCTTAATAGATAATGCAATTCTGAAAATCACTGCACCTGATATTAGAAGCTGTCCAATTTAATTCTTGCATTTCTGTGAAGTCTGAATATCCCAGTCTACCTGCAATTGTGTCAGAGGTGAGTTTGAATCCAAACAAATCTTTTGCACTTTCTCCTCCTGTTGATTCCAGTTAAATGCATTTGAAGTGGTCTGCTATATTAATGCAGATCTAGAACTATCATAGTAATATAGGCAAGAAACATTTTACAGTTCAATGAATTAAAAATGTTTAAAATCAAAGTAACTTAAAAAGTGTTAGTCTTTATATGAGCAGACCTGGATGACAGTTTTCTTATGCAACAGATTAATGGAGATAGTTTGTGTTCTCTCAGTTAGATTACAATATAGATTTGTAAGTAAGGTACATTAATTTCACAGGTGTTACAAATGATTAAGCTCCAAAATTATAGTTAAAACCTCGGGAACACTAGCAATGTGCCAGCACAGTATTGTGCTAGGTACTATTACAAAAAGAGGCAATTTTACCCTAAAATGACTAAAGAGAGACAGAAACAGACAATGGAGTATTATGGAGTATATGAAAAAATTACATATTAACAAGTCTGATCAGCTGGGTCTTGATTTGTCAAAAAACTATTCTTAAAAAAGTTATAGTGATAATCTGCATTCAGAATAATTTACCACTGCAATGCCATCTAAGGCTTTGAGAGAGGAAAGATGGAATAATACAAATACTTGGTAGTGATCTTGTTTCCAGACTATTCAATTTCTACTCATGTCCAAAATTATCAGATTACTTAAACCCTAAGTAGAAAAAAGCAGGAGTTTATTAATATAACTTTAAAATATCCATATACAGGTACATTCAGACTCCTGTTTCCAGCTCCTTCTTCAGCTGTCATCTGCATGACTCAAAACTGAGAAATCACTTGACAAAATCCAGATATCTTCATTTAGATTAATAGCACTTTTCAACACTCAAGACACAAAGAAAGCCCTTAAAGTTAGTGAAAACTACACTGACGTCTTAAAAACCTTTGTGCTCTCACAGTTTTACGGAGTCTGAAGAAAAATAAGAATCAGGGCCTCAGTCTCCAGTTAGTGTCTGAATCCAGCCAACAAAGTTTGTAATAAATACATTAGCATTCCAGGTAAGCTGAAAAGATCTGGAACTGCTGCAGGTGTAATTGTTTGTTATTTGACATGAGTTGCAGAATTATTCCATGGATGGTAAACCTTGATTTAGCCTACCTGATATAAGTGATGTTTACCTCTGCAAAACATTTTGAGCCCAATCCACCTGGAAGGTTCAGTGCCTCCTTCTCAGGAGTGAGTATGAATCAAGAAATGTTAGACCGGGTTCTCATCAGTTCAGGTTCCACTGTAAAGATGGATGAATGTAGCACCCACAGGCAGAATCTCCAATTATGTTTAAGTATAGCTTCCTCTATACTTTAACAAGTGGAGAAACACTGTATTTCTAATGTAGTAAAAAACAAATCAGTTTTGAAATAGTAAATATTTACCTTCAAATTATGTATCTCTTCGTTGGTATAAACAAAGCTATTACTTATTTATAGCTCTATTAGGGAGTAAGTTTTCTTTAAACCAACTAAAGATGTGATTCTGTTGTTCTTCATGGAAATGTAATGATGATAACACACATTTTCAAACACATGTCTTTTGAGGCTGATAAGATGGTTATTATTTACACTATGTCTTGTAAGTTTGGTGAGCTTTGAAATTCCTTGAAAAATAAACAAGATGCACTTAGTATAAAGTGAGCTGTAACAGAAAAAGCTGGCTGATGCAGAAGATAAAACAAGTTACAAGGGACACAGTTTGTGTTACTGGGTCCAACTGTAACTAGATCAATGATCATTAGATTAATTAGATCATTAAACACAGATAAATATGCACATTTAATAAATATTTTGCTGTAACATAACTGTTCTGCCTTTCTTCAGTTCTGCTAAAGATACACTCAGATTTTTTAATATTTGAAAAACTCACTCTGTTGGCAGCGAGTAAAAGCTTACGCTCTATAATATTTCATTATAAAAAAACACTTCTACTGTTTCCCAGCTTAACAGCCTGCATTATCTCCACCACGGTAAATATAGTACCATCTAGTGTTGAAGTATAGTTTTCATCTAAAGTGAGTTCTTAGAGGTTAAGACAAGACTATTCCTTCTATTTGTGTAGATTGTTGTCGCTAAATGATGCCCATCATAAATGCTCATTTTTCCAAGTTGGAAATTTTGAAAAAGAGTGTTGGTCATCCAGATTTAAGACAATGATCTGTAATAAAACTCAGTATTAGAATTGAAAGAAACCAACCAGGCAATTAATCTGTATATTAATTCCACCTATTTATTCGTGATCAGTTTCTATGTGTACATTTTCTACTAACATCAATGGCAACTTCTTGAATGCAGGATGTGATATTTCCCCATTACACAACAGAGCTACTAATCTTTAATACATTTCAAGAACATTCAGCTTCTCCTCCAAAACAAGAGCTCTACACCATCAGTATGCCAGCTCCAAAATGTACCTTCACAGTTGAAGCTATCTGAACATAAGACTTTTTTCCTTGTCTGCATTAGATCTTAGGTAATTTTGTTCAATTTAAATCCTTCTGCAATACGCGATTATTTTATTGGTTAGTCTGCTTTACACATCCTTGTTCTGCAACAAGACTTTAATGGAAACAGGATTTCAGCCTAACACCAAGGCTAGATATTTAATCTACAAGAGGCTGAGTGCAAAGTCAGAGCAGAATTTATCCTAACTTTATAGTTCTTCAAGCTTTTTATATACAAACTAAGTACCCTTTTCTCTATATCATAGATTAACAAATTCAGTAATTTTCTTGTTTGAAATATTGTTGAACAGAAACAAATAAATGTTGATACCAAATGTATATTTTGCTGCCCAGGTTGTGAAATGGCTTTCTTACACAGGATCTGACTTTAGACACCTGGCAGCAAGCTTCCTGTAAAGACAAGGCTGTCAGTGATCCAGTCTATAACCTGTTTGTATGACGACGACTCCCTCTTTCCCATAATACTCTAGTATGTTAGTCAATCATTGCACAAAGGAGAAAAGAAAAGATTACAGAATCCAAATAAAAAAATTCAAATTGTATTGTAGGGGCCTAAAATATCCAGTATTGTATTAAGATTGTGTCTAAGACAAATAATCACTTAAATATTCAATGCCATTAGACTGGCTTTGGTGATGCCTAGAGAACACTTTTTGGCTATATTATTTTATTTTCTGAAGTATTTATCTTACCCTTTATGAATCCCTTCTCTCTGATGTCACAAAACTTATATGACATATGCTAAAGCATTAATTTTCCTGGGAATTTTTCTAAACATGAATTCTCTAATGCACACAGAATGAAATGCTACACTTATCAGCAGAAATCTGTTTTCCTCTAGCTATTCTATATTCTAATAACAAATTGAGCTGACAGAGGAGCTTTTAACCTTTCATACTGGGTAGATTAACATGATTTCAGCTGATGGTTCAGAACAGGTTAGGATGACCTTGGGTCTTCCTCCATTGAATCTTGCGGTTTTTTGTTAGCTCAGTTTCCTCAGGAAACAAGGCTACTGTGATTGTGCTATCTGTGTAGCCATCTGCTAGCCTTATCACTAATTTTTAAACCTATTGGTGAGTTTTGGCCCTATCTGTCAGACAAGCACTACTTGACTTCCTACAAATTTCATGTAAATGAGCAGCTGAATTACAGTTATAAACTGATGATCCTGGTGAAGGATGATTACTGGTTTTACACTAAAAGAGGGGAGATTTAGGTCAGACGTTAGGAGGGAATTCTTTACTCAGAGGGTGGTGAGGCAGTGGAACAGGCTGCCCAGAGAGGTTGTGGATGCCCCATCCCTGGAGGTGTTCCAGGCCAGGTTGGATGAGGCCCTGGGCAGCCTGACCTAGTGGGTGGCCCATGGCATGAGGGTTGGACAAGATGATCTTTAAGGTCCCTTCCAACCCAAGCCATTCTATGATTCTATGATCCTATGAAATATTCATGAGCCCTACTGGATCAGGCCATGGCCCTTTTATTCCACTGCAGCAGAAGCGAATGAAAAACAGGAAAAATGATAGCAGTGAGAATAGAACAGTTGTTAGAAACACAGATTACTGAAAATGAAAGCTACAAATGTCAATGAAAATTTGATGGTTAATATAATCAGAGATCATAATCAGGACCTAATGAAATTCAAGCAATGCTATAGGCTTGATCCTATCTACAGATTTTAAAATAGTCAATCAGAATACAGAAGAGAAAGATAGTTTCAATGCATATTTTTCTCTGCCTTTGGGATGAACCATGATGAGATGCACATAATTTACATGGAAAAAAAAATACTTCGTATTTTGTTAATAACTAAAAAGAATCTAAAACTGGAACTACTCATGTTAACATTTTTAAACCAGTCATTTTTCAATCAAGGATATTAATGAACCAGTTGAAGAACTTTCTAAGCCACTCATCAACTCAATTTATACAAATGATAGTATGCTTGGGAAGTTCTAGAAGGTTAGGTATCACAGAAAGGCTGATGTGCAACACAGTTAATTACAAGTTAATGGCCTTATAAATAGATGCCAGTATAGTGCATAGGAAACAAAAATTAATATTAAATTGCTTTTGATGAAAATTTAAATGTATTGATAAGATTAATATCTTCTGTCTGAGAATGTAATAGAAAAATAATGATATCCAAACGTGAAGGTAACTCTTGTTAAATAGACAAAAACTGTTTAGAGGATGGATCTCAAGGTCTATTTTTATTGATGTTCTGCTCAAAAATTCTTTTTCTCAATGACCCTGCAAAAAAGAATAGGAGTTCCTTCCTGGTAAATTAGGAGATGACATAAAGATGTTAGTAAGGTCAGCCATAAACAACAGTTTTATAATGACTAACATGGTGGCCCTATTTAAAAAGCACATTTTTGCATAGAACAAAATGTAAATTACGTAGCTAGGAACAGAGAAATTCACACTCACACAATGAAAGACAGTATCTCAGGAACACTGAAAAGGGCTAGAACTAATGATAGAAAACCAGACAAATATGAGCTTGTGCTGTTGCCATAAGGACATATGTGTCAGTTAATATTTAATCATTGGATTAGTAAGTAGGATTAGGCAAGTGGAATTATTTCTTGGTATGTCAGTATCAGTCCAGTGCTGGAAGTTTGTGTATAGTTTTGTAGGAGGCCATATACAAAAACCATGTGGACATAGAGAAATGTGTTCAGAAAGGAACTAGAGTAATGTAATAAGAATTAAAAAGACACTTTATAATGAGACACTTAAGAAGTTCAACCTAACTTAGTTTCTTTCAGATAAGATAAAGTGGGATGATTTTGGCTAAATAAGGAA
Organism: Sagittarius serpentarius; assembly: GCA_034782735.1. Lineage (NCBI taxonomy): Eukaryota > Metazoa > Chordata > Aves > Accipitriformes > Sagittariidae > Sagittarius > Sagittarius serpentarius. Next base: position 15,979,076 of record JAVKLA010000040.1, read on the forward strand.
CAGACTTCTGGTTCTTTTAGAACATCTGGTTCTTTTTAGAACACCAGAAAGAGACAAAATGAGACCCGGTGGATTAAATTTGATAGTAGCCAAATTTGTATTAGAAACAAGATAGACAAGAGAGAGAGGGACAGGAGAGACATACTAGATTCACTGTTACTTGAAGTCTTTAAAAAAACACTAAGAGTGGCTTTCATCTCAGCAAAACAGTACCAGCAACAGAGATATCTGCATCTGTGGTGTCTGGTTGGGCTCTCTGGTAGGATGCAATTCACTTTAACCTACAGTAACCCTCTAAACTGTTAGGTGACTCATGTCCCCAAACTATTTTTGTTTCTGCACTGCCTATAAAAGGAATGTAGAGTGACTAGTTCAAATATGGTTATCTTCTACACTGTAGATAATCAAAATTAGGTCAAATCAATCCTAATCTGGATAGTTTACTGTAAAATCTGCTGTAGCTCAAAGAGATGGTATGAAATTGATGTAGAAATTACCACGCAATGCTTTCTTGCCTGCTTTATGCATAAAGACAGTCTAGAGAATCTTATTAGTATCCCTGGGTTTTAAAAACCTGTTAATGCTGAACAGACAGTTTCATTGCAACATGAGTATCTTAAATGCCCTCTTCAGGGTATCCTGAAGCTCCTGTGAGGCATCTGGAAATGGCTGTTCTCAGACCTCAGAGACAAGGTAACTAACTAACTGTTGGTTAGACTTAGGTGTGTTCAGAAATATTTTTTAACCAAAAAGCATAAAATCTTTAACCTAAGACAGCAAAAGAAAACTTTTACAGGTATTAATCTAAATGTTAACCTAAATACATTAAACAACATCAGCCCTACCATTGAATACCAGTTACTATGATACATCTGCGAATCCACCTTGTTCTTGCAAATTTGAGACAGAATTTTAGCGCAAGGAAATAACACTGAGAATGGGAGTTTTTTTCTTCATCAGTCCTAGACTATTCTAACAGAGACACCTGAGGGAAAAAAAACATTTAAAGTATATTAAGTATATAATGTAACTAGATATACAATACATACTTCACAGCTTAGCATATGACATAAATATCCTACATTTCTTGGAAGGGGAAGGTGGTATATTAGTAGACATAGTAATTCATACATCTAATAAGTTTAATAGCTTGCAAGACTCCTATAGATCTTGCACATATAAAGTTTTTAGTACATAAATCAGAGAAGGTAGACCTTATTAAAATGCTCTGTATTAGCTACAGTCTGTTTTTTTGTGAAGGTATTTATTCAGTTATTTTCAGAAAGGCATGATCTTACTCAGCATGTGCGCAGACGTAGTCTCATTGTGACTGTGCTGTGATCACATGAAAGACGTGTTAGCATGATACGGAGTTCCAACCTAAGTAATAACAACAAAGAACCAGAGACTGGAACTGATAGCTCTTATTATTTCTTTCTATATCTTAGCATGTATTGAAAAGATTCATTCAACCTTAATTGACAGGCCAAAGAGACAAGGCAGCATCTTTTTGGATGCTTCCTGGGTGCTCCAATGGAATTCTGCTTCCTGTGTTGGCTTGTTCAAATTATTGAGAGGTACTCTATTCAGATAGTACTTTGTTTACCTGACTTTGACTTGTACAAAATATTAAATTTACTGTTAAATTATCATTAAAAAAGCTTTTTTGAGAGTCTTTTAATGCCTCAAATTTGTAAGGTTTAACTCTGCTGACTCTGACTGAGCCCTTTAAATAAAGTTAAAATGTACTGATTCAAAGGGAATAAAGAACAGAGAGAAACATTTGTTCCAGAAGCTGGTTGGGCAATAGGAATGAATGAGAGTCGGTAAAAAGGCTGAGGATTGGCTTTCTTGCCAAAGCTCCAGTCAACACAGCTGTACTGCTGCAGACAGATACATGCACTTAACAGAGAGACTAACAGTGAATATGCACATCCCCAAGGCTAGGAACTGTCTCTGCTCCTACCCCTTATTCAGTGCAGCTGAGACAGCAAAATTAAAGCCAGGGCTTGGTTTTTGATATCTGGCACAGGCCACCAATAAATTTAATTCTTAAGGGAAGCAAAAAAGAAAGGAATTATGCCTCAGAGATGTCTCTGAACAAAAATGCCACATAGCTTATTCACTTGATTAGGCTGTGACTACAAAGAGAAGTGAAGGTCCCGTGAGAACAAAGTTGCCATAACATGATCATAAGGCTTCTTACATTGCAAGGGCCTTAGAATTAATAAAGTGCAGGACCAGATTTTAAGCCTTGATAACTGTGGTCATGGTTAGAATGCTTTCCCAGGAATTTCAAATACTGTTATGTACCTTATGACATGGGTTGTGTGTGATATTAAGACTGAGTATGTTGGGAGTGTGTTTATGTGAGATGTTTGTATCTACCCTGGACTTTTTCAGGTGGTTCCAGCTCAGGCTGAAGAACTGCGGTTTGCTTAAGCCTCAAAAGTTATCACATGGTTATAGCTCACATCAAAATATTCCTGGTTGGGCTGCAAGACAACACAGATTTGAAAATAGTTGTATTGCCAAGACTGTCACAAAATAAACTTTGGTTGAAGTAATCACACACATTAAATCTTTAAACAGACTTAATCGAACACAGTGCATGGGACTCCCCTTGCTCAGTACTGGGTCTGTTGAGGGAGACCTAGAGTGCTCCAGACATGTTACTCTGTTTGTTAAAATGAAATGACCATTATAAAGGTCAGATGGGTGATAAAGTGATACCACTGTAATACTGTGATTCAAATTGGAGACAGTATCAGCAGGCACCCAAACTGTGGGCTGCTAATAATATCACAGTATTCATGATCCTAGTTTAGTCCCCCGTTCTGTTCCCCTGTGTGCATTCTGCCCCAGTCCTGTTGTGTGAGCACAACCCACAATCCAAGTATATTTATGCTAGTAAATTTCCTTATAAAAAGAATTAGAGCTTAATTTCTCACCAGGTCATAAATATTATTTAAGGAATTAAATTCATTAAAGCTAATGATAAGCTTTTGAAGTGTTTTTAAGTCTAGAGATGTCCTACAGCATGCTCAGGCTGTTTCCATTCAAATTCAAAACCTAAGCCAAAAGTACATCAGAAATGACAATTTTACCAGACACAAAGCCAAATTCTGTAATACTCCATGGCTGCCTTTAAAATGAAAAAGCTTCAGCTGATGGAGTGCAAATACAAATACTATCCTACTGGTAAACCATAAAAAGACTATCAAATATGAATCCAAACCAACGTGAAATAGCGAAAAGACAATAAAGGGTATGATGACGCTTTTTCACTTATTTTAAGACTGTTTATTCTCCAACTATTCCCTGAAATAAAAGTGACCTAAGTAAGATGGGGAGTCAGACAATCAGTCAGTTTACAGGAGAAGGGAACAGATGCTGCCAACATTAAGGAACTGGCAACTCTTCCATTATGAAAGAGCGGTATGGAAATAGTGGAGCTGAGCAGAGACAGACAGCAGATCCTTAGGAACAGGAAAAGTGAGAGGAGAATTGCTAGCATCTCACTGCAAACACAGATCACTGGAAAGATGGCCCTTTGGCAAAATAAGAAAAGAATTGTTATTCGCCTTTCTTAACATTGCCTCTAAATAAGCTTTAGAAAAGAAAAAGTTTATTTGAAACTGTAAAAAAAATGGGCTTGAAAACATAACCATCAAGTATAAGAAATAACACCATTCACAAACTAGAGTTACAAATGGGACAATTCAGAAACTATTTCACAGTTTCATGTATCAGATATTTAGCAGGGCTACTTCAGCAGAAAGGATGGCTACTGAAGGTGCCACACAATAGTTATGCATATAAACGTCTACCTGAAGAAGAATTTTTCTGTGCAGCTATTATAACAATATGTATTTCTGAAGCTAAAATCTGTAGCCTGCTACAGTTTTGATGTAGATTTTTCCCCAAGCTACATTCTTGTGATGTCATATCTAAGCAAAAGAAAAATCTTTCAAGAACAACTGGCATAATGGCATGAAGTCATGTATTTCATAAAATTCAAAGGAAAGGCTGATAGTTTAGGTTATGTCCTATTCTCAGATGCATTCTTCTTAAACTGTGTTTCATTGAACTTACATGTCCTTTACACAATAGGAAATGCAATTAGGTTTCAGCCCAATAATTGTAATTCACATTCCATAATAATTGATAGGCAGAGGAACACAAGTTCTAGTGATGTTAAGTAAATGTAAGCAACATCAGAATCAAGCCCAAATGGAAATGTTGATTTTTAACTTTTGTGTTTGGTTTAGGTCATGGGCCAACCTGAATAACAAAGTAACAGTTACATAATACATTTATTTTACTGAAAATATGACAGCAATACCTCACCTGTATCTGACTAAATATTGGCCTTAGCCATTGAAAATATTGATTTTTTTCATTTAAGTAAGCAATGTGAGGCTCAAAATTTACTGTCAGTTCCATGTTCAAAATTTCATCACATTGCAAATCATGAGACAGAATAAATCTTTTTGAGCTTCTCTTTCCCTCTTCACAATTATATTGCACGTAGAAAACAGACACTGGTCTGTCCTGGTTTTGGCTGGGATAGAGTTAATTGTCTTTCTAGGAGCTGGTATAGTGCTGTGTTTTGGGTTTAGTATGAGAAGAATGTTGATAACACCCTGATGGTTTCAGTTGTTGCTAAGTTGTGTTTAGACAAAGTCAAGGATTTTTCAGCTTCTCATGCCCAGCCAGCATGAAGGCTGGAGGGGCACAAGAAGTTGGGAGGGGACATAGCCAGGACAGCTGACCCAACCTGGCCAAAGGGGTATTCTGTACCATGGGATGTCTTGCCCAGTATATAAACCGGGGGGAGTTGGCTGGGGGAGGAGCGCCGCTCAGGCACCAGTTGGTAAGTGGTGAGCAATTGCATTGTGCATCACTTGTTTTGTGTATTCCAATCCTTTTATTATTATTGTCACTTTAATGTTGTTATTAGTGTCACTGCTAGTTTCTTCCTTTCTGTTCTATTAAACTGTTCTTATCTCAACCCACAAGCTTTACCTTTTTTCCTGTTCTCTCCCCCATCCCACTGGGTGGGTGGGGAGCGAGTGAGCGGCTGCGTGGTGCTTAGTTGCTGGCTGGGGTCAAACCATGACATGGTCTTTGAGCTATATAAAATAAAAGGCATTTGAAATTTGTAAACTTTCTAATTTTTAATTAAATAATTTAATACTGAGTGTAAAACTGGGTTTAATTGTCTCATAATCAAAGCACTGCATAATGGTTTTTTTTTGTATGGGTTGTTGTGTACCCTACAGAACTCTGGCTAGAGTCAAAAGAAGTACACCTATGCACTGAAATTCCCAAAGTCCAAGAGCAGCCTAACACTGGATCATGGGACCAGGCAGACCTGACTCAGTGATTTCAACTCTCTCCTTCCTTTCCCAGAGGTGAACATCCCACTTCCCCATACTCTCTTGTTTCTAACAGACAGAGTAACTTAGAATCTGAAATGAGCCCTTCTATCTTTGCAGCAAGTTATGAAGTTAGATGAGTGAAACAGCAGCATTACATGCTTGTAAAAATGAATAGAAGGAATCAAGGAAAACCTTTTTCAGAATACCTGCTGAGAATAAAATATAATTTCCATTTTTTCAAAACTGCACATCTCACAGTTTATATCAAACAACTAAAGACCATTTGCTCCTGCAAGACCCCATGAAAGAAAGATCCTTTGCACAGTCAATACTAAAGTTGGTACTCCAAAGAAAGCAGTTCTTAGTGAGAAGTTAGTTTTCAGCTGCATTTCATTTAATCTGTTGAAACTTAGATGATCTTTGCTTTCTTTGCTATGGTTTTTACAAGTACAAAATACAAGCTTCATTGAAATCTCACTACAATGAGTGGAAAGTTTCTCACTGACTTCCACAGAAGTTTTATCTGGCTCTGGCTGAATGGACAGAAGAGACTCAACCTTAAACCTGGCCTTGTGAGGTCATGTTAGTAGAAGAGAATTTAGTTTTAGCTACTTTTTTTTTTTCTCTTGATCTGTGAAATCCAAAGCTTGCCTTCTAATGTCACAGGAGGAAAAACAAAGTTCATATCAGTGTAACATAAACTCAGCAACATATTCTGGCAGGACCAATGTATTCTGGCAGGACCAGTTTATGGTCAAACACAAACCACTCGCAGTGCCAATGGCTGAAGTCACAATTTCTGTGTTCCAAGAAAGTTCACATTTGTAAAGTAGACAAAACAGGGTAAATATATTATTGATTTTTAGCTAAGTTTGTTATTAATTTCAGAGTGTTAATGAGAAAACGTATCTCCTTCCATGAAGATGCCTCGGTTTTATTCCTTTCTACTATTAGACTTTCTTTGCCATACAGGCTCACCCAGGCTAATAATGGAGTTGGCTCTCTAATATCCGATGTAGAATAAGCAACTGTCAGATTCCAGCAGGAAGATTGCAGCCTGTCAAAGACTAGGTTAGATCCTGAGAGCACGGACAGCTCTCCTGTGGTGCTTTCATTGCTGCACTGTTCAAAACTACTCCATCATATTATGGTGTGGTCACCTTCCAAATTAGCTTTCATTTCCTCCCTTCTAAGAAACCAGAAACAATCCCAGTTCCTTTATAGAGATACAGATGTTGCTCCCTAACTGCAGTAAAGCCAGCTTCCCCAAGCAACCTGTGACACGAAGGCCAAGCAAAAAGTAGTATGTGTGGTGGCTAGTCTCAAGCTATATATATGCTGACAAACTTGCCAGAAGTCCATGCTGACTGCTCTGTTGGCTGACGCCAACTGAACCCTAGAAAAGCTGAGAAATATCTCTTTTCTTTGTGAGGAGGAGGAGAGGGAGGAGAGGTGTCCTAATTTAGGTTAAGCCACACTTCTACAAAAATCATAAATACTTAATTACCTTTAAGACTTCTATACTTTTTGCAAATTTGGTTGAAATTTGATCATTCCTAAGCCATTGCAATGACAGAGTTACAGAACATGACTGGTAGTTTTCCCTTCTGTGCCTTGTCCTGGACATGGATTGACCCAATGTATTTGTGTCTTTCCTCACTCATCTAGAAAAGATCAGACATACCTAATTATTTCTCACATGAAGATATCTCTCATAGGCGCTTCAGACTCCTGTCTGGGAATTACTCTCAGTAGCCGAAGCCCTTTCTGAAGCTTCCTAATACACAAAAATGCTACTGGGACAGATATCCGCTTAGTTTCAGAGCTCCTTTCAAGGCTGCATATGCCACCTCATGGCCATCTACAGTATTTACAAAATGTCCTTTCTGTAACAGCAATTATACAAGCCATACAACACATATTTTACAAGATCTTTCCAAACTTTGATTTACCATGCTTGAATGACTTCTCAGGATCACTGCCGGTTTTGCCTTCTGCCTTAGCTTATTGTTTCAGAAACTCTGTTCTGGGCCATTCACATATGCTTAGACTGTTACAGAGAAGAAAAGCTTTTTTTTCTGTAAGACTGCTGCAAAGATTAAAGCAAGGGCCAAGTATCTTTATTTGACTGAGACCATTCCTTAAAAATTTATACAAATTTAAGCAGCATGAAAATATAGCTATGAATTATGATAAGGGATGTCAGGCAAGGGAAGTGAAGAATAATGAATAAGAAAATAGTTTATAGTGTCATTATTCCAACAGAATGAGAGATACGGACAAGAAAATCAGATTGTTAGCTCTGTGGGACAGGGCCCATCTTCCTGTGAGTTTATGCAGCGTTTAACACCACAAAACGGAATCTCGGTGGGGCCTCTGCAAACTAGCAAGGTACAAACAATAATAAAGCAAAACAGGACAAGAGATGCTGCATTTGAAGATACAATCTTGCCACCCAAAAATCTGATCACTTCTCAGAGCAAAAAGAGAAAGGCAGGTGTGCAAAAGGTTGGAAAGAAGAAAAGGAGAGCAATGGGGACTACAGAAGAGTTGCCCTGAGTTAATTTTCCTACTTTCTATTCTTTTCCTTCATAAGTCAGAATGAAAACTTCCTTACCTGAAATATCTCCATCCTTGGAGATATTCAAAAGCTGTCTGGACATGGTCCTGTGCAGCCTGCTTGATCAGGTGGGTTGGGCAAGGTGACCTCCAGAGACCCCTTCCAACCTCAACCATTCTGTGAGTCTGTGAAAATACTTCTTCTATTCATAATTTCTTACTCAGCATGAAATAATACATTCTACCTGTCTGGTTATTTTACAGTCTGAAGACAGAAGGGGTCACTGGGACAGGACTGACAGTTTCTAGGGTTATGACTGGTCTGACAACTAGGATCCGTGCCAGAGGGACCCTGTGGTTAGGGCTATGTATCTGGAGATATCAGAGGTAAATGGACTAAGATTAAATTTAAGATTAAGGACAAAGGAGGCAGTGATTTAGAGTTAGGACAAGGCTTGCAAGCCAGCACCTGGGATGCTATATTAATAGAACTGAGACTGAAAGAACTGAAAACCTATGCTATGCTTTGTTCTAGCACCGGTAGGAAGAACAAAATAATAGCAAAATAATATTGAGTTTAAACAGATACAAATAAAGATCATAAAATAAACGGCTGAAGAAACCACTGAGCCAAACTGTTCCACAGGCAGTAAATACAGGTGCTGCAGCTGTCACTATGGAGACTTCCAAACTAGTCCTGCATCAGTCCCCACAAACTCTAGTGGGGGTCAGTGATGAGAAGTGGTGAGTGAGAAGAGATAATTTGCAACAAAAGGAGAAAGGGCAAGGAAAGGACAAGAAGATGATGAGAAAAAGTGGAAAGCACTAATCATGCCTTTGCCACAGATGGCATAAAAATGTAAAGAATGAAGCAGAGGTAACACGAAGAAATATAGTGAGAACAGAGGAAGAAAACAGAAGACAGATGAATAGAAAAATGATGAAAGGAGAAAGGAAAAGAGATCAGCACTTTTCTGCCTGCTCTCTTCTGTGCTATCCTTTACTAAACAACAGTATTCTTCTGTCCACAATGCAGCATACTGTATGCACTTCCAGACCCTGGAAACTATCCTCCAGCATTTGTAGCAGCTGCTTTTCCTTAACTGGCAATTCATGGTTGCATACATAAGAGAGAGATTCCATCTTTTCTTATTAAGAAACTACAAAGAGAAGAAATAGGGAAAGGCTCCAGGTTTTCATTATGCTGTTGCAAAAGCAGGCTAAAGCCAAGAATAGACATTCTGACCATATAAAGTTTATACATTGCACAGTATTTACTAAGGATAACAGAGAATAATTAACACAAATTCCATAATACTGATGTTCACAGTAATCATTAGATCACTTTTAAGACTTCTTTTTGCCCCCTGCCTCTTTAAAATCAGTAAGAGTAGTCTCCATGTTTGTATTACATTAAAAAAAAAAAATCTGTTTATTTGCCTCTGGAACCACAAGTCTTGTCTTTGCTGAAGATCCCTAGCAGGAAGGTAGCAATAGCATGAGAAGAAAGAGAATAGTACAATAAATGTTGGCAGCAGATCCAGAACCCCATACAAATACTACAAAACTGTTGACAACTTATTTTCTTCTTGAAATTCTTTTTCATAAAGATGTCATTTCTAGTGATTTACAACACTGCAGTCTGAGCATCAGCAGGTTAGTGTGAGGATTTGATTAATTATTGCTGGACTTCTCTGCCAAAATAAGCATCAGACCATGAGGTTTCAATTTAAGACCAATGTTGGGCTGATAGTTGCTTCTCAGGGAAGATGCATAAACAGCCTGTCACTAATGCATATGAAAGGAGCTGATCTGGCTAATCCCTACTAGGAGCTAATACAGTGAGACAGTTTTTCATACAACCTGGAGGATATCCTACCAGCATGATACAGAGCGTATTGGGGAGCTTCCTGAAAAGTTTTGTTCTCTTCAGGTAATATGAAAAGATCTAAAATCATTAGCTGTCCCAATCTGACTTCCCCAAGGGCCAAAAAAAGTGCTGGAAGTCGGTAGTTGAATGGTCTGATACAGATTGCTACCTCAGATAATTTCAGGTAAAGCTGTAAGAGTGAGAGTCATTTTGTGTTTCCAACTTTATGTGAAGATTAGCGAAGGGTGAACAAACCTGTTTCATGTTGTGTTGCAATGGACTATAAGCTCGGTAGTGGTGTTTCAGCTATGGAGGAAAATACTGTTAGCTAAAGGCTTACAGGAAAAAATTTGAAAGTGCTACAATCCATAAGATCATCTCTGCACACCTCCGAAAGTTTCTCATGGCTATGCTGTTTCTGGGTCAAACCATACCCCGCCCCCAAAACTCCCAAGCAAACAGAAAAACCCCTAACACCACTCCCCCAACATGCTGAGCCATGTTATGCCATTAATTGAAATACTGCAGAATGGGCATGCTCTGAATCCCAGGGAATTTGTTTTGATCTTAGCAGCTAAAATGTCCTGAGCTCAAAGGGCACCTGCTGTCCTTCAGGCAGATAAGATGTTGCTTTCGAGATTGAAAAGGTCTTCCAGCTCCCTTCAAGCTCTCAGCTCTGATTTCTACACGCACAAATCACACATACATTTATTTGTATAAAATAAACTTTCACATACATATAGTAAATGCACATAAAAAGATGAAAAGCACTGTATTAACTGTACTAAAATCATAACAATACAGTCACATATATCAAGTCCGCGAACTGCTCAGTATGCAAAGAAAGAAATGGATTCAACAGAAGTTCTCTCTCATAGCTACAAGTAGGTAACTGGGTGTCCTAAGACCATTGGTCTACTGGTGACACAGTTCTACAAGCTGCTTTGGGCAGACGTTTCCCAGCGCTTATGGCAAAGATCATGGCTGCATCACAAGTCAACCTGATTCTTGGAAGGCTGTGAAATAAATGAGTACAATCACACAAATTTCAAAGTTGAGACTTACCCAGAAAAACCTGGCACTTATCTGCATGGATACAAATCCACCTAGTGACTGTCCTGACATATGCATATGCTCTTCTGTGATATAGATGAAATACAGATGCACATACATCTGTGCGGGATTTTTTTTTGTTTCTGCATTGTTAACCTACCTCTGCTTTCCACTTTCAGAAATATGGCCACGCATATTTACTCTGTTTTCACAACCATATTAGGAACAGACGAAGCAAGACCCAGATTCTAATAGCAAAAACCTGAACCATGCCTGGTATTTTCTACTAAGCTACAGACCTCTGAAGTCCAAGAGCCACTCATAAAAACACCAAGTACAGGGACTTTGGAGATCTTCAAGCCACTGCTATCTGGGTAAAACTTCTTAATAATCCTAAATTATTTGATGCTTTGAAAAATGTTTCTGTTCTTATAAAGTTAACTTTGTTCACATGCCAGTGCTACACTTTTAAAACTTAGGCACTTACTCTGCTATGCTGAAAACTTCTTTTTACAGAAATATTTGAAACTTCTCCTTAAATTTCAGCCTCAGAATTTTCTTGTGCACTGTAAAGATGCAATTTATTTTCATTCCCATGATACTGTATGCTTTGAAGTTCCAGGTACAGAATCGTGATTGAATTATATAACAAGAACTAAACCTGTGTGCAGAAATGCACAGAGGAGAGCACTAAATTAATAATATTTTCTTATTGTTCTGCATGAATTTTTCAGTGCTATCTACATGATTTTCTTATGTTTCCTATTCAGAAGAATCACAAGCAATACCTCTAGCCTGTTTCATTTCATTATAACTTTGTTCTCTCAAGTGGAGACAAACAAATTTACCTTATTTTATTCAAATGCTGCATTCAAAGTTAAGCATCAAATATCAGTATCTAACCATAGGTGTTCCATTGTGTTCCTTTTCTCTATTTGCACCGTCATATTTAAAATCTGTTTAAATCCTTCTTCACTATGCAAATGAGCAGTTCCACTATAGTAAGCACAATCATGCATAAAGTGAGCATGGTTTGCAAGAACCTACAACAGTTTCCACAGTCAAACTTGAGAAAGAGGAGACAGCCCACTTGCCAGCCAGGAACCTGGTGGCAGAACCTCATGTATTCCCTGTGGTACACAAGTCAAAAACTTAAAAATATGTGGCCATTTTCTCTGCGTCTGACTAGGAAGACAATTAATTCCCATACTTCCATCTGGTACTGTAAGGTTCCTTAAAGATTATGAAGTAATCAGACACCTTAGAAAGAGAACCAACCTAGAAATGCAGTAGGTTCTCCAGTTTTTAAATCAATGGAAAGTCTTCTTGAAAAACAAGAAGATATAACAATCAAAATCCTTACTGCAACTAATAAAAATATTGGTGTTTCTCAAAAAGATTCTGTGCTAAGATTACTCATCCAAAAACCTTTGGTTTGGCTTTCATCCCTACAAGAGTAATTTACTAACTTCTCCTTGCCAAAACAAAAAGATCCTTGGCTTGAGAAAGTGTCATTAAAAGTAACCAGAATGCTATTTATAAACAACCTCAAATGGAACCTGTAAGTACAGAACTACCTGCAGCTCTAACAAACATCCCTGAACACAAAAAGAAGGCATACCTGAGGTGGACAAGCTTGGAGTACTCAAGCAGAAAACAATCCCTGAAATACTGCCAGGCTAAATTTGAATCTCCCCTCAACTGAGCGTCAAGGTTATTCATACAAAGATTATGTAAGCAACTTCTAACACTTCTTTACAAGTAAAGCTGTGTAGGAACTTAGAATAATCATTATCACTGTTGTTAAAAAGCAATTAGATAGCTTGCTTATTCTTTTATCTTCCTTTTTTAAAATCAAGGGCTTCATAAATAGGTAATAAAAAAATAAAGGCAACAAGAAAATCAGTCTTTGCGGGCTCAAAGCTTCAGCCTAGTACACCACCAAGAGAAGGAGAGAGTGTTTCCTTTCTTGTCAGCTATCTGCAAATGGAGTCTGTGGAGCACTGATGCTTCAAAATACTCCAGATCCTTGTAATAAATTTGTTTTGTTAAAAATTATTAACTTGGAATCATAAGAAACAAGTTCTAGTTTGAAGTATCTTTAAAAGTTTACCATGAATTATTTGATAAACCTTCTTCAAAGTGAATGTTTCCTTCTGTTTCCAATTCCATCAACATGAATTGTACTATCAAATAAAAACTTTTCTTCATTTCCACTTGGAAATCTTTTTAAATGCTGCCCGGAACAACATAACAGGACAAATTAACATAACTTTGATTTTTTTTAAACAATAACTTTAGACAAATGAATGATTACAGAAAGACTTTTTTTTTTTTTAAATCTGAAATACTACAACTGGATATACTGATCCTAATACATGTATATACTGGTCATATACTTATCCGTAACACCAAGCTTCATCAACTTCACCCTCAGCGTTGCTCTGTAATCATCATTTAAGGGAATCACCTCCTCAAGTAAGAGAAGATCTTAGTTTGCTATTTAGTATGCATAATGACGTTAGTCCAAACTGCAGCACTAAGGAAACGATGCTGAACTTGGGTGCAGTGTGAGGCACTGACGTGTAAACAGTGGCAAGTAACAGCAACAAATTTCGCAGTGTTTAAATTCGCCTACACCTCCGTCAGTTGTTCCTTCCTCAAGATGATCAGCAGTCTTTCCCTCTCTTTATTAACAAGTTTTAAAACAGTACTACTTCAGTATCTTATTTCCACTCAAATGCAAAATTTAAATGGTTTGTTTTGGGTCCTGATGGTCTACAGACTCTTTGTACTACACTTGTAGATCGCGACAGTGTTCATTGGTCTTCAACCCAAAACCAAAGCAAGAACTGGCCAGATGAATGGTATGCCTCAGCTGTCCTGCAGGACATCAGAGAGAGAACAGCTTTCTACTCATCAGAAGAGAGCGATCCCTCATGAAAATTCTGTAGAATGAGCTTCAGATCCATGCTGGCATCCAACACTAGGTCTACGGCATCGCTGATATCCTCCACATGCCCTATTATGAAGGATTATTTGTGTGTAGACTTTGTGCTGGCCATTGACTTGAGAGTGAATTTGACTCATGAAGTCTTAAGCCAGACTCAAGAATGACAAGAAAAACAAGCCATTAAAATCACATTAGAATTACAGGGGGAACCCCCCCCCCCAACAAACAGAAATAAAAAACCCCTATGGCACTTTGCTGGTTCTCTACTGTTTAACGGCTCAGAAAACTTTTGCAAGCGCTGGTCCAATATAACTACTTATTCCAGCTATTTGTTTTCAATCCGTTTCCTATTTACTAGAGCACCAGTGATGGGAACCGCAGCATCTGCCTGCTAGAAGCTGGCCTGGATCCAGTAATTCAGACCACAGAAGAGCTGCCACTTTAGTGATATTTGTGATATTCCTAGTTTGGACCTTATAAAAAACGTATGTGAGACAGGCTTCAAGTCAAGTCCTCTCATTAATCTCCTAACCACCAGACACCATCATATCCAATTATTAATGTCTGAAAATATCAGAACACTGTTCATGTACAATTCACTAAACATACTCATTCAGTTTCTATTCTGGAATGTTATTCTTTCCTCCAGTGCATTTATTTTTTGTAAGAATGCCAAGATGCATCTTTTCTGTATCTTCATTATCACGAACTGAATTTTCAGTTTCCAGATTCTTACTCCTTAGAGATTTATTACTTGATGTTTTACCCAACATTTGCAGCTTGGCCAATTCATATTCCAGCTGATGAAAAGAACCTATTAGGATTCAGAAGCAAGAGGTTATGTTACAGTATGGAAGGAAAATTATCTTATTTATGTTTCCTCCAAAGAGGAGCCCTCTAGATGTGTACTAAAAAGCATACTAGAAAACATCAAAACAGGAAATTATTTTAATAAATTCAAACTCTTGGTTGTCAATAGAAAGAGCTGAATTACTTGGCCAAAGGGACAGCTCTGCTCTGAGCAACTGCACATACTCTTCTGTTGTATGCTGGCTCATATCCCAGTCCTATTCATATCAATTAGACCACTGCTTCACCCAGGCAGGACTGATCCCTCAATATGATTCCATTATGATGCAAGTCTCAGCAATGGAAAGAGAGTTAGGGGGTACAGTTAACATGGAAGTGCAGATTTTCTTCAGACATCTAAGGGCAGGGATCATTTCTCTCCCCATGTGTTATCACTGTGTGGCATAATTACTCTCTGCTTTGTGGAAGCAAAACTCTTTTTGCATTCTTTTTTTAAGAGGTAAATCTTTAGGACCAATCAAGCCACTATACAGCTGAGATTAGTTAAAGCAAGAGAATAAACTACTCATTCCTTTTGAATAACAAGCAAGGATTTGGCTCCCAAGTATAAAACTTCCATAAAACTCTTCTTAAAGAAAGTAACCTAGCTCACACTGCCTACACACCCCAATGTGAATATTAGTTAAAATATTCATATATGCACGAACTATAGGCACTTCTGACAAAGAGATGAAGTGACTGAAGTGCATGTCTGCTTCCTGATCTACATATGGCAAGCAAAAGAGGAAGATATGATCATAAAGGCATGAGCCTGCACTGGCAGAGTCCTTGGTACGTGCACCCTTGATCAAAAGAATCTCTTGATTCTTGATCAAAGTACTTTTAAGGGGTCCTATTTACATAATCAGCAATATTTTTTCAGTTATATTTGTATAGACATATGTGCAAAGAGCTCACTCAAAGTGCATTGAAGACCTACTAGGAATGTTTACAAACTGCTGTACAGAAAATCTGTGACACGGGTCTTTTCGTTGTAGAATAACTACAGTTGCACTGATGCAACTACAGTCTGATTCTGATCCATTATATTGCTTATACTGTTCTTAAAGGAAGGGGAACAGACTAATCAGTTGGAAATCAGAAAAAAAGTCAAAACAGTAACTTGAGAGCTGGGTGAGAAAGAGCTTTCTCATCTCCAAAACACAGACTTTTCAGAAATGTTTATAGTGTCAGCTAGAATAGGCCATAACCGTAATAATCTGGGAACTCAGCAGGAAGGTCCTCTGCAAACACCTGTACTGGATGAATAAAAGAAGCAACCTGAAATGCAGTTTACTGCATTAGGTATATTAACTAGTCCACTGTACTGGACTGGATCTCTAAGGCTTTCTTCTTGGTGCAGTTCCATTTAACAGCCCATTGGTCAAAGCACTTACCTAAGGCTTGAGACACCAGATTCAAATAATTATGAACCTGGAGAACCGAAACTGGAAGTGGATGCCCTGCAACATGTTAAGAGTCCTAGAAACTTGGCTGTTATTATTCTGAAGAATAATTAACACAAACAATGACATCATATGTGTAATATATTATTTTCTATTTCCACCCAAGGTGCAGGGATAGCATGTGGAAAGTCTTTTTATTACAGATAAAGATAAACCAAGAAAAACTAATAGATTCTCTGCTATCTGTTCAGATATGCAGGCATGATTTACATTTCCATTTATAACCAAATAGGCTTGATTTACATTTAAACTAAAAGCCCTTTATACTAAAGGCAGTGAAAAATAAAAATAAATATATGCACAAATCCCACTGATACCAATTTTCTGTCTTCTTTGACATGGTTACAGCAATAGAAAGGAGTCTGGAGTAAACAAAGATGAGCCCTAGGGAGTTTTGTCACAGACTTGGGGATGATCAGGGCTGTGTACATTGGATATGACGCTGAACCATGCAAGTTGGTAGGAAATTTTTATTAGAATGAGAGAAAGATTAAACCATGTACATAAATCCTTGGTAGTAATCAGAATGCTCATGCTAGAAATGCCAGACTGATATCACCTTCCTATTTTTTCTATTAAGTTTCCAGCGAGGTTGACTTCCTGCAAATTCTGCAGAGTATGTAAGCCCTGTGAATATTTTAAACAATACAGTTTTAATCTAATATAGCACTGCAAATACTGAAAAGCCTGTAGGCTAAGAGGCAGATCATTCAAATGTAAAAACAAATTTGACTGGAGTCTAAACAATGTTACCCTCTGTTGTAAACTATAGCTTTCTTTTGACGTGGAAAGAGAGAATGCATTTTGCCGAAAGGGAATTAGCTTGGAAAGCCTTTGTAAATGATACTGCAATGAAAATAAACTTAGTCTCCCAGCCTTAGCTTCACAGCTGTGCATGAGAAACCTAACAGATCATGTCCCATGTCATGAGTACTCATTAGCTTTTGGTTGCAGCCCATGTCTTGGCCGCAGGATATAATGAGAACTAAATCACTGATGTCCATCATTTCTCTCCATGGTGACACCGCAGTTCTTTGTGATGAGATGCCACTACTGTTTGTAGTCTCCTTGCTAATAAATAATCATTTCTGGAAACATTCTACTGCCTTTACACTTGTACTTTGTCAGCTGTAACGTCTCAGTCTTCCTTTTCCTTCTCTAACATCATGCTCAGCTTTGATTGCTCTGTCCTCTCTTTTATGGCTTTGAAGGTTCACAGTGATCTGGTCTCATTCATCCCTACCAGCATCTCCTTCTGCTCTACTTTCATCTTAGTATCATTATCTCCCTCTGCCTGTTTTTCATATACTCTCCCAAGGGAAGGTGGACTGAGCTGCAGCACTTCTGTCTCTCTGTTGGGGCGCAATGACTAAGGTAATTCAGAAAGCTACATGGTCTTTTGCTAGAAATGGACATTTAAAAATTTATTCTTCCTTTACACACCAAACTGCTAATCACACAGCTCTCGCTGGTTCTGGACTAGCCTCCAACTCAAAGGTTAGCATGAAGAGTACTAATTTTTTGGGGAAAAGGGAGAAACCAATTTTTCGTAGGAGCTAATTTGATATATGACAGCATGAGAAAAAGCCAGGATAAAACCTCTCCTGAACAGGAGTTAATCTCTCCAAGTTATAAAAAAATCAAAAATCCAAACACTAAAATAAAAATTAAATGGCAAGCCTTTTACATAATACTGAAGTGCAGACAAAAGTCTGCAGTTATAAAAAAACCTAAAAAAATCCTTTCCTCATCAAGAATCTCTGAGGTCTTTGAAAATGAGTGATTTAGTTAACTCTGCATATGCAGAAAACCTTGACAGCTAATCAGTTCTAAATAATGTTTCAGCCTTAATTCTTATAAATTCAAGTTTAAAATTGTCCTTTCTGTTCAATAACTGTAAAAGTTAGCCTTACTTATTAGACACATTTATATACCATACTATTAAAATACCATACATTAGACAAATTAGAAGAAAAGAAATCATAACAAGGACACCAGACTCACCTCTATATTCTTGATCAGGTTATTATCCAACCAAAGTACATTTGGCTTTGTTAGGGCTTCCTGATTTTCAGTTCTGGAAATTTCACTGCAATAAAGATGAAGCTTTTTGCAAATTTCCACATTTATGTAGAGCATCTATTTTCTGCAATAGGAGGTATTACTTTGCAGCACAGAACAACAAACGTCACTCTTTTTTGTCAAGATGCCATTAACTTGCACAGAAAATTGTCAGGTAGGTCCAAATAATTTGAGACCACACGCTCTGTGCAAAATACTGCTGATTTAGAAAGCTTTTCAATTAAGCCAACAAAGAAAAAATAGCAGCAGCTACACCGGTTCATGATAAATGACTATGTGCTTTTAAATACAGTATTATTTTCATTAAAATGTCCTCATTCTAAGCAGTTTCCTGGAAAAGTTTAACCAATATAGCCAAAGGATCCTGGAAAGCCATTCCGATGACCAGACAGAAGGTGTTTACTTCACACTAAATTGACTTGTTCTGTAGGTTCTCTTGACTATATTGACTAAGGATGGTATTCGGAATATCTGTTGCAATTTCAGAGACCTTAGAGCATCCTGCAGCAGCTGTTCCAGTAGGGTGCAGTTTTCTGTATATCCTCTGAGAGATGTGTGGTGTCTTAGTTACCTGGAGGCAAGTAAAATGGCACTAGACAGCTATATCTATGCAGCTGAATGCTATCCTTGACTTCCACTGACTGTAACGAGAGCCAAGAAATGAAATGCACATGTAGACAACTATCTGTAGACACCTAAATGAAGGTGTCTTAAACTAGAGTTGGATTCCATTTTTAAAATTCTAATCAGTTCATCGTAGACAAAATTTCCACTTAGTTAATCACCCAATTCTGCTCACAACTATCCATTGTCTACAAAAATGCAGGACTGAGTCAAAACTAAAAGATTTATTTTGATCAAATTTACATAACAAGATTATTTCTGTTTCTACATATAAATAATTATGCAGGGCACTTCACAAGAAACAAAGTAGGGAATTGTACCTTAAAAATAGTTTACTCTGAGGATACTCTCTTGAGAGATTCTCATTTCTGCACTCTAACTACTAATGTGTTTCCCACAGTTCTGAAACGTTCAGATCACCACACACTGTTATTAATGCACGTCCTATATGACCTTTGGGGCATTCCAGAATGGTGACAACCCTATAGATGGTATCTCTACAGAGGCAAAAATAATCACATATTCTAGCAAGGACATTGATATTTATAGAAGTACTGAGAGAAAAAAAACCCACAAACAAAACAACAAATGATTAAAACCAAAACCAAATTAATAACTTATCAGCTCCATCGTTATTTCCACAAAGTTCTGGTTTTGGTTATAGCTTGCATCATCTCTTGAGTTCTCTGCAGTGACTATTATTTCTTAGGATCTTCTTAGAAAAAGTACAGTAATATTATCAGCTGTGTAGCCACCTACATAATTTATAAGTCACAGGATTCCAAGAAGTTTGGAAAGAAGATCTAAATTTCTAACAGCTTGAGTTCCAGAAACTTTATTTCTAATGGGATCACAATGGAGATTACAACAGAATAAAGCTGAAATTGCCTGGAATACTTTGATTTTTTTTTTTAATTAACATTTTTTAGATTCTAAAGGCCCAGAAAGAAGTATAGTATAAGCTATTCTGACCACCTTCATAAGGAAGGGTGAGGAATTGCACCCACTTATCCTTGTATTGGACTCAGTAAATTGTATTTGCACAAAGCATAAAGATGCAGTAAAAAAGAGTAAGTCAGAGCTCATAATTCACCAAAAACCTCAGTAAAAGCCCTTCTGCATATACATAAAAATGTATCAGAATATAATGGAGAGTATATAACCTCTGCTCCAATTTTTTAAGTAATCACACAGCTGCTACAATTATTCTTTAGAAGTATCAAACACTTATTAGTAATCAGTATGATTGTTGCAGTAGCTTTTTTCTTTTCCTTTTGAAAGCACTTACATGGTATATTAACCACAGTATGCACAAACTACACCCTTAATATACAACATCACCACTGCTTTTGAATTTCTGCTGCAGTATTTAATGACACACAGCCCCTCCAGCGAGTAATTTAGGACAGGAAATGAAGAATATTATTTTTCCATTTACAACAGCTAAGGAAATTACATTAGCCCTGAATTAGATTTGGGTGGATGCCTGCTCCTCTGGGCTCTGTAGGGGAGCTCGGGGAATTGTTCTACCTTGCCTAGAAGGGGCATGGCTTTGCCAGCATCTCTTCTGGATCACTGCCTCCACAGAGAGCTTCAGTGTAATACATTCCCAGAGCGTAATGCCACAGATTTGCCCGCTGCGGCCTAGGCGAGGCCTCAGCCTGGGGCTGGGCTGACCCCCTCAGGACAGCCAGTAACCCGGCGCTGGGGCCCAGAGTGCCGCCGGCTGTGTATGGGAGACCACCTCGCCCCGCCCACTGGCAGGCTGAGAGCCAACCAGAGGTGAGTGCGTGCTGCAGTGACGCCCCCCCAAGGGCCAGGTGGGGCAGAGCAGCAGCCAATTGGAGGTGTGTGTGTGAGGGGGGTCAGATCTCGTGGGGCAGAGACTGCGGCCATGGCAGTTACCTCAGTGAGAGAAGTCTGCAGGGGCAGGGTGGTATTCACACATGCCAGAGGGCTCAGCACCAGTAAGCCCAGTGAAATGGGCCAATGGGGACTGGGTCCTTAAGATCCTCAGCTGTGCTAGGCCAGCGGTCTGACAGCAACACACTGGAGTCCTTCCCGATCCCTTTTTCGGGCACCTGGCCCAGTGCTGGTGATTAATTTAAACTGCAGTGATGTTTCCTCTTGCCCTGTTATTGAGCAGGGTGGCAGAGTGTAGCTGGTAAGTTGGTTTGTGAAATGCCGAAAAAAGAGGGTTAGAGAGTTTTATTTTAGCTTGTGTATTTCCCTTGGCCAGGAAGGGTGTCATGTCTGTGCAGCAGTTTATCACCAGGGGGCAATGTAAAGTGGCTGTGCCAAACTGCAGCACAGAAGCTTACTGCAGCTTAGTGTAAATCAATTAGAAATGTAAGCATGAGATAAAATAAGCTATTCTTAAACCAAAAGGACTGTGTTCATTGAGACATTTGCACTGGATTAATTTTATCAATTTAGGAGCAATTATAATGAAAAAACTATGTTTATTTTTTTTTGCATGCAGTGAGAACCAGCCAACCATTTTCCAGCGGTAGGATTGCTCAGCAGAAAATTGGATCCTCACTAAAACAAATGTCATCAAAGATGTCTGATTTGTGAGTAAGGAGGTTAAATTGACTGAAAAATCGCAAAGATTTCTTTTCAAGTCTTTGTATTAATGTTGCTTAAAATTTTTCATGGAAAGGGAGAAAAATTGCTCGAGCAGCTTCTTCAGTTCTACCAAGGCAGATCAAGCTGTCTGTAGCTTGTTACTTGCACTGCTTTTTCACGTCACCAGATGTCACTCCAAGCCCACTTAAGGCAGACAGCTGCTATTTCTTTTTACATTGTAAAAGACGTTCAGGCTTGGTCTGACTTCCCTATCCATAGGTGCTACATTTCACTTACCCAAAGACAAATAAATAAATATATATATGCCGCTTCTTTTAGCAGGTCTGTAACAAGGTAAATCTATGAGTCCAGATATGCTCTCCTGAATTAACATACCATAAAGAGTACATAATGAAACTATTTGAAATTAAAAAGGGATGTTAATGCTCTGAAAACTGCATACTTTCTAATTCAAGGAAAAAAATCAAAACAAACATCTGCTCTCAGTTTTCTCCAGAGACATTTTTATGTAATTTTTTTTTAAGGGGAGTGTTTTCTGTTCCCTTTACACTAGATCCTGCAAGAAAGAGGGTCTTGTTTAGCAAATTACTTCTTTTCTTTCCTTTCTCATTGACAAAGAATCTTAGGGGCAACCTTCTCAGTAAATTAGTTTGGGCATCTAGGCCAACTGATACCGTTTTGTGATCTGTCTAGTATTTTTTAAACAGTAATGGAATGAATAAGCATTAAAACTGGACATTGCGTCTAAATTCAGGTATTCATTGGTACTATCTGTAGCAAACTGCAACTGCTTTTGTTTCTGAGCCTGTAATGGAATGACTCATTATTGGCAGTGAGGAAAGCCAAACGATCTAATTTGGGTATAGGGATTTCTGTTTGACTGGAAAGCACTCCTCTCTTACCAGAAGCAAATTATTGTAAAAATCAACATTACTGTGCAACACTTTCGGTCCTTTCTAGGTGACTGAATCATCTCAGAGTGACCTGCTCTGGCAGCCTAAAATCTGTGTGCATAATATTCCCAGTCTCTTCAATTGCGCAAACATTCAGGGGAGCCTTACAATATTAATCATTACCTCAGCTCATTAAGAGCTAGCTAATGTTACTGCTAGATAATCTTGTGGTGGTTTATAAAGCAGTTAAAATGTATATTTGCATGTACAGTATTTTAAAAATGTCTGGCAGCAGTTGCTACATTTACCTTTTAATGTAAAGAATTTTCAAACCTAGCTCAGACTGAATTAATCATTTCAAGTGTGTTATCTTTCACCTTCTGCTAAGGCACATTCTACTCTAATTCTGCTAAAGCCTTTTAGTATAATTTGATATAATTTCATAGCATAGTCAAAGCAACTGTTTAAGTGCTGATGGTGCTTTGCTGCTGTATATTTACTTTTGGAATTGTCCTTGTAGTTTTGCTGACTACTGTAGAAATTTTGAAACTGATCATCAGATTCTCATGGATCACTGTGCATCATAGGCATGTGTTTCTGCCTCTGTCTTCTACTGATGTTGATATTTTTATACGATAGTAGGTGATTCGGTTTCTCTGGCATTGCTAAACAGTCATCATTGTATTTGTTTGTAGAAGGGTCTTCATCCTTAAAAAAATACTGTTTGTAATCTATGTGCTATGTGTAATCTAATCTCTTTTGGTCTGCTTCTGCTTTGTGTCACTGGAATATTTCTGACTTACCCTGTGTCATTTATTAATCCAAGTGCTTCTGGTATTGTCTCTGCAAACCAGCACATATTTAGATGAAATGTCAGATTAAGTGGCAAGAAGCAGTCATGACAGACCTCATGTAAATGTTTAAGAGAGATTATGTTTTAGAAACTAGGCTCTCTATGCCTTAGTCAATAAAACTGTAAGCACTTTAGCTAGCTTTTAGTATCAGGTAAGATACATGAGATAGTTTTGGGGTTGTTTTTTCTAATAATTTTAGCAGTATAAATATTTTAATGTGAGATGGCTTAAAATAATAGATTTCCTATTAAGCACCTCAGAAATGTCACCCCTTTAGCTGTGATTGGAAGCAGTTACATTAGCAGGATAAGCATGGATGGTAGCTGGAAACATGATCTAGTTCTATTGATGTCTCCACTTAATAATGCAGCGTCTTCACTCACACCAAGGTCAAGAAAGATACTGCTGAGGTAAGACTGAGGAAGGCTTCTAGGGTTTGGCCCAGCAGTGGTGATGCATTGTGTTCACAAGAGTCCCATGAGCCATGAGCACAAATAGGGGAACAAGAGTGCTTGCTTGCTTTTGGTGCTGCCAAAAATAAATGTTATTTGGGGAGCATTCTGGCATGTATCCCAAATTAGTTACAGCTTGACCTGCAGGATCGAATGGAATGAAAGTGTGTTTTCTCAAGTTTGTCACTAGTGACAGACATTTGTCACAGACAATCCAAACCCATGACTTTAAATGCATATGCATTAGTGTTTTATCTAAAATAACTCCTGACTCTCTGAGCTCTGGGTGGAAAAGGCCATTTCCTAGCAGCTCTGGCTGCATTGTCGTGCCACAGAGTGTATGATGCAGAATGAATGTCAGTGCTGTGGACCTCTGCTCTCTCTGCAGCATACTTGATTTTATAAACAACTGCTCACCATTTTTTCTAAAGTAAATTAACTAAACAGAAGTATATAGATGAATATGTAGGTCTGTGCTTTGTATTTTGCATGTTTTTAGATCACCTGAATTGCTGTATTTTCTCGTTGCTTTGGATGACAGGCCACAAAAACTGAGGAGTGAACTTGGATGGATGGGCACTGGGTATCTATATGAAATTTCCTGTGGAACGGGGCAAGCTGCTTATGTATCTGTCAATAACATGTAGGAAGGAAGACTGAGTTATCTCAGATGACTTTGTCTTGGAGATAGCTGTTGAAAGTCTCCTGTAAGGAGATGAGAAAACCAAACCAATAAATCTTCATTAGTGCTTCTAAAAACAATAGGTAAGACATGACTTATGGAATATTTTATTATTGCAGTAACTTCTTCAGCCAGTCCTGGACCGGATGTCATGCTAACAGACAGAAATGAGCTCAGCATTGATCTATAAATTAGCAGTTGCCTAGTGACTCATGATCTTGGCACACTCACTTTATGCAAACAAAAAATAGCACTATGCAGTAATGGATATATGCCAATTTTTTGTTAGGGTCACTGTCCCAGAACTTACAGCAATTTTTGGCATAAATTTTGACAGGGAGAGTAACTTGAAAATGGAAAATGTCAATGAAAGCAGGGAATTGTTCAGAAACCATCAGCTAGGTACCTACAAAGTGAATGTTATTATAAACACATTGCAAGGGAAAAAAACTACACACAAAAATATGGCCTGAAATATATGAAAATAAGCAATGTAGCATAAAATAGAATTTGCAGGGCATATATTAAATGGATTAGAAATTAGCTTAAAAGCAGACCTCCAAATGGAAAAAAATAATTTTAATGATTATTAACCAATTTAATGAAGCTATCTAATCATTTTATTGGCCATCCAAATGGTTACATAGGTCTCTGCCAGTTAAATCTGCAGATGGCACAGGCTCGTTGAGTATTAAGTAATGAATTTACACCTATAAAATTATTTGAGTCACCTAATTAAATGGTGACAGTCAAGCAATATGCACTTCAATACAGCTAAAAGCAAGCTGATACACTGAGGATATATGGGCTACAGCTACATGATGAGAAACCTCATCTTGAAATGCTTTGACTCAGGAAAGGGATATAGGGTCATCCATAGCAAACTACTTCAGCCTGAGCTCCCACTGTAGTGCTCTAGCTGAGCTGACCAAAATGATCTATGGTTGTCGTGGTTTAACCCCAGCCAGCAACACAGCACCACGCAGCCGCTCACTCGCTCCCCCCCCACCCAGTGGGATGG
>JAVKLA010000040.1:16004506-16034860 GCA_034782735.1 Sagittarius serpentarius
CCACACTGAAAACACAGCACTGTACCAGCTACTAGGAAGACAATTAACTCTATCCCAGCCGAAACCAGGACAACGGTTTATCAAGCAGATGAACACAGAGAATAAGACAGAGAAGGGATTTTTCTTTTGTATGCAGCATTGATAAAACAGCTCTTGTAATGGTGTGTTCATATAACGTGCCTTCACTCCAGAGCAGGGGGCCACAAACTTAGCCATGGACTGGAAAACAAACCTGATGGTACACTGCTAACCAACCCTCACTGATGAAGGGAAGGTTGAGACTGAACTGAATAGTAGTATAAAGATAGGTATGGATTACAGCTGATAGCAGAAGGCTTTTGAGTCTGACAGGGAAAGGTGCAACAATATCCAGCCACTGAAATTTTAAGTTGAACAATGTGTTGTAATATGCATGTAATGTATTGTCAGCATTAGTGGGGTTAGTGTTGTGTCAGTTCTTCTGTACCATTAATCTCAGTGGGATATGAGTTAAGTTAGAATCTTCATCCTGATAGTTTCATGGACAATCTTGAAAAAGAAGTTGCAAGATTTTCTTTTTATCAGTCTCAGAGTTTCCTTCCTTGTAATCTACTGTTAATATACAATCCGTTAAGCTCTTTGAAGTTTACAGTCTGTATTTTTCAATGCTTATGAATGGTGAAGTAAATAATTTCTCCAAGAGGGGGGATCAAATTCTTCAAGCTTTCTAAAGAGGATCTCCAGATATAGGAATGTGAATGTTTCTTGTCTTAGTGGTGAATATTTCCGATTTTTATAAGAGAACAAACCCTGCTTACACCAGTACTTTGAAAAACATCAGTCTCCATCTTTTTTGTCTGTCTTTTCTCTCTGTGCATCAAGAGCTGCAACAAGCTCCACTGAAACAGAAGTAAGTCTTCCATGAGACATGGTGTCATTACAGGCTCATGAAGTCACAAGGCAGTAATTTTGGCTCTAATCTGCAGTCCGTGTATAATCCTATAGCTCCACTGAATCCCAAGGAATGATGGTAGTTTTGTGCCTGCTGAAGGCCAGAACTGTTTTATGGTCATATTCTTGCCTGCTATTGCCTTTATTCTACACACTGGGCATTAAACCCAACCACCAGAGTAGCTGTGGAGGAATCATTTCAGTCTTATGAAGCATCCTTATGTATCATCTTTTCCCAGAGCCTGGTTACACTGAGATCAAGATCACTAGTTACAAAGTGGTACGGAGAAGCAAACAAAAATACTCAAGAGAGTTCTTGAGCATATGCTGCTGTCACACTGTAGTATCAGTTACCAGAGGTCTCTAGGAAACATGAACCTCAAAAAGCACCACAGAAGTAGCATTGGAACATTTTGTCTAACGTCTGGGGCAAAAGAATTGCACCTGAAAGCAACAATAAAATGCAGTGAGGAATTTTCACCTGCTTTTCTTTTCTTGCATTTTTCCATGGTGACTACCACATCTCTTTGTCTCTGAGGCACAATGGAAATTGAAAACCTGCTGGACTGGAACGAGTGCAGTCAGCCTTCCAGGATGAAATAATACCTTAATTGGTCTGTCTGCATGAATGAAAAAGGGCCAAGACCTATCATCCCAGTCTGAGAGAGACGATGAGAAAAGCATCATAGATCTGATATCAGCAAAACTTCCTTAAGCTATTTGTATCTTTTGACAAAGAGACCTGGTAACATAATTCACAGAACAAGGGTTCTGTAAGACTTATGTATCACAACATTGCTTTGAGCATGTAATGGGCTTCCTACATACTCATCTTAAGGAAATCTTAAAAAAATATTTTTATTTCTCTTGTATTTCTTTTTTTCATCAAACTTTTTTTCCCGTATCACAGAAACAAGACTAGCAAGGGCCTTGAGAAGTCATCTAATTAACCCCTTTGCTCAAAGGCAGAATGGACTTTTTCCAAACCTCCCCTTTGTACTGTTTCTGTAACCTGTTTTTAAAAGCCTCTGGTAATAGAAATTCTAAAATGAAAGACTAATGCAAAAGTTAATCCCAGTGAGCAAAGAAAGTTAGTGAGTGCAAGAGAAAATAGTGGTATGCTCAATGGCACTTTGATATTACATTACCTTTTAGATTTTGCTGTAGGAGAGCAAGAACCTGGAAGTTTCAAAGGCTCAGCTGACTATGTCAGGAACTTCCATCATGTCTCTGAACTATTTGTACAAGTTTATATCCCTTTATGTTGCATAAGGAATGCATTTGTTGTTCAAATTCCTGAACTGAAGATTGATAGCAGGAAATGGAATGAGTATGCTTTTGACTTATTCATGTGATAGAGGAGAAAACCCCCAATTTATAGTTTTGAACAGGTTAATGTATCAAAAACCTCCAAAACATAAGTATCAAAAAACTCTGAAACATAAAGCCATTTTTGAAATTATCTTAACAGGGAATCGTATTTACCTGTCACTAGGTTCCCACTGTAAACACAGTCTAAAGGACTCAAAATTACTAAAAGTATAAAATTAATATTCTAGGTTAATATTCTGAATCAATAAGTTAATGAAACATCCTAAAAGTTGCTAAACATTGTTATACTTTGGGCAAAGGAAGACTGAGAAATCTTGTATTACTATAAAACTATAAAACAGTTCTACTTTTCAAAGGAGAACTTAAGGCTCTCTGTGTTATAGTTAATTAAAAAAGTGAAGAATTCCTGCCCAGTTCTGAGAACGACAATTTATGTATTTCTTTTGAAAAGATGCAGCAAAAATATCTTTAATTCTTCTTCTTGTATTGCCATAGGTAAAAATGTTCTAGGGCAAAAACATTACATATGAGTTTCTGTTATGGAAGTGACCGTGCTCTGACAGGTTGAGATACTGATATTGCCAAAGCAAAGGAGAATTTCAAGAAGCCCACGTGACTGAATGCATCTGAAATGTAGAATGACTCCATCAATAGACATGCCAGGCCTGTGGAGCCCCTAAGTATCCAGAGTCCTGACAACTGCCTTCAGTTGCTCTGGGAGAGGGATTATGATTTCAGAAGTGCAGCTGAAAGGCTGGGGTCACATTTCTAGAAAATTATTTCAGCAATATAATACACCAGTCTTTCTGAGCATAATATAGAAACTACATACTAGGGCTCAGGACACTCTATTTTTTCATTTTCGGAGTGAAGCGTGTGTCTTTCTCTGATGCTTCTATTGGCTCGGTGACATCTGATGTTGAAAATTTCATGTACACACCATTTCCAGACCTTCATCTTACCACCTCTGTAATAATTTGTAAGACTCACACCTGGACCTGGATCTCCTTGCTCTTTTAAATGCAACCGGAAAAAGAACAGGAAGTAAACACCACCACCCTCCCAACAAAAAGCAAAACAAAGCAAAAAAACCCACAGAAAAAGCAAAAACCACACATAAGGGCCACATGGCCTAGTGCCAGTCAACATTCACTCCCAGAGTGGAGTAAATCACGGGTGTGAGTCTCAGTAGAGATTTTCCAGCCAGTACAACCAGGAAGAGAATTTCTGTGTTAGGAGAAGAAACACAAACAGTGATAGCATCAGATGCTTTGCTTCTTGCAGAAAAGAGGAAATGTGGCTCCCCAGAATGTTGATTGTAGTACTGCATCGTATTCTTGACCACATCTTGGGCCAGCTGAGATTCAAATTATTTCTTTCACTAAACTAAACTCCTTATAAGAAGCCCACTAGACCAGCAGTAGCAAAGGCTGGTTTGCTATCTACAGCACCACACACTTGCGAGCAGGAAAAGTGCCTTCTGGCATTAAGAGGGAAAGCAGACATAATGAAGACAGCTGATGAGGCTTGCTTCTTGGTCGTGCTTCCCACAGACCAAATTAATTCCAACAGATGAGTAAAAGATGGAAAGACATGCTAATTAGCAGCTTTTTTTTATGAACGAGTTCTATACTTCAGGATCTAATTAGCTTTCTAGATAAGCCTTATGTTGTCTGTGCTTTCAGAGGCAAAGGTGGCCAAGTTTCTGTTTCTCCAACACAAGGGTTATGTTCATGTATTTCCAATGCTTGAAGACAACTGCTTCAGACTGATGAATATTTACTTATATAGTCCATATAAGCCCTCTAGATGATGACAGCCCTCTTTCACTACAGCTCTGGGGAATTACACAGCACGATAGTTTCTACAAAGACAGAGAAAGTAAAGGGAGGACAAAGGGTTGAAAGTCATGGGTAAGGCCATTATACCAGAGTGGTGGAGAACAGTAATGGTTGTGAGACAATAAACAGAGGGAGAACAGGAGGAGTTTGGGGGGAACCACAGTAAGAGGGAAAAGCCAAGAGAAATAGACAAGATCTAATTGCTTTGCCTACATTTTATATGTTGAAGGAAGAAAACAGAAAATATTTAATGGAAAACAAGGATGGAAGGAAAAGAGAAATCTAGAGAAAAATATAGAAAGAACATAGCCAATTAGATTAAATTGGCTATGAGGATAAGATAATTTCCTGTGAAATATATGCAAAATTTCCTGGGAAATCTATGCAAGTAGTTGTTTGTATCGCATCTCTGTAAATTTTTGGGAAAAAGATACATATGATAAATAGCTGAGCTGGAAGAAATTGAGACCTAACACTGCTGTTCACAGCCCAGTGCACTGGATTTACTACATGACACATGTACTTTTAAAAATTCAAAGCCATCCTGGCAAGCAATTTCTTCCCAATTTTTATGCTGCAATTTGTGATCAATTCTGATGTTTGAAAACAATTAGGAAAACCATGAAGGAGGCTGAAATACTAGTTCAGGGCCAACCTTGTACTAAATTTTGCATCAAGTTTGTCTTCAGAAATACTCAGATATTTAAAGATAATGGGATGCTAAAATGTTCGAATAAAGCCACAGAGGAAGTGTATGGTACTGTACTATAACGGTGGTAGCATGTAGTGAATAAAGCCTTAAGGACAGTCTTAGCATGTTGGGAAGACAAGCTCTGAGCCTCAAGTCCACAAAAGTAGAGGACAGAGGTTAATTAATTTGTTACTGTTACTTGGCTTTGGTACTGGTCAACCACAAAGGATGCATTAAAAAGGCCACCCAACACCCCAGCAGCTTCTCGCAGTGTGACAGATCTAGGACTGTGCTGCCACAGGGGTAATAAAACAGGCTCAGGCAGCAGCTTTTCTCTTCCAAAACTAGCTCACATTTCTAGGGAAAGACTGAACAAAATAGAAGGGAAAGAATGAGCCAGGTGTTAAATTTGGCGATGATAATGAAACTCTGCATATTGAACTAGCATCAGGGTAGACTCATTCTCTCTTGCCAGGGAGATTTGATTGCTTTTTTCATAGAATTATAAAATGTAATGGAAAGAGGGAATCCAAAATCCAAATGACGGAATGTGTGTTTGAAACAGATACCTCTCAAAACTTAATTCAAGCGGATTTGGGTGGGGGGACTGTCACTGGCAGAGTAGTAACACCTGTACAAGATCTTATAACGAAACTGGCCATTGATCAAGTGAAGTCTTCAGCTTTCCAATAAAACAAAGAAATCTCAGCTTACTGTTTTGACAGATAATACTGAAAGTATAACATAGTGCTGCTTCAGTCAAATCAGTTACAGAGAACACAGGAGTATACAGACAAATGCTGCTTCTGCTGCAGGGGAAGGAATGGCCATGCTGATTTTCCTACCCAGATACATCCTGTGAGAGAAAACATCAAACACAGTTCACACTGTCTTGATCTGTTCCACTTAAAGTTATGGCAAAATTAATCTGCCTGCATGACATGTCCCTGAGGATTCTTTATGAGATTATGGTGTGAGAGACAAATCGGAAATTGGTGATGTGTGGATGTGGAAGTAGCAAAAAGCGTGCAACCTGCTCCTAAATTCTGGTTCAATGGTTAAAACATTCACTGCTCACTGACTGCAGTGAGATTTGGCATTGGCAGTACTCTTGGCAAAACCAATTTCTGCTTTCTGTCCCTTTCTAATGCCTCTAGACTTTCCGTCACCAAAGGAGGTATCAGAGGTCCAAGTTGGGTGGAAGCCAGGCTGAAAGCAACAGCTTCTTTTAGCACAAGTTTACACACCGTTCTTAGTCTGTAGTCTTTTGGGGCTGCAGCTGGATTCAAAAGATGGTTATGTGGGCTAGATCCTGTTGCTCCGCTGCCTACTGTTTCAACTGAAGAGGAGGAGATGGGCCAAACTTCTGTTAAGACAGTTGTAACAAATTCAGGCAGCCTCTCCAGCTGTTGGGACCTGCCTGCAAAGCCTCAAACTATTCTCCAGTCTCTCCCACAGGACCAAAGTATTACTAGACAGAATCAGTGAGAGGTGATCTTCACCCTTTTATGCAAAGGGAGTTCTGTCACTCACCATGCCACCAGAGAAAGATGAATGCAGTGGAGGTCAACTTGGCAGACATGGAGCTGCTTCATGCATGCCTGGGTTTAGTGCTCATGTGATGTGTAGCCTCATTTGCGGTACATGTGCGATGTGGTCTCTCTACACAGTATGCAGGCCAGCCATGACATGCTATTCCTTACTGTGCAGGAGGAATGGCTGCAGCATATCCAGAGGGGTATTTCTGTTGCTGGAAAATCAGGGTCTGAAAGCAGGCTGATACCACCGTGCTTGCTAAAGGGCAGAGTCTCCAAAACCAGAGGACACAAATGGCTAAGATTATCTCTGTCACAGCAAAGTGCTGGAGCATCGATATAGTGCTGTGAGAAGAGTTAGCAAGCTGGGCACGAGGGAGGGAAATGGGGAGGAGGCTTAGTGAGCTGAGGGACAGGAGAGTGGGAAATGATGGCTGAAAAGAGGAGGCAAAGGGGGCACAGTGTTCAATCGATGGAGCCTCCCAGTAATGTTCAGGGAGAACATGTGCTGGATATGTGCTACTCATCATACTCATAAATGATGTGGAAAACAGAGAACAGTGATGTGACAAGGATTACAAATGATTTGGAATTAGTCAGGTTAGTAAAAACAAAAGCTGTCTGCAAAGAGTTGCAAAAGGGACCTCATAAAATTTGAGCAACTGGAGGGTGAAACAGTAGATGAAACTCCATGGCGATAACTGCAAACTGCTGCACATGAGGAGAAGCAGCCCTGACTGTAGCCGTGACAGTGCAGATATGCACTGATGAGCTCTAAATTAGTGATCACATCTCAGGAAGAAAGATCTCAGAGTCATTGTGAATAATTCAATGAAAATATCAGTTCCATGTTTGGGAACAATGAAAAAAGCAGACAAAAAGTTAGAAACCACTGAAGGGGGAGACAGCAAAACATCACAGTGCAGCAGCAAATCCCCAGTGTAGCCACATCTTACATCATACAAGCAGTTTGGCCTCTTTGCAGTTCCTTCTTCACAAAAAAATTTTAAAATATAGCTAGAAAATGCTCAGGGAGGAGTACTTAACATGACTGGCAGTATGGAATAATGTCCATATGAGGAGAGCCTAAATAGACATGCTCCCCTTGGAAAGCAGATGTCTAAATCACAGAGGTATATAAAATATATATTTATATAAAAAATATATAAAATATGCCACACAAGTGGCATAAAGATGTAAATAGGGAACAATAGCCATTATTTCTTACAAAACAAGCACATCATGAAATTGTCAGGCAGGTTCAGAACAAACAGAAGGAAGTATTTCTTCAAGCAGCCTATAATTAAATTGTGAAACTCATTGCTACAGGATGTCATGGAAGTTGAAAGCATAAATGAGTTAAAAATGTGATTAGACATATTTATGGATACCTCCATCAAAGGCTGTTAAACAGAAGGATGCGGTTTCAATATCTGCCTCGGGAAATCTTTCAGCAAAGATTGCAGGAAATCTGCAAGAGTATATTGAGAGAGGAGTGCAGAGGATTTTCACTCCCTGTGAAAAGGAGTCATTTTTGCTCCTGGTTTCCCTCTCTGTGTGTACTTTCTCTAATCAACTGCAACTGGACCCTCTCAGAGACAGGATCCTGAGCAATCCTTTGGCTTGACTCATGGCTCTTTATAATTCTTACTCTATTGCCTTTCTCCTTTCCCTTTAGCTGTCTTCAGTTTTTGTAACCAAACCATTAGACACGCTAAGACTCTCAGTAGCATAGCTCCTAGCTGACCAGACTTAAAACTCTTTTTGTCTCCTGGGAGCGTTGGACAGTATACCCATGTCTTGTCTTAATGCTCAGCACCTGGCAAAATGGGGATTATTTTTAATTAGCTCCTGGGTACATGAGCCATGGAGTTTGTTTTCCTTGATGCCTCCCAGAAAAGTTTTTGAAGACACTGTTATGCAAGTGTAGATAGTGGTCTGAGGCACACAACAGACTGGAGTTACAGTTCTAATTAATGGTGATGTGGTCCTGGATTGACTGTGATAGTGCACAATGACAATAGTGAGTTGAGCTAGGTTGAAAAAAATCTGTATTAGAGCTACTCTTCATGTATGAATTTCCATTATCTAAAAGAGCACTTAAATGCACAATTAAAAAATGTGTAAATGATCCAGCTCTTGAACAGGATGCAAACACCGATTGGGAGAAAAAAGAACAACTAGAAAATGGAATCTGGAAATTAGTTTTGAAAAATTACCTCTCTCTTGTAAACTGATACATCTGGGAATCGCTCTGCCCTTCCTCCTCCCCGTATTCTTTTTCTTAATGGGAAGTAGAAATGTTAGTGGGTACACAGAAAAGCAGAGGTTAAGTGAACAGCATCAGGAAAATGAAGTGACAGTGGTATATTGAAATGGAAATGGGGATGGTCAATTCGACCTGCATATACAGAGGCATTATGTCAGGAAGTCTGTTTTGATTTAACTGTAGTAAAAGCATGTCTACAACACTGCAGCTAGTTTCAGAAGACTGTTAATAATAAAAACAGAACAAATTACACAAAGTTTAAAAACTGCAGCAAAATGAAAATAGGGAGTGACTTTTGGGAAGCTGTGAATACATCAGCAAAGAAAACACCAGGGAGGGGGAAACGTTTTTTAAGCTAAAGTACACTGTTGGCATGAGAACAAATGGCTGTAAACTGGCCATGAATAAATTTAGGCTGGAAATTAGAAGAATTCATCTAGCCCTAAGAGGAGTGAATTTTTGGAACAGCTTTCCAGTAGAAACAAGAGGGACAGAACACTCTACCTTATTTTAAAATGACAGTGAACAGTTTATATGATATTGTTGCCTGAAATAGAAAAGGACTGTGCCTGGCAAGCCACGAAGTCTTTTATATTTTTGTATTATTTTAAACAATTCTGTATTATAAGATGAAGGTAGATTTGAGAACATAAACATTTGAAGGGCAGAGGGAGAAGAAGTACTTTCTTGAGTATCTTCCCAAGAGTGAAGTGGTTATGCAATATTTTCTCAAAGGAACTCCTGGATGACTCATCATTTGGGTTGTCTAAAATAAGACTGAATAAAGCAGTAATCCAGGTACTTTTAAGATGTGCCCTGCAGTGGCCAGTGTAATGAACAAGGCAATTTTAATTGGTCCGTCTTCATCATGAGTCATATTACAGGGCCTTGAAGGTTCAAACCCTGGAGCCCACTGACAAAGATATGATACACAGGGAGATGCATCCTCTGAAAGTTGCTGAAAAGGAGGAAATAGTGACTAAAAGTCATGGCTGTTGGGATGCGGACTCCTGCCTGCTCGCCTCAGCTTGCGGCCAAGTGGTGTCAGGTTTCCATGTTGTTGGTATGAGCAGGGTCTGCATCCTAGAGAGAAGCCTGCAGGGAGGTAAAGAGGAGCTTCAGGACCAGCATTTCCAGCTACGTGGTTCAAAATATTATGAAAGAACCTCCAATTCTGAGACCAGGTGGCTTCAGGAAAGTTCACATAACTAAGGCATTAACCATGGAAGTCAGTACCTAAAAGATTAGACCTCAGGTATAAGGACTGGCCAGTGCAGACTACAAAATTAGCTTCTAATTTTAGTTTTATCTTTAAACCGCTGCTTCTCTCTGAAGATGACTTTTTAAAATATTAAGCTGCGATCTAATCTTGTGTTTCACTTTGAAAAAATATGTTGGAAATGCTCAGTGATCCCCTCTCCTCTTTCTCAGGCACACAGGAGGGTATTCTGTCATCTGAATGACAAACATAGCAGTGGGTTTTCTGTTTATAGCTGCTGGAACATTGTTTTCCAGATTAATGGTGAAAGTGGTGGAATGGAGACTGGAACACGTGGAAGATACAGTAGGATGGAAGAACAGGTCAAAATGTTTTTCTCTTACAAGAGCAATCACTGCTGCTTAGCTTTAGTGCATCTTTGAAATAATAGACGATCCTTGGTAGGGTATCTCTGTGGCACTAGGCACAATGCATGTTTTAGAGAGTGTTATTATTACATCAACAGGTAATGGCTTCACAGAAGTGTTTTTAGTGAACTAGAACAGATCTTTAACGGAGGATGAAGATACAAGTTCTAACTTCATTGATTGTCTTCTTTAATAGAAAATAAGCTATAGTAAAAGCAGACATATTTGGGAAATTAAGCTATCTGAATGAGTTTTCTGATTTTAATTCAAAGTAAAGTTTTTATTCTTTACATTTTAAGACTTGTTCCCATGCATATCAGTAGAAGGCCATTTCATTGTCCGCAGAGAGATCTTTAAATCTACCCCCTTGACATTTGCATTCCTTGATTAAATAAATATGCACTCGGAGCATTTAGTATCTGACCATGCCCACTTACACAACAGATGTCAAGCAGTTACCCTTTATTCTTAATATATAATCAAATTGCTAAAAGCATTGCAATTTTGGGCTCTGTCCAAGACCTTTGTATGAATAATTAAAGTAAAAGAGAATTCAAGTTCTAACATTTCTTTTTCATGAACTCTCTTGATGTAACTTTCAATACTAAGAATACCAGAGCTGGACAAAACCTTGTCGGCAATACTTTCACCACTTAAAATACAGGGTCAGAATCATGAATTATCTCCTACTGATTCTGCTGAACTGCTTCAGCTGGGAGATGGAAATGCAAATCCAGAATCCAAAACACTGTATTGAGACAGTGTCATTTAAAAAGGTTTAACTTTCACAGGAGTTATCATAATAACCAAAACTATTTCAAAACTTATTTTATATGAAATAGTGAACATTTAAAGATGCAGGAAAAACCCCATGTATCTACCATTAATGAACACAAAGGAAATTATGCTAGTAGCTTCATACAGCTGCAAGTAGGAGATGCTAAGAAAGTTCTGAGAAGTCAGAAAAAAACAGAATCACAAATGATACCTCCTTGTTTCCACAAGGCAAACCTCAAACAGCCTCTTCACAGCTTTTAAGTTTTCAACTTTATATTGAATCATGTGGTCACTTATTATGTGTTCATCTCATTTTGATTTCTCACCCCTGGCTGGAGAGTCTGAGTTGCCAAGATTCCCTCCTTTTTCAGAAGCCTCTTTAGGAATCTCACAAGAATTGTGTACATGACATGGAGGAAGGGATCAATCCTGTCTTCCAGGTTAATTTTGTCCAGAATGTTCACCTGAAACCTGTTCTACTAACAGCTGAACAGAGACACTGATGACCTGAAATGCTTTCTGTTAGCATTACAGTCCTCCTTCTATTTGGAGTTAGCCTTTCTCATGCTGTCCTGGGAGCCCCGTTACCTTACTTTTTTTCTTTTTCCCCTAGTGACTATCTCTAGTTTGCTTTGTTGATTGAGGTCCTAGAGCTCACAAAGCTCCTGCTGCCCCGGGTAAATGACAGGATTACGCAAACATGTGGTCTTTCCACCACTTGAAGGCAGAGCGGCCCTTAGGAAGGGTTGATAAGACTTCCACGTGTAAAGCACAGAAAATATTCAACTCGTTTCACTTGCTTGAATTTTTCTCCCAAACTCCCCAAGCTGTGTGAAGGGCAAAAGCTCATTTCCTCTTACAGTAGCTTTCACTGGCTCTTATCTATTTCTGTTTTCTTCTCTATTTCTCTACCATGTTCAGCTGTAATGAGTTGATAAGAATTCAGATGAGGAAATTACAATAAATGGGACCTTGTTTTGTTCTTGGGCACAATAAGGACAGATTCTTTATGCCTTACTCTAGGAAACCTTCCTTGTAATGTTGCTTGTGAGTGGCAAACCCCACTTTGTGGTCACAGAGATGAGTCATAACCTGTAGTTCTGTTTTCATGAACATAATGTTGATGGCCAAAAGTTGTATGTTGATGCATACTACAACTTTCCGAGGCCGTGGTTCATCTCAGCATTTTGAGGAAGGTAACATTCTCTTCACAGTCCAGCAGAGGGC
The DNA here is from genome assembly GCA_034782735.1 of Sagittarius serpentarius. NCBI lineage: Eukaryota > Metazoa > Chordata > Aves > Accipitriformes > Sagittariidae > Sagittarius > Sagittarius serpentarius. The sequence continues at coordinate 16,016,735 of JAVKLA010000040.1, forward strand.
CCTGGATCTGATTTCACTTTCTTTTGGCACAGGATTACTTTAATTATACAATGAGGCTGTTCACAGGAAACTGGCATAGCCCTGCTTTGAGTTCAGGTTTTGATTTTTGCAAAAGTTAAGTTACATTACATTACACATGTTATAAAAACAAGTAGTCAGACTTATTTACTTATCTACCCACTCCACTGCAAAATGCGGAGAATAAAAGTGATGATTTTAAGGGTTATTTATATCAGGAATTAATCCTGCTTAGTTTTGCTTTTTCAGCACTGACATCAGCTAGAGTTTGGGGAATGTGTTCGTTGCAGACATTTAATGCACAAAATAAAGCCACAGATGAGTAGAGCTGGTAAGAATTTGCAGGTTGTTCTCTCCAATTTGAATAATGTGATATACAGAATGCACTACAAAGTGATTTTGAAATTTAAAGCAATAATGTTCCCTTTGAAGAGCTGACATCGAGTGCTAAATGATATATCAATTAAATGCAAAAACAAATCCCAACCCTGCAAATATTATACAAAAGCAGCTTCTTTGAAGTCAATGGGACTAATTACACATATAAAATAGAGCCTGGTTCTACAGCACTTCTGTTAACTGGAGTTTAATTTCATGAATTTAATAAAAAATAGATTAAAGGTCTCAGAACAAGTCGAGCTTGGCTTCAGACTGGCAAAATGCAATCCCTGCCTGACTCAGCCATCTATGGGTTTCTAGCACCCAAACAGCTCAGTGTTTAACTTTGCACTGCAGAGCATTACAGTTCTGTTATCATAGATGAGGTGTGTAGGCACCGAGTGGCAAAGAGTTCTATTCGGTATTATAGCCTAACTATTCAGTATTATAACACTCAACCTTTAGGCAAGTAGAGCCAGCTTAAAAGAGCAACTATACACATCCATTATTTGCTGTCTATTTTGTTTTGAGATAGAGTTGCCATCCTCAGGGTTGACTGGGCAACAGGCAACTGCCTCTTGCTCATTCTTCTCACAAAAAATATTTAAATGAATAATTAGAAATGGGGAGTTCTGAGCCTGATTTTAATTTATGGATTGGCCCCAGTGGCTGCTGTAAAGATGTTCTTGATTCTCATTTGTATACAAAGCAAGAAAATTAGGTCTGTGCTATAAAAAAAGGAAGAAAAGACAAGTATGTTGCTCATTAGGGGAATACAAGTCCCAGCTATCAAGGTTATACTGAGGCAGCTATTGCAATGTTCAGTTTTATCATATGCAGACTTATCTGTCCTCAGACCTCTTACCTTAAGCTTGATCTCTCTCATTACCTATTAGCGCCATATCTTTAGATGAACCAATGGCATGTATGTAGATATCTTCATAGCAACTATTAGAAGGATTGTTGATTACCTCCAGGTGACAATTGCTTAGAGGTATCTCTGGGCACAAAGCATTGTGTCTGTCAAGAATGTGTTTCCTTTCACTGCAGTTTTGTCAATATTTGCATACCGCAGCAGTTCTGGGTCTTAAGGATGGTGGATGTGCCTCTTAGATACACTAAAAGGTATAATCTCGTGGGTGTTTTAGAAGTGATTGCAGGTCTTATCCCCATAGGCTGAATCTCTGATACCCTCTGCACCATGCCAAATTCTAAATGAAAGCGTATCAGGCCATTTCTGTTTCCTCCAGCATGCAAGCTGTAACCTTTAGCATCTATGAGTTTCCAGAGATGTGCAAATGGTCCATAATCAACACTCAGAGTCTGATAAATGTGTGTACTGTATCAGCATAAATCAGGACTCAAATGCTAACCTCTGATGGACTTGCTGCAGAGATGTGTAAGTGCACAGAGCACTCTGTGCACAAATACCTTCTGATGTAATGCAAGGGAATGAGAATTCATAAAAAAAACCCTGTTTCTGCTTCTCTGGCAGCTGGCTATACCCTTTGGGTACCAACCTAACTATCCTATGATGGAAACAATTCTGGTTAGACCTTTGTCTCACTTTCTTCAGCTTCTCCCAAAAGCAAATTTGTGGATATTTTTATTGTAGTTATTTTTATTTTACTTTTGCTGTTTTACCAGTGTCAAAACCATTGCCCATATAAACTTCTGGCCACTGTATGATCTGTTCAGAGCTCACATAGACTGTCTTGTCTGATACTTTCTTTTCAGCTGGTTCATTAACAGTGAAATTAAATAGCACCAGACCTGTTGGTGTCAGTCTGAACATTTTTCTCAGTGATGACTGGCCTCTGAAACTGCTCTGCCAGGGCTTAAAGAAGGAAGTCCTGTTCCATGCAGCTGGGAATCTCTGACAGGACAAATTCTAATGCTTCTTCTTTTAATAACCCTGGGCTGGGCTCCCAGGATGAGCACTGTAAAAAGAGAAAAAGATTACTGTTCTAAAGATGCTTGCAAACAACACTTGCAATAGCACGCAGCGATCCTGCTGCCGCATGGAGTATGTACTTGCAAATTATATCACCAGCTAAGATAATGGATTCAGATTCAGACTCCTCGTCCAGTGTCCTCCAGGACAGGGAGTCATTTCAATGGATGTGTATTGTAGAGGTGAGGACAGAGCTTTTCAGACATAGCACTTTGATGGCAATTCAGCTACCAAGCACTGCTGAAACTAGGCCACTACTGAATGTACCTTGCATATGCAGAGCTCCCACCTACTCACCTGTCTACTCTGCTCAGCTCTCCTTCTCTACAAAGAGGTTGAAGCTGGGAAGAAGGGGGAAACAGGCTGTGTTCATTAGAGGCCTGGTGGGTTTTCTCCTCTCTGACACCTGGTACACACACATCCCATGGCTGTACCTGCTCACGTGATCAACAGTTTTGCTGTTTAAGATCCTGTCACTGGATTTCCTTGCAAAACTCCCTTTTCAGAGAAACAGAGGTAATCCTTATTGCTCCTAGAGCGGCTGCTGATGTGGAGGGGATGAAGGACAGAGCAGTCAGTCAGGCTTACCCGGGGAAGGCACTACCTTTAATCACATTTCATTACAACTGGAGGGCTAGAGATGCTGAAAGCTCTAGCATGGTGCAGGAATTAAAGGGCCAGGCAGGGACTTTATATACTGCTGCGGTACAGCTATAGCCAGGCAGACCTCAGAGCAATGAACTGTCTGCTAAAGACTGGCTGTAAGCTTTGGAAGTGAAGGAAAGTTAAATTACACAATATGTAGTAAAAATCCTACTATTTAGACTCTGGTATTTTTGAAATTGCACTTACTAGACGCCCCAGTTGAACCGATCTCCCCATTTTACAGCATGTGGTAAGAGACGGTCCTCTCCAGGAGATAATTTTCAGAGCTGCAGTTTTGGATTGAATACCTGTCTCATCTCTGCAGCCGTTCATTACAAAGGAGAGCACACCCTACACAGCTGTTTGTCTGGGAAAGCTGTTATTACATCCAGACTCAAACTTCTGTCTTTCCTGGGCTTACCCAGTTTTGCTGTTGCTTTCCTGGCACTGGGATGCTTGTGCTTTCAGCACCAAAATTGAGTCTAAGACACACTGGCTGATGCAAAAACTTACTCCAGGATACAAAGCAGTGCTGGGATAGGAGCCTGTGTGGTAGGTCCTAGGGGACACCCTGCTGTGGGGGAAGCAGGGAGGTGGATGGTGCCTTGAAGCGCTGTAGCAGGTTGGGGTACCTATTTCCAGACAGGCCTGAAGCAGTGGCCTTGACAGTTGTGGCAGTGGGAGGAGTAGATGAAAAGGACCTGGAGAGGCTCCTGAACCGGCTTCATTGCCAGAGCTTGTGGAGATGGAGAGGGAGAAAGTGTGAAGACTAAAGGTCCAAGGGCCTCTCTTGGAAGGACCATTGTGCAAGAGCTGCTTGGTGGACCTTTGCTGTGGGGAGAGCCACCACCACAGGTCAGCTTTTCTCTCAGGCCATTTGCCTCTCTGTAGTGACAGTTTTGAGTAGTTTTGCTTGCCCAGAAGGAGTCTTTATTCTCGCCAGGTTTCCAGCCTTGCTTTAGGAGTCCCAATAGCTCTCTGTGCCTTGTAGGGCAGGCGTGTGCCTGATTTACCCCACAGCATGGCTCCTGGGGTTTCTACCTCTCTGTGTTCAAATGACATCTGATTGCATGGTGTTGAAGGAAATTCATGCATGCTGGCCAGGCCAGTGCTCTCATACACTCCCAGATGTTTGACTGGTTGGGGGAAGAGGATGAGAGACACACATGGAAACCAGGTGGTCTGCAGTGCAGCTGTGCTGAACTGAAAAACAGACTGTAGCTGCTACAGTGCTGGAGGTCGTTTTACTTATCTTTTACTTATCTTCATTTTCCTATTTATGTCAGAAGACTCTTTTTTTTCTTTGCTTTTTCCTATTGCAATTCATTTATTCTAAAACATCAAGGAAAAGGAGATGATTTTTTTCTGTTGCTGAATCAGTTGATATACCCTGCCAGGTCCTATGCTCTTTGCTGGTAATGTTACATCTGAGACCAAAAATCCCCTGGAGGTTCAAAGTCACTTTGGCCCAGCAGCATACATCAGCCCCAGAACACAATGGGAAAGAGAAGCAATTTGTGTGTATGTTTTCAGACTTTATACATTCAGAGACTTATAATGTCCAAAGGGAAGAGCAAGAGAATTAAATACCAATGAGCAGAGATAGACGAGCCCTGCACAAGTCAGTTTTCGACACAATATGATACAAACTACTGGGAGCTTTTGTAAATTCATTGAAAACAGAAAGAAATCATCTTTGTTCCTTTGTGCCAAGTATTATTTAAACTCACACCTCTCTTAAGCACACATTTGATTAAATCTTCATCCAGCCTGATCCTCCTGCGGGGATCTTAAAAAAGCCTGTAAAATCTCTAGCGACTTAACTTTATACAGGACAGCCCAGGTTATGCTAAGTTCCAAGTTTTCTGTACAAGCATGCCAAATGGATCGATCATGCTTTCTGAGTATTTGTCCTGTTGTTCCTGTTGTTTTTTTTTAATTCATCCTGGCAATCCAAAGCTTTGCTATCAGAAACATATGTGACCGTCAGTAGGAGCCCAGGATTTGTATCCAAGGTTTCAAATTGTACCTCTAGTTTCCCGCCTGATATTACGTGGTGATGAGCAGGGCTGATTGTATTGCATGAGACTGTTCCAGGTCACCTGGGGACTGTACAGGAACTGGTGAAATAAAGCCCTGGGTTGCACTACAATTGGGATCCCTGAAGCAAAAAACACTTTTTTGCTTTATTTATGTACTTATCCCTGCTTGTCCCTATTTCTCTTCAATAAGCAAAGCACACAGTCCACACTCCTTCCTCTAAGTCTTTTACTATAGTAACACTGTCTGTGTTCATGCCAGCAGCCCTCAGATCATGATGACCTTTTTGGTCTGTAGAAGTGAATCATTCCTAGCGTGTGCACACACATTCTGATGATGCTGCATTATCAGAAGACCTTTGTGATCATGTATTGCTCACACAGCAAAGCTGTCAGGGGCTCGATGCTCTTACAGGCCTTCTCCTGAGCCCTCCAGTCCATTACCGGTGCACACAAATAGTATCATAGGGCTGCCCCAGAGAGTGGTGGACACATAAGAAAACTGGGGAGTCTGAACAAGGACATGTATTAAGATCTATGGGAAGACATTTTTAAAAACATACTGTATATCATTAACATCATTAATAGTAACTTCGAAGTCATCAGAATTTTGCTGGAATCATAATCAGACAATATACGGTGCATGACATAGTATATGACAAAGGGGGAACAATGAATTAGGTAAATTCATCTCCTTTGCTCATGAGGTGAGCTTTAGGTGTGGGATTTGGCAATACAAACATCATGACTAACATCATATGCTACTGAACTGCAGCAAACACCATCCTATCTTGACATAAACAAATAAAGAAAATCCAGTGAGCCTGTGCATATAAGGCAGGTTGAGCACACTGGAAGGGCATATATTCGCCATTGTTCCATGAAGACGTTAAATAATGCTTAGTTAATAAATGCTTTATGCGGAGTTACAGGAGAGTCAGAATTCACAACGAGGGGTTCAGCAGAGCTGCAGGGTTCAGGCAGCTTTTTCCATAGTGGTATCCCCAATCAAAAAACTTGAAGCTGGTATCAAAGATATGTTTTCTATCTATCTCCTGTGTCTTTGGAGTATGGATTACCTGGAAGTAACTCACACGTAAAGCTGAATTTGACAGACTCTGTTGTGTGACACTTACCTCTGTAATTGTTTTAACAAAGCAGTGGCTAAACAGGAGATTCCCTGGTTAGTCTTTACCCTCTGAATAGCTGTATTTCAGCCAAGTGGTTTGGAGTAGTTTTCTTGTTCTAGCCCAGATGGTCTTGCATCCTGTGTTAAAGCATATGTTGTCCTGAAAGTAAAATGACCTATATAATAATGATGATCTTAAAATAGGGTGCAAAGCATAGAAAAGGGAGAAGTGGGTTTGATGTCATTGCTTTTCAGTAACTAATCACACTAGGAAGCTCCAAACAAGAAAGAAGTTATCGGTGGTTAGGTCCACACTCTCTGTTGAGATCTGCCTCAAGTACTAACTCACTGACCTATACCATGATTTATCAGGGCAGGCAAAGCCTCAAGAGTCTGTTGGACCTTGTGCATACAAATGCGTTTGATGATGGTATGTCATGAATCATGTTTGCAGAAGCTGTCCCACAAGACATCAGAGCTTACAGGGCAGGCAGAAGACAGTACATTTGGTTTATAGCTACTTCTGAAGTGTTTTTTCATGACAATCTAGAAACAGTCATGTGATTTCCCTATTTAAAGCCAAATCTTGCTGGTCTTAGCCTACAGTATCTCCACGATAGAACTGTACCATGCAACCCCAACCAGAATAATGTCATATTCTTTAAAATCACCCTTGCTACTTAGAGCTTGAGACAACGGAGTTTATCTGCATTCACAGCAGTCACTTCACTTCCAGTGTGATTTGGCTAATCTTGATCATGTTGCTCACACTGGCACCTTTGGCTACAGACCTCCAAAAGGACACCCCTGTCCCTGATCCACCCCACCATGCTGAGGAGCCCATCTTTAAAGGGCCATGGGGAGCTGGGCCTGAACAGCATGGACTTAGGCAGCAGCAGAATGGCTCCCAGAAATACCATCCTGGACTGGAGTGAGGATAAGGGTGGCAATTCCCTGGGAAGATAACACAGATGGAAATGCTGGAGGCTACTTCTGAGGCTTTTCAACTTGCTTTGAGGGCTTATGCTGAATTTCCTCTCCCCTTGCCTGGAAAGAGTAGAAATGTGTTAAGTTTTCAAACCAAAGCGCTGGAGCTGGAGAGAGTCTGAAGCATGCCTGGGGATGCTGTGACATAAAGATCACAGCTGGAGGTCTGTTGCTGCAACAGGCAAAGAGCCAGATGGAGGTGACGTCTTCCAGCTGGGGCAATTACTCTCCACTTTGTAGCTTGACTTGTCACATCACAAGAGAGAAGTCCTTCTGCAAGACAGTAAATTCCTTACTTTGACCTGTCAGTGCCAGAGCTCCATGCAATGCAGGAATGATCCCATACTGTTTATCTGACTCCATTTCCTCATCTGTAAAAGGATGGCAAGGATACTGGTTTCCCATGCGTCTGAGAAGTGCCACAGATCCTGCCGTGTACTTTCACCTTTGCTATATCTCATGCCACTGCTGCTCTCACTAACAGCAAGGATCCCTGAGAGTTCACACCACCTTTGTAAGCAGGCAAATACAATGGCACACCAAAAAAAGGAAAGAAAAAAAAAAGGCACACAGACACCTGCTGTGAGTTTATTTTGACAAGTGTCATTTAGATGCAATAAGCTGTGATCATCTCTCCGGCGTGGCTGCAAACAGAAGGAAACCAACTGGGAAAACAAACCCAGGTGCTCAGGAGCAGAGCGCAGCTTCTTCTGCTGGGTTGGGGGGCTGCCGGAGAGAGGGGGTAAAGGGGAGCTTTTAGGATGCCCTTCGCCGTGGGCTGCCTTTCCCCTCCCTGCCAAGCCTGTGAGGTGCCGGAGGAACCAGCAGCATTCCCACGGCGGGCGCGTTGCTGTGCTTGGCTGTGGCATTCTGTGGGATGCTCTGGGGAGGAGGGGATGCAGAGGAGGGGGATGCGCGCTGTGGCGGGGACCGCAGGAGAGGAGAGGGAGGCGTGTGCCTGCCTGGAAGGGGGCATTTCTTCCCTTCTACACACAAGCCGATGCCTACCCTGCTGAAGCAGTTAAACAGGGGAGAGCAGCAGCCAGGCTGGCAGATTCCTGCCCTGTGATATGCCAGCCACAGGGTGACGCAAGGGCTGGAAGGCTCCAACTAACAAGCCATTTTCACCTGCGTAATAAGCGCTAGTGGAGATACAGCAGCAGCAGCAGCAGCAGCAGCAGCGGCTCCGAGTCCCCGCAGCCGGCCAGACTCCAGGGCGGCCGCAGCACCATCCAGCCCCCGGCGGCCACCGCAGCTTTTTCGGTGGCCCCCGCTGCAACCTGAGAGCCGGAGACGAGCGGCCGCCTTGCAGGCAGCATGTCAGTCCCGCCGGACCCCCAGGACCTGCTGCTGTCGGGCACTGGGGTGCACTGGGCTGCGGACGGGGCGGACCAGTATGCAGTTGGGGCTCCGCTGCGGGATGGAGATGGGGCTCAGCAGCGGGACCAGCTGGTTTTCGGCTCCGCCAGAGAACACCCGCCCGTTGCCATGGCGACTGCATCCCCAGGTAAAAGGCGAGGGGTACCCAGGGATGCTCAACAAAGGGGCCCTGGCAGCAGCATCTCCTGGTTGTCTCGTTCCTGTCCCTTCCCCGGTTCTTCTGTCAGCCTGGCTGCTTGGAAACATTACTAATGAGTTAGTGAGCGCATGTAGGAAAACAGAAAATAACAACCAATTGCGGTCTTTGCAAACAATAATTTTTGCTGATGTGGGGGAGGGGGGACGCAGGACCCAGCCAAGTTCCCTAAAGCTCTTTGCAGTTTGCTAGGCACAGGACATCCAGATTTCAGTCAAATGTTGGAGGGCATTTGATTTCACCTGACTTGACGAGACTCTGTCCTCATTTGTTGTACACCTGTACACATCTGGAGTGACAGATCTCAAAGGAGTTACTTCAGCTGTTCCCCGAGCACCTGGAATTCCTGCATGGCCCCTTGTGTTATTTAAACATGTAGCTTTTAATGGGGTGCCTATTCTGAAGTGTTTGTATGTTTTCTGCATGCTTTTGAGACAAGTCTATTTAATTGTGGACTTTTTGGTTGCTGTGTTTTCCTCCTTTTGCTTTTTTAGGTGTGTTTGACTTAAGGTGCATTTACTTTAGCTAAGGTCTGCAGGTTCATTGATTTTCAGTTTACTTTTGGGATTTATTTGATTTGCCTTGGTTTAGGGTGCCTTTCTTTAGTGGGTGTATTAATAGCAGGCGTATATCTGTTAATGAACCCCAGAAGGCTTCAGCTTCCAGTAGCTCCTAGTAGAAATGTTTGGGGAAAAATTACTCTCTTTCCTTCTTGGTGACACTTCCCTACTTCCTTTCCCATTGCCACCCATCAGAGAACTCAAATAACCCAGCCCTGGGGAAGCTGGTGGATCCCATCTAGATTCCTCTTCACTGGGAAAGAGATGTTTCCATTATACAGCCTGACTCGTCTTGAGGAAGTTGAGGGTCAGGGCTTGGGACGGGAATTGGTCTCCATTATGCAATAGCTGCAGAAGCATTAGGAACTGCGTTTTTGGGCTGAGTCCTTTCTAATCCCCTCCAGTCAATCAGCACAAAGAGTAGCTGGCCAGAAACAACACAGTCTGTGTGACTACGTGTATTATTCCTCTGATACCCATCTGTATGTTTTTTTCAGGGTCTGAGTGTGCATCTGTGCATGTGTGTGCTCTCAACATGGATGTTACCCTGGTGCTTTTCTGTCTGCTTGATGCTACTGAGTTCAGTAGTAAAATGGGATCTAACGCCCATCAGCTGATGTGGGGAATGTTTTGCTGTTTTGTAGCTTTGGGCAGGCAGCTAATCTGCTGATGTGCTGCTCATTCGCTGATCTGAGTGGTAGGTTGTAAAACATGACTTTTTACTGGAGATAGAGGCAGATGGCTTGTAATGTAAGGCTGTTCTAGGTGCGGGGGGGCGTGCGTGTGAAGAGGGGCAGGGTTGGGGTTTCCAGGTAGGGTTGCCTCAACAGTATCATGACAGGAAGAAGGGGGAAAAGATCTTGTGAGCTTTTGTGGTTCACTGATGGATAAAAATATGGCCATGCTGAATCTTAGCACACAGAACAAAGAGGGGTGGTCTCTTAAATTGTGTAAATCCCCATTAAGCTGAATGGCTGTGATACTGCTTATATTTAATGAAGGCTTCTTCAGGCTTAACCTGATCTGTAAATTTGGGCTTATGGAATGCAGAATAGACAGAATGAAAGAATGAAAGAAAGAAAGGAAGGAAGAAGGAAAGAAAGAAAAGAAAAAGAGACAGAAGAAAGAAAAGGAAAAAGAGAAGCAAAGAAAATAATTTTTGGCTTTTGGAATCCTCTGCAAAGGGGCTTTAGACATGTTTGTTTGCATGTGTCAAACTGGCAAGGTGGAGATAAAGTGAGCAATACAGACCTTTTTTTGTGTTTGCTAGCTGTGGATTGACAGATCAAATTAGCAATATCATAAGGGTAGTAATGTGTTTTAAACATTTCCCATTTTGTTCTCCCTGTTTAATAAAGTAACTGTTATGTGGTTGCGTGTCAGTCTAGCCAACCATGTCAGACAGAGCAGCATCCCAACCAGTGCAGTCCTGCTGCGCATGCAGCCTCCTTTTCTGTTTGTGGCTGCAGCACCTGTATTTCTGTTCCACATTACCTAAACAGCTACAGCTCCCGCTTCCTTCATTGGGGGAAGTAAATAATTTCCCTGTTCTCGCTGTGTGACTAAATATTCTTAAGTTGCTGAATAAGAGGTCTGTCATGTTGCTGAATATCTGAAACTGTCAAGTATTTCACAAAACTCTTTAATTCGCCTACTCAGAGGGGGATTGCTGCGTGTTCCTAAGCTGTGGGAATGGACCCAGCGGGCGATACCTAGCTCCAGCAACTTACAACAATGCCATAAACTGCCGTAAACTTACAACGCTCCCTATACAATGGGGCACCTGGGGACACTTTAGACAAGGAACAATGTATCCAAGCAAAAGTGACCTGGACTGTATGTTTTCCAGGTAGTTACCCAACAGATCTTGTATCTTCCTCCACACCTCTCAGACCAGTCTTTTTTGTGAAAAACATGGTTATGCTCTTTAAGGCAAGAGCAAGGTTTGGAGACTGAGAGATTCTCCCAGCATGAAAATAACTGAAAATAAATGGTGGGAATTTATCACAAGTTGTACAGAAGTTTTCTTATACAACCTAAAAATTTGCAAACTTTCCCTGATCTCGGCCTTTGTTTTAAGTTTGAAAACCAGCCAGGGATTGTTGAAAGGTTCAGGAATATTTTCAAGCTGGCCATGGGCCCGGCTTTGAGCCAAACTGGCTTTGTGTCAAAACCTTCTGAGTGGTTTCTGAATGATGAAAAGCAATGGATTTCACTCCCTGTTCTTTGGACCAACCAAAATCAGCAATGATTGGGACTGCAGAAAAAAATTCCCATGAGGAGTGGCAAGCTCAGAGATTTCTCAAGCAAAGTCAGGGCAATAAGGAGCTGCAGATCCCACATCTGCTTCTCCTCCTGCAGAGCTATAATGAAGATTGACTCCAGTAGCTTCTGGGCAGGGACAAAGCAGTTTCTCTTGCTTTTATACTTGGCCCCTGGATTTTGCTGAAAATTTTTCTCTCCCTCAAATGTAGAGTTTCTCTCCTTCCCAAAGGTGAATTTGGTTCAGGGTGAGAGTTGCTTGCAGGCAGCTCTTGCAAGGACTGGAGACTGAAGCAGTCCTGAAAGGCTGGTGAGCAGTTGCATGTTGGTGAAAAGAGCCCCATGCCACCCAACACACCATCTGGTCACAAATTCTGTTATTTAGTTTTATACATCAACAGTGATTAAAATTCCTTGAAAAGAATTATTTCCAAAAATACTACACAAGCTACCAGGCATTCCCCAGGATAAATACATATGGTTTCCTTCAGAGAAATGGCAAAAGGTGAGAATGGACTGTACCGCCATGGTGCAGGTGTGCATAGGGGGAAAAAGACGGTAAGAAGGGCAGGAACTCATACAAATGTTGATTCCTGTGTCAGGATCTGGGAATTTGTATGCAGCCTTGTGCATTGGTGAGTATCTATAGGGTGATTTACAGGCAGCAGTGGTATGCCCCTATGTCCATGTAGCTGAGACTGAGAGAGCTGCCAGTGAGCCCTGCCTGCTGATACTCACGCCAGGATGTTCTTTGCTTTCAGACTGGCCACAGCAGTCAGGACATCCCTGGCAATCCTGGCCCATTTCCAGCTGCCTACAAAGACAGATCGCAGGTGGGGTCCGGATGCTCGAAGGAGAGGTGGCCAGTGCCGCAGGAGATGGCATTAATAACTGGGACATGCCTATGGGGACACAAGGGGATGGCAAATATGGCCTATGGGAACCCTTCTGGAACAGCAGCCAGGGGCTGGCTGGATTCCCTGGGGGCACCTCAGTGGCATGAAGTCCTGCAATTATGGGACTGAATGGCACCCATATGGTCTGTGCCAGCGAGGCAAGGTGGGAAGGAGGGACTAGAAGCTGCATGGATGAGGCAGATGAGTGGAGGAACAGCCTCTGCCTGCCGAGGAGCAGTGAGATACCAAATCCCAGGAGCGTTTCATGCTCTGATGGGTGTAGATGTAGCGCACAAGACCATGAGTGGTCCTGGCTCCTGCTGCTCCATGATGAGGACAGACCCTCTAGGCTCAGTGCTTTTAGTGAAGACATTTTTAAAAAATCTTTCTAATTCACATGACTTGTAGAGGTTAAGCTTGAAAACGTGTGCTGTGTACCCACATGCTCTCAACATGAACTAGCCCACCAGCCCCCTGCCAGCGAGGTGCTCCTAGCATAAGCGTGTGTTTGTACTGATAATGCTTCACCTGCAAATCTCAGTTTATTGTTTCTCTCCAGTTACTGGAGAGAGTGAGTTACTGGCAGCTTTACATGTCAACATGAAAGAGGCTTTTGATGGTTTTCAGGCAGCTTGAGAGCCCTGTGATTCGCCTGGGTGGAGAGAAGTGTGTATGAATATGAACATCTGTACCACTTGGGTTTGGCACAGATGCTTTTTGGGGATGTCAGAGCACAACCAAATGCAGCAGGTTCCCCAAGGCAACTGGCTCAGCTGCTCTTTGGGGCCTTCCCACCCCTTTCCAAGTATCGCTTTAGTAAGAGCTCCCCCTCCCTAAGCACCCATGGCAATATACTTCTCAAGGCCATGTGCACTGTAAAGACCAAGATCCAAAACCTGATTTTTCAAATTGCTGTAGAAAGAGTCTTGATAGAGTGGGTTCACTGACCTAAGCGTATGCCACAGGGGAGCCTAAGCAGCTGTTTGGAAATACATCCTCAACTGCCAGGCAATCTTGCTCAGATTTAGCCAACTGAGGCCAGATTTAGTCTCACTTTGGAAGAGTATATATTCATGCCAATTCTATTATTGACATTTTAGTCCTTCCTGATTTAGAGAATTGAATTTATTTTTTTTCTGCTCTCTGGATTGGTCCCTCAAAACCTCTGACATACTGGTGTGAGTGAAGGTGATGGAGATCATCTGGTGGAGGCTCTCCCCATTCCCTGGGCTTTTGTGAGTGCAAGCAGATTTTGCAGAGGGACAGAAGCACAGCAGATTTCTTCTTGGACCCTTCTGTTCCTGTAATTCTCATGAAGCTTGACAAAATGGCCATTTCATCACAGCCCACAATCAATCATCTAAAAAAAATTCCTATTGAAATACCATCCTTCATTCCCACTTGGGTAAAGTAGGAGCACGGCTCCTGTTGGACTCCTTCAGCAAGTGCTCTGCATCTGGGGGTGAAAAGTGCTATCAGAGATGCATAAAATCTCCTGGTTTAAAATCTGTGCAGCAGTGTAGTTCTCAACTCCATACAGATCAAAATGCAACTGTCTTTGTCCTGTTCCCCATAGGGCTGCAGATAGCTCCATCCTTGCTTTGACTTCCATGCTGATCAATTTTCTTCAGCCTTCAGGGCTGCAAATGGGTTGAGGAAGAGGATGAGGCAGATGAAAGAGCAGAGTAGTAGCAGGGAGGGTGACTCACCTGCCTTATTTTAATCTTCATCACTTGGTAATGAAATGTTTTATTTATAGGCAAGGAACTGAGGAGGAAAGATTGGGGAGGAGGAGAACAACATGGAGAGGAGGGGTTTGGATGTCCCAGTTGCAGCAAGCATTGGGTTTTGCATGTTGCAGTATTTCCTGGGCTGTGAGTCTCGCCTGGGCTGAGTGGTTCACTATATCTCACTGGTGTAAGGGTCCTGGGAGGCAGATCTGCCTCCTTTTTTCTGCAGCTCTGGAAATGCCATTCAATGACGTCTTACACCTTATTTTTCCCCAAAAAACTGTAGTGTGCAGTACATGCACACTCAGCGTGTGCTCTCAGTCTGCCCGGGATGGCGACCCCAGCAAATGCCTGGGTGCTGCCTCTGGCTCAGTCCTCCTGGAGGAATCCTCCCACAGGTCTGATTATCGTGTCTTCACAGACTGTCCCGTGAAAGGATGCCGGCCCAACTGCATGGCCTGGATTGACCTGCAATGCTTAGGACTAGCGTTTTGCTCTGCTTTAGGCCCTGAGACCTGATTTGGCCCCAAGACCTAATTATTTTGTGCATGTGTGTTTTAGCTCAAAGTTCCTGAAATACACAAGGAGTTGTGCTGCAGGTCCACATCATCAACAGGGAACGGAGGTTTTTAAATGGGTGACTTGTTAGGAATTTGCCTCACTTTCCCTCCTGAGTAGTCAGTACCTCTAAAATGGGCCAATTACGCACTAAGCCTTTTTCATTTTTGTAGCACTTCATAATGTAGCATTTATGTCCTTGTGTCTGTTTTTCATGTTGTATTCTCTTACTGTCAGATCAGGGCTGCTTACAAAATTCTGGGGATTCTTGTTTTTCTTGGGTTGTTTGTTGGGTTTTTTTTTTCAAAAGAAAAGAAACCCATCACATAGCAAACCATGTTTGAAGTAATGAAGCATTATTTGTAATAAGTTTTCTAATTTATGGAAAGTAAATATATGTGCTGCTGTAGACTTGGCATGATTCAGCACTCGGGAACACACCCCACATTTAGTATTCTTGTTTTTTAAGACACTTCTGATTTATGGTCAGCATATTCCTCTAAGAAACCCCATGCTTTCAACAGTGAGAAAAAATTCTTGGCACTCACCTGCAAGACAGGACTTGAAATAGAGGGGACCTTAATCACCTATTTCAGTCCTCCTTGTTTCAATAAAGTATTTAAGATCCTAACTATATGGAACATAAGCACATTCTTAACTGCTTAAAAAAATTAGGATGGTCTTAAGCATGTGCATAAAGGTGAGCATGTGTTTTGCTGAATTTAGGGATAAATGAAGTAGAAGATATATCATGGATAAATTGGCTTTATTACCCATTAGACCAGACTGCTTCAGGTCACTTGTGAGTAAAATGGAGATACCAGCACTTACCTATCTCATTACAGCACTGTGAAAATTAACATTTAAAGACATTGAAAACTTGGAATGAAAATCATTATAATGTTGTGTTGTTTCTTCTGATCTATTGTGTGTGTCCACGAGACTAAAAATTGTTGGAAATGACTACAGCCTTCATAAGCCCGTGTCTTTCAAATATTAAGGTTTTACCTCATAAGCATTGGCTTTATACTTTAATATTCCTTAAAAGTGGGCTTTTCCATCTTTATTTAAATAACAGCTGTTAAAAGAGTTCTTTGAGTATTTCTTTCACTGCTGTAATGAGATGCCTGCCTGTGATACAGCCTCCAATTATCATGAGATCTCGTGTCAGAAAAGGTAGCTGGTTCTTCAGAGATTATTTCTACACAATTGCTGTTAACAGTTGCAGCATTCCCTTCATGTAGCAGTGACTCCTGTCCCAGACATGGTGCTGCAGTGGGGTGTTTGCTTGGGTACAGGTGAGGACAGAGCATGGGAGGGTGCTCGTCGAAGGATGCTTTCTGCGCCAGGTGACTCTGCAGACTTGCAGTTAGTCAGCTCGAGGCTTTACTGAGCTGTTCAGGACGTGAATTACATCATATTTTTCAGGAGTGCTGAATTTATTAACTGCAGCTGATTTATTGTTGGTAGATTTAAAGACATTGAAGGGCTTGTTAACTGCAGCCAGTAAAAAGCACATGTATGGGGTGGCCTTGTCAGGTGGGAAACCTTCCTGCTCCCAGGCTCTGGATCCTGTGCTTCTCTTGTCTCTGAGGTTTTTTTCTGTGCAAATATCAGTCCATGTCTCAGGTGCACTTGTGGGCACCCCTGAGTGAGCCCCGTGGCTGAGAAAGAGGAATCATGGCACCAGGGCACAGCCTCCAGCCATGGGGCTGTGCAGGAGCCTCTGGCTGCCAGTGCTGGCAGTGCTTTGTCTCCCAAACACTGCCTGGGGTGGCTGTCCCTCACCCCATCGAAGCACCCTTCATATGCAGGTTGCAAAGCCACAAATGCAGAAGTTATAAATCTGAACGACATCCTCAAACTTTCCCTGCTTGCGCTGTGTTAGTCACTGGCTGTATGACCAAACAGCCTAAAAATCCTCAACCTGGGCAGCCTCTGCAGCACAGCTGTGCAGAGAGCGGCTGCAGACAGCCAAAGCCGTTGGACTTTGTAGTCATTTTCTTCTGCTGAGCCTGGCCCCTGACACACTGCTCACAAAAGCATGTCGGGGCACCTCAAAAGGAGTTGCTGGAGCGACAGGTTGCATTTATGGCTTGCAATCAGCAAGAAAGTTTTGCCATTTACAGGCCTAATCCCACCCCCCAACTTGGAGGTAGCAAGGCTGATGCAGGGAGGATGCCTACACCCACCAAAGACAGCATTTTGCGTGCCAGGGAGGTGGGGAGTCCCTCACCCCATATAGGTCCTGACAGGCACATAGCCAGCAGAGCAGCTCTGCTTGAAAATGCTTTCAATCCCAAGCTCATTGGCAGGCCAAAGGGCTAGATCCTGAGAAAAGCCTAAAAGTTGCTGTAAGTCAGCCACCACTGAGCAAGTGTTCACTCATGCGGGTCAGTTGCGTCCCCCTCCCTGCGCGAGGAACATGCACCAAGGCCACGGCCGAGGCGGGAGGTGAAAACCTGCATCAGGCAGACCTGGGGAGCACAGTGTCTCATCTCTGCTCTGATCTACTGAGCAGCATCCCGATGTGCTTTGTTGCAGGGTGCAATGAGGTTTCACAAGTACCGTCTCTCCACCGACTACTGATGTATGGGGGGGTCTGAATTCTAATAAGTCTTAATTAGGTCTTTCCCTTGATGTCTTTAACTTAGAAGCAAAAGAGATGCACTTGTTGCTCATGTGTATAGGAAATGTTTTGCATTTCAGGATATTTTCATTCCTGTTGACTTCAGCATTGAAGCGCAATGCAACACGCTGGAAATTAAATGTACACTTCAGCTGAACTGGAGGCTTAACTGCTCTGGGTACAAGTGTAGCTGTATGATATGAACAGTAATCATGTTATTTGTAGTAAAAAGGGAAATGCCTTCTCCAGCCCCTTATAAAAGTTATAAAAATATGTATCCCTATTTTGCTCACCATTTTTTCATCTTCTGGTTAGTGCTATTCTCTGTCTTAGGATGTACCATGTTTGCCAGTTTGCTGGATTTTTTTCCTTTTTATTACAAAGGTTTATATCTTCAGTAAACATCATTGACCAAATAGATGCTCTAAACTGCAATATCGCTGTGCACTAAATTTTAATTGAGACAGTTGCCTTTGATATGGGGCTGACCTAAAGCTGAGACTGATTCCACTCTTTTGCAGCTTTTGCAGTTCTTTAAAAAAGTGATAATGCAGCATTCATGTTGTTGCTGTTTTCCCTACTGCTGTAGCAAAAGTATCACTGTGGTTGAATATTGAATTGATTTCTCAGAACCTCCTGGTTATCCTGAAAGTCTGTGTGTATAATCTGTGATTCTCAGACCATAATAATCATAGAATCATAGAATGGCTTGGGTTGGAAGGGACCTTAAAGACCATCTAGTCCAACCCTCATGCCATGGGCCAC
>JAVKLA010000040.1:16034960-16053596 GCA_034782735.1 Sagittarius serpentarius
GAACACCTCCAGGGATGGGGCATCCACAACCTCTCTGGGCAGCCTGTTCCAGTGCCTCACCACCCTCTGAGTAAAGAATTCCCTCCTAACGTCTAACCTAAATCTCCTATCTTTTCGTTTAAAACTATTCCCCCTTGTCCTATCACTATCTGACTGTTTAAAAAGTTTGTAGGATTAGTTTGTAGGAAAGGTGTTGGGCCCAAAGGCAAAGCTCCAAGATGATGTGTGAGAGTTGGGAGAAGTCCCACAGGACTCAACCTCCTCTGAACACATTGTTTATGAAAGAAAATAGGGTTTTGGATCCTCTATGCAGTCCTCTGTTTATCAGTTTCGCTAAGCAGAAATCCTTATGTTAAAATGGCTGGTAAGCGGCATCTTGGTTACAGGCAAGATAAGATTTTTACATCACTGAACAACTTGGAGTAGATCTTTAGTAGGTGGTATCTAATTCTCTACTTAAAAAGTTTCATATGTGTTTAACCTGGGTACGTTGCATACAGGATTGAAAAGTCAAGCAAGCAAATAATTGGTTGCATGCACAGATGTGGAGTCACTGCGTAAAAACTCAGTTACCTTTACATGGGTGAAATAGGAACTCTGCCTTTGAAAAAGCATACCTATCTGCTGATGCCAGGAAAAAGGACTGAATTTCCTGAAATTTAAATTTCTTTAAAAACTTGCCATCAGACAAAAAAATCTTTCCGCAAGAGATACATGGGTTAAAATAATATTAAAAAAAATAGGAAAATCTTAGAAACCAGTGTATATATTTTCAATTTATTCTCAAATCAATTCCTATGTTTCACCTGATTTGGCTGGCAACAGTGTTTGGAAATGTAACTTATCTATATTTGGTTTTATATTAGGACATTTATTCCAAATACACATAAATTCCATTTTAAAAGCACTAATTCTGGCCTGCAAAGTTCTCTGTTCTATTTTAGAATTGCCATTACACACACATTTTTTCTGTTTTTTTTTCCTCCTACCCTAAAAAATACCACTGGAGCTTATGGTGGATCATCTGAGCAGCTATCATAGTAAAAGCCAGTTGCCATTTTGGGAATTTTTTTTCTTTGAAGTCTTTCTGACATTAGCTTTCATAATTCAGTTGCTGTGTAGTAGAAGTTCAGGTCAGAGCTAAGGAGACAGGCTTGGGGATTTATGCTGTGTGAAATACATGCAATCTCCTCTCACTTCGAACGTGGTAAACAGACCATGTATAATCCCTGGAATATTTGGTAGATCTGCCAGGCCATGAAGATGGAATTTATAATATTCGTCTAGCTACGCGTATTTTTATATGGTTGTCCACCCCTATGCCATCCAAACTCTATTCAAAAGCAACCTGAGGAGAGAGGGCTGAACAAAGAGTGAGAAGAAAATATATCATTCCCAGTAGGAGATTTCAGAGTTTGGGCTTCTTTCCCCCCTCCCTTTTCTCTGCTCTTGCTTTTTAATGAATCGTTCTTCTAACCTACTTTAAATCGAGCATCTAGCATGCTAGATGTTTTGCAGATGAATCATACTGTGCAATGCACTTATGCATATCTGCTGTGCAAGTACATTGTCAGCTTGTATTTGATAAGCTACCAGCAAACAAGAGTTTTTTTCTGGAAGCTTGGGATACTAGCATCATTCTCCAAGTGAGAATAATGCAACCACTGTTAATAAATCAACCTGGGTCTGAGGATTTTTCACCACTTTCAGTCCCTCCTTTATTAGCATTATTCTCAGAGGTATAAATTAAAGAGGAAAATATATAATCTGGGAAGCTTTCCAGCATCATCTTTGAAAATGTGAGCTCAATGCTTTGCTGAGATTCTTTGGTGGAGGAATGCT
The DNA here is from genome assembly GCA_034782735.1 of Sagittarius serpentarius. Taxonomy (NCBI): domain Eukaryota; kingdom Metazoa; phylum Chordata; class Aves; order Accipitriformes; family Sagittariidae; genus Sagittarius; species Sagittarius serpentarius. The sequence goes on from JAVKLA010000040.1 coordinate 16,036,803, forward strand.
AATAGCAATGCTGAAGATGTGCTCTGATTGCACCCTAAAGAGTAGGAAGACGCACAGAATAGCTTCGTTTCTTTTTCCTTTGTCATCAAGATAATTTCTAATGTGATCTGCACAGGATGAATCTTGAATTGTTTCTACACAGTTCTGTGACTGGTCCCAGAAGTGGAGCTTTGGTTGCTCCCTTTTCTACTACTTGCTCTCTTAGTCTGACATCTGCATAAAATATGTTACGTATTTTCCAATCTTGGCCTCCAGATAATTGCCTGCAGCTGTTAGCAGCGAGAGGACATGGTCTCTCTGCTGTATTGGTCAAAGCCTGAGCTTCAGCAATAAGGATTTCAGGAATTTCTTCTGACTCTTCCTACGAGGTGTCATCACAGTTGGATGGTAACTCCTGACGCCTCCCTCCCTGCCAAGGGAAGAAGAATGTGCTGTGGAATGTGCTGATTTGCAAAAAATATTTCACAGGTGGGGGGTTGATTTTAGCAAAGCTCCAGCTGTGCTAAATGAGCAGAAAAGGGATTTTTCAGCATATCAGCAACATCTTGGAAATGGAAATGCCACATCCTCCAGCACTTTCTTAAGAGCCAGTTGTCCCCTTCCCCTGCCCATAACCCACTTGGGTCTTTGGTGTTTACTGGAACTAGGAGTTTAGCAAGACTGTAGTACTTGGAGCCTTGCTTTATAATGTCTCTGTGTTTCAATTTGCTTTCTCTTGGCCAGCTCTCTGCCAACATCATCCTTTGCTTTCCAAGAGATGGTGAAAAGCGCAGAATGGAAGACTAAGCTGGTGTTCCTCAGGGTACATTTTGGGGAGATGTAAGGAAGTAGATACCTTTATTACTATTTTGCTGATGGGACAATTGATGCGCAGTGGAGTGAAGGGTCTTACAAATAGTCCTCATCGGCTGCATTTGAACTAGGTCTGGGTCTGCTGAGCCCCAGGCAGTGCCAGGCTGCTCCAAATGGGTCTCAGCTTCATCATAGGTGACTCAGTTTGTGGGGCCTCTTAGGCTGAAACTCCAAAAAATGTAGGGCAGCTATTTTTACTTTGGTGCATGAAGATTGTTGTGGGTTTTTTTTTCTGCCTGTTTTTCTCTTTGAAATTAATATCAAGGATCCTTAGTTATGTTTTGTAAAGGCATTCACCCTTCCAGCTGAACAACATAGAGGGAATACCACGCGTTACTTCCTGTCACTACTGACATTGCTAAATTTGCTGAAGCAACGTTTTTCAGCATTTCCAAACACTTTTCCTGTGGAGCTTTCTCTTCCATAGAAAGGTTTTCTGTTTCCCCTTGATTTGAGATGAAAAGAAAATTGAAAATAATATGAAATTTTCCCACAGGACAGAATTTCTTTTGCAATAGCTCCACTTCCAGCTAATGTCAGGAAAAACACAACCAACCACAGTCAGTATGCTTAATTTCAACCCTGCATTTATGACTTATTCTTTGCCGTTGCTGTCTGAAGAGCAATGACATCAACACACTTTACTCAGCTTGAAAATACCCATTAAATCTGAGAGCTAGTGCACTAGCAAGTAGGATTTTTTAGCACCTATTTAATGCACTCGATGGGAGTGTGACCTTGGTTCTCTGTCACTGGTGAAAATGAAGTTGCCTCCTGGTCCAGCCCATCTAATTGCTGCTGAACTGTAATACCAAGCAGGTTGTTCTCTCTTTACAGCAGATGACTTTGCTACCACTGTGGTGAAGGAAGCATGACGTCAACAGTGTTCCCCAACCTAGCAGCTGCCCAGCATCCTTGGATTCAAATAATTATATAGTGTTCTCTCTCTTACTCACTTAAAAATGTGACTTGTCTATTGTGCCAAGCAAAGGAAGGAAAGCCAGTGAAAACAGATAATCTCTTTCTTCTTAGCCTCTATACAAGACAACTTTTTTAAAAGCTCACACTTTGTGTGAGCAGGAAAGCAATGCAGGCTTCTCTGTGAGTGGGAAGTGAAGTCTTTAGAAGCCATCAGGTTCCCTTTCCCAGCCCTGCACTTGGAGATGCAATGACAACCGCTTCCTCACCCTTGCTGTGCTGTGTGTTTTAACCAGCATTTTAGAAAAAAAAGGGCTGTCGCAGAAGTTTTCAATCATTTTTAGACCCATTTAGCTGTATGGTGGTAACTGCCAGAGCAGGTAAGATCCAAGGCTTCCCAGGAGTCCTCTGCTCCTACCTGCACCCAGCACCAGGTACCCCAGGCTTTTGTAGCCTTTAGAAATGAAAAAGCTCGATGTGAGCAAAGCACCGTGTTGCCTGCAGTGTTGCTCGCTCAGGTTTCTGGTCACAACTGCTTTGCTGTGCCAGATACAAGCCAGTTTCTGAGAAGATGGGTTAGAGGAGCTGGTTTCTAACCTTGTCTGACAGAAAGCTGAGAGGGAAAGGGGTGTTTGCTCCTGGTGCTTGGGGCAAACAGACAGGAGAAATGAGCTACACTAAAAGTCAGTGTAGGCACAAGGATAAAATTGTATAAATTGGACAGGAGCATTCAGGCTGGGGAGGAGAGGAAGTCAGGATGGAGAGAAAAATGAATAGAAAGAAAAAGAAATCCAAACTACTTTCAAGAGTTTGGATTTCTCAAGTGATGGATTTCTCATCAGTTTATGGAGGGAATTAGGTAATGTGATGCTTGTAGTGGTAGGGGGTTAAGCTTAGACACTCAGCACATGCCTTCTGGTCCACTTCTGTGTTCATGAGCTCTGGAAGCAGACTTTCCTAGCAAAACTATCTCCTCCCACCCTTGTTTAGTTGGAGCTATTAATATAATTTCTCTTAAAAAAAGCTTTTGAATGCATTTTACTTTTTCAATTATTTCTTCTACTCAAGTGGAAGGGCATAAAATCCCCATTCTTCAAGGCAGAGACAAATTTGTTCAACCTTTCACCATGCAAGTACTACCTTGGAGGAGTGCTGTGCCACAGCAGGACCCAGTGTGCTGGGTTTGCTCTCCAGACCCTTGGAGACTGGCCGACCTCTCCCAGCTCCTACATCTTGCACCGGGAAACTACAAGGAAGACCATGAAAACTCAGAATGATCTTGGCTATCCGTATAAATGTTCTCAATAAATAGGAGGGGTTTCAGCAGGGACAGGGCATTTCAACAGGAAGAGCCAACTTCATAAACACAGGATGGGAAACCACAGATGAGTCCATCAGAGAAGGATTGGAGTGTTGAGGGTCACAAGCCAAATGCAAGCCACCATAGGCTGCAAAGCTTGTGCTGTTTTGCTCTTGCTAAACAGCAAATGCCACACTGTGATACGGTGATGTGGGTTTTGTGTGCATGATGCAGCAAATGGCCTTGGGAGGAGCGAGGTGTCCAGATTGGAGCACAGCACTTCAGGAGCAATGCAGAAAGTCTGGAGGAAAGCAACCAGGGTGATCAGATGTCTGGAAAACATGATCTAGGAGGGAAGATTGAAAGAACTAGGTTTGTTCAAGCTAAAGGAGAGAATCACCAGGGGACAGAACAAGAGCAGTCTTTAAGTACATGAAAGCCCAAGCAAAGAGCCTGAATTAACATGATCTCCAGGTCCATGGTGCGCAGGAATGGATGTGGCTTCAGTTGCAACATAAGAGATTCAGATTAATAATTTGGAAAAAAACTTTTGGAGAATGTAGACATGTAGGATAGAGGAACACAGGTTACTGGGAAGAGTGGCTGCAGCTCCATTGCTAGAGGGCTGTGTGGGCAGCGCAGAGGGACATCACCCAGATGACGCAGGAAGTGGTACTGCTGGCTAGGGCCAGCAGTGGAGCTAGGTGATGTCTTTTAGGCCTTTCTGGCCCTATTTTTGGGGAGGCTATAAGCTGGGGTGAGGGATGGCAGCAGGAAATACACTAATTTCTTCTTTTCCCATCTTGGTTTGGTCCCTGTCCTGTTCAAACCAGCAGCTTCTTTTGTTGTCCTTTGAAAGTGTGCACCAACCATGAGTCACACAAAAGTAGGAATGGCTGATATTTTTGTGTTTCAGTGTCTTTTGATGGCAATTATTTATTTTTTTAAAGCAAAATAGCTTTTTGTTTGTTTTTCAGGAAAAGCCCTGCTTTCCTTGGGGGAGTGAATTGACTCCTGCAGACAAACCTAAACATAGCATTCAATGGCTTAAGTTGGACAAACAGAGCAATCTTCAGCATAAAAGAGTAATAACAAGGATTTTTAATAAATGCAGGCTTGGCAGGGAGAAATTATAGAAGATGACTTATGCAGTGATAGTTGGAGATTAACAACAGAGTGCCTGCATTCAAGGAAGCAGGAAAGGGAAAAAGACACAGCAAGTGCAAGCTTGTTAATTTGATCTAATTAGTATTGTTAAAAACATTAAGGTGAAAGGAAAATGGGAAAAATGCATCATTGATTTATAAATGTGGACTGTGAAGACAAACCTGATAGTTTACTTCAGTAACCTACCAATTGTTTTCTGACTGGGTTTCAGTGAAGTGTAAAACCCAGTACTACATGGAAAATTACTGGCTGAGATGGAGAAGGTGGAGGGCAATACAGCCATGGCATGCTTCAGCTTATGCTGAAAGGAAAACACTTAGGCAGCGTGGGAGTTGCTGGTGGGGCTACTCAGTCAGTCTTGGGGCCTGTCTTATTAAATATCTTTGTAAAATGTTTGGTACCAAAAGCCAGAGCAGACTATGGGAGTGTGCTGGGACTTGGGGTGAGAGGTGGCTGGAGCATCTGACAGGGGAAGCTGGCTGAGCCAGGCAGTCGTGAGCTGTAGAAATACACCCTGACACCCTGCAAGGGTGAAAAGAGCTGTGTTTGTTGAGGTGTATGCTTTTTAGAATGAGGTTGTAATGCCTTTGTACAAGTGCTGGTTCAGCTTCTGCTTTGACCTTGGGATCACCGCTGTCATTCGGTGCTGTGGGTAAATGCATTGGTTATGTACAGAGTCACTGCTGCCCTCTGATGAAATGGTGAAAGCAATAAGAATGACATCAGAGAAGGTAAATTGAAATGTTAAATACTTGACACTTGGTTTCGATGTTTTCCAAAACAAAAATACATTTGCTTGGAAACAGTTTTAATTCGACAAAAAAGAAAAAAGTCCAGTTTTACTGAAATTACTTTTTCCAGCCAATTATTTTAACTAAAATTTTCTGTCCTCCTCAAAGGGTCAGGAAATAATCAATTAAAGTAGTTTTGAGAAAGGTAGCAGCTCTTCCTAGCTGTGTTAATATCAGTGAGCAAACAGTGTTTCCTCAGACCAGCTCGTGAGCCAAATTTGGAGATGATTCTCTTTATATTTGGGCTCTATGGACTGATCATGAATATCTGAAATGCAAACAGTACTGCTTAATTGTAACCTCTTATATGAGTCACATGATTATTTAACAAGGATCCTTGATTGGAAGAATAAGCAAACATCTTTTATACATACTTGATTGTGCCAATTTCAGTACTTATTTTCGCTTGATGCTGATACATACACAATTGTTATTGGCCTTGGCAAACATTTCTTTGCCCAAAAAATCATTTCTCAAGCACTGATGGAAAATGATACATGGATTTAGTTAATATAAAATCATTTAAACATGTAATAGCACTGAAAAATGTTTGTATCATTCTCTCTGTACCAAAATTAAGAAAATAACACTAAGATTCACTAGTGAGATATATTTGGGTGGCAGCATTGTATGTGTCCAGCTGTGGAAATTCTATTAGGTGAAGTTAGAACCAGCTTCAGGAAAGGCTGATTCAATTGCTTTCTTAGCTCTATTGTAAATTGGAGGCTTGGGGTTTTACTGCATTTCTTGTACATTTAGGTTTCTCCTGGGTGTTAGGGTGGCTGTAATTCTCACCTCAGAACAAGAGTGGGTGTTGTAGCTCCAATATAGCTGCTCCAATGCCACATCTTCTGCTGATCTCCGGGTCTCATCCTGCATGCAGCATTAATGGGGAATCACAAGGTCCACAAAAGATCATCATGTGAAAAGACTGGTAGTTTTACCATTTGTGGTACACTGCTTGTTGCAACAATTTTTCATAGAAGTTGGTTTATTAAGTTTGGGAAAAAAAGACTTTATCATTCCTGAACATCTCATTAAAGCATTCAGCTATGACAGAGTTCAGAAGAGCCTTCTCTGCAGTACCTTTTCATTGGATTTAAAACTCTGTTTCATGAATATAAAACTCGACAGATGTGATCTTCCTTCTGCTCATCAGCAAAGGCAGAGTCAGTGAGCTGCCTGGATTGAAAAATAATGTCCATTTTTCAGACTGTAAAAGTCAGTACAGCTGCAACAATCCAGGATATCTGACCTGCTTGATCCCTGAGGTTACAGATTTTTTTTATATGGTACAAATGCAAGAGTTTATCTGTTTGGAAAGTGACTCCACAGGTACAACACACTCATTTTCTGTCCCAGCAGAGATTCCACGATTATTTCCCAGTTCAAGTGAATGCTGTATATTCATCTTGATGGCATGGATATTTCCAAAAATCCTTAGTCAATGTGTTGGTTTAAATTATTAATAAGCTCTCCTTTCAAACACCGCTGCCAAGCCAGCCACAATCCTTTGAACCACAAACATAATAAAAGGCAAATTCTTTCCAAAAACACAGTACTGTTTGTTGAATAGATTCCACTCACTGACCAAAGGAATGACAGATTAAGTAAGAAAAAAGGGAAAGAAATAAAAGGCTTGGAAATCTGAAGCTTGGCATGGATAAACAAGAGGGGATCATGGCAGTCCTTTGAGTATGCAGAAAACACACATTTGGGAAGAAAAAATGGAGAATGTTTAGGAAAACATCTGGAAGGAGTGGTGCCAGATGGTTGTTTCCTTTTTGACAGGACTAGTATTTTTCTCACAAAATATGGAGACCCAATTTTCATGTTTGTCAATATTTACAGATCTCATTCTGTATGTAAGGAGGAAAATAAGGTCTCAAATAGAATTCTGTGCATGCCTAAAATAAGCTTGATATTCTGTGCTTTGCTGACTCAACCTAAATGGCCTGAGATTTTGAAGTGCTGGGAACGCCTAACTCCTCTTCCAGTTGCTGGCATCTGAGAAAGCTACAACCCTACAACAGAAAGGATTTTATTTAGAGGAGCAAACTCCAGGCACCCACGGTTAGAAAATTTTAGCTTATGTTCCCACCAAAGCAAAATCTTCCTGAGCTGGTAGCAGAGTGGCAATGACTGGAATCAGCTTTTTTAGTTTCTGCTTGTTGCTGGTGGTGCATGATTTGGGACCCTGTCTAATATTGCAGAGCAGGGAGAAGCTCAGAGAAATAAAAGCGGGCAAAGAAGAGAAAGAGTGTACGAAAATTGGCCTGCGCTGAATATTTCATTATTAAATGTTTTCACCTGGAAACACACACTTTCCCCCATCAACCACGATGATAAGCCAAGGACAAAATCAAATTTTTAAATAGCTCCCTAGATTTTTCTTATATGGCTTTGAGGTAACATTCTTTTCCACACTTATAAGGGAACATATCCATTTTACATAACCTTGAATAGCTACAATAAGCAATGAATATGTTTTCTACCAAATGTTTGGGTTTTCTTTCACAAATCAAGGGTCTTAAACTTGTAAGACATGCCATTGAAGTGGTGTTGAACTGTGGGTAGTTTTTCATTTTATTGTATGCAAGATTGAGAACTTCCATCCAGTTTGAAATTCAGGCGCTGGGGTTTGAGTAGGACTAAATTAATGTCATTATCCCATGAGGCAAAAACATGATTTGTGAGGAATTTGGAGAAGTTCTGCCATTTTCAGATGGGGCCTTTTCTTGAGGATCTCTGGAGGATATCCTGAGGGTGCTCCAACTGAGCATTACCAGGTGATGCTCCCATCCAGCTGGACATCACCTTTGCAACATAAGATGCTACCACATTTCAGGGACCCCCAGGTGCAACACCACCTGCTGAGAGGCTCATATTTCAGGGAGCTGGGGAGAGGGTGTGCCACGGTTGTGGGCGCATGACACCCAGGAGGGCTCCAGGATTTGCTGTTCTGTTCCATCCCTGGGTCACCCTCCCCATCATATGCCTGGTCCTTCCTTGTGGCATGTCTCTGGTGCCATGTGGATCACTGAAAGAAGGCCAAAAATCTATGTTATGGGGCACTGAAAGCAAATCACTTCCTATGCGGGAGTGAATAGTATTAGAATTTTTTAGGGTCTTTCTCAGGATTTTATTGGACTTTTTTCATATAAAATTAATTAGAATTTTGCTAGCATAATCTGAATAATGCATTTATTAATGCAAACATACATGTGTATATTGCAAACACATAGTGCAATTTTTTTGTCAGAATGATGTGCAGAGGTTCTGGTGTTCTGGTGGTCAGTAAGTCGAGCTCAAGTGAGCAGTGTGGGCTGTATTAGCAAGAGCAAAGCCAGTGAGTGGAGAGAAGAGATTATTCCCTCTATTCAGCCAAGGGTGGGTAGAAGGAAAAAATTGAGCAACCTGAGCTAGCTTTGAAATACCCCTGCTTTAAGCAGGGGTTGAACTGGAGACCTCCAGAAGTCTCATCCAGCCTGATTTTTTCTGTAGTTCTATGACTTTTAAGACTTGGCTATATTACCTTTTTCTCTGCTCTGCTTCTACCTACTATTCCTGACCACTTCCACCTGTTTTCCCATTATAAATATAAATGTAATTAGGGCTATTTTAAAAGTTGGCCCTCGAGGCACTTCTGCACCAACAAAGGGCTTGGGTTGCTTTTCAAGCCCAGCTGGGTGTCCTGTTGCTCTGCTGAGTAAGTCCCTTCTCTCTTTCTGGTCACAGACCGAATTAATGAATTACAAATATATGTATTTCTGCAGGTCAGTATAAGACAAGGAATTTTCAGTTTCCTCAGGAAAACAAAAAACAAGCAAAAAGTTGTTTTTATTAAATCCCAGGTGTTGCAAATGAGTGTTTTGGACTGCTTAAAGAATCACCATCAAGGGTATTAGGAAAAGTGATTTAACAGGATTTTATAAAAGTGTGACTTCACAAAGTTTGATGGCAAAGTTCACTCTATTACTTAATACATGGATGAAGTGTACAAGGAAAAATCAAGTTAGAATCAGACTAGAATGATTTATGCAGAGACCAAAGATGCAAAAGGGTAAGGGAGAAACATACAAAGGAAAATCAAGTTAGAATTGATTTTTCATGATTCGCACAGAGATTGGAGATGTAAAAAGGTAGGGGAGACCCTCCCATTGAGTCGCGAGGTTCAGAGAAGACCCCCTTGCTTTCTAAACTCCTGATGGAGCTTAGGTGTGGCTGGATCCACTCCTAGTCCCAGATTTGGTCAGAGGTTTCTGTCTAAAAGGATTATGTGTGTAGCAGCAGTCTGAGGTTCATTCACAGTTTGAGGTGAACCACAAGATTTAGCAGAACTTGATCGTTTTAACATTTACAAAGTGATTCAATAGAATTTACTACAATCACAACAGTGACTTAATTATATTTTCGAAAGGGCAATATTTATACTATACTTGCTATCGGATACCCAGGTCAATTCACACGTGCACGCACACAGACACTAAGATATATATATATAAACAAAGGTATACCTGTTAAAAATTCCTCTCGAGTTCAGTGAAATATTTACATCAAATGTCTCGGTATTTTCTCAATGGGTGAAGGGTTGAGCCTCAAGAAGTGAAGGGTATCAGCCCAGGTCCCATCATCAGCTTTTGGTGATGGTTCTCCGGTTTTTGCAAACTGAAGAGTTCACAAGCTCTGAGAGGCATTTCTCGCAGAGGGAGATGCTGGGTTGCAGCCCGCCATAGTCCAGGAATGCTCAAAGGGCCTCACTTAGGACCGCTGTTTATAGGCTTGCAAGATGATCGGCTTTAGTCATCAGCAAATTACTGGAATTCCAGTAGCACTGGTACCATTCCACTCAAGCTACAATCCAGGTAAGGGATGTTCCAAGGCTGTCAGGGGATGACTAATTATTCCCCCTCTTGTTCCCCACCTTGGCCAGGCAACAGGAGTTCTTGGTACAGTTGGTGCCACTCCCCACCTTATCCATGCGTTCCTGGTATGGCCAAGGGATGCTTAACCACCCAACTCATTACGCAAAGGCCAAGGCGTAATGGGAATTCCTGAATTTGTAGAGTGGTCCAGGAAGGGTGGGGGGAATGCATCAGCACATCAGGTGCTCAGTTCTCTCCCTGCCAATTCCTTTCACTTCACTTTGGAAACTATTTACTATTTTTATGAAAAGTCAGCATTGCAAAAGACACTGTTTCAACATAAGCAAATTGCAGTGCAGTTTGCCACAACCACTGTGCAGTAAATGCAAGCCTTATCAACAGAATCTTTTTTCTAACCTAAATTATTGGCTGAATTTGGCAGAAACTTCCAAACATTGGGGTCAGCCAAGTCTGAGCTTTTCACCAAATGAGGTATTGAGCCCTAAAATCTTACCCATCTTCAATTCTGGCAGTGCAGCAGGGAGAGCACATATCCCATAGCTGTGCTACATTTTTTTGCAGGGTAAAACAGGGGTTTGCATTGGTGAAGCTGCTGCTGGTTTCAAGGAGGAATAAGCTGGTATGGAGTGTTTTTTCTTGTTTTATAGGAGTGAAAAGCAGGACTGAAGCTAAGGAGAAAGGTGAAGGTGCAGTGATGAGTTTTCTGTGAGGCAATTTGACTGGGCTACTGAAATGGGGACAGCCACCCATTGTCCCAAGTGCTAACATGTTCAAGAGCTGTGCGCATGTCTTTTTTCCTGTCTTTCTCCCTCTTTTCCCCATCCTCAGAGATAAGTAAAGGTTGCCTCTTGGAGCCGCACTGTTTTCTGGCAGCATTTTGTGTGGAAGGGTGGTGATAACAGAATAAGGGCAGGGTAGTGACAAAAGTGCTGATGTTTGGTCATGTGCTGTGTTATCAGCTCACGGGTGGAAAACTCAATTAACACTTGAGAAATCTTGATTACTCCAGAGGAGAAGGTGTTTGGCCATGAATCTTCCCTCTCTGGGTGTTACTCCACTGGCACAGTGGTGCGACCCAGCTCATAGCAGCTGGTTTGGACAAAGGCAAAGGGAGGAGAGCAAGTCTTTGGGGCTGCCGCATTTCTCCTCCTGTGTGTTGCCTTGTTTATTTTCTGGTTTAATTTCCATGAGGAATGTGCACTTCTGCTGTTCTGCTCACCATGGGGTCATTACAACATTTTAGCAAGGCAGGAAAGAAAAAGGAAGCACCATTAACTATCTCAGCTAGGGGCTGCTTGCATGAGGCGAGCTAGGTGGGCGTGCTGGACGCCAAAGGTACTGTGTGTGAGATGGTATGAGGACTGTCCTTTCACCACCAAGTACTGACTTTGCATTCCTCAGGCCTTGACTAGCTCAGGAGAAACTCCCTCTGGCAAATGCTGTGATATGAGGACAAGGTGCAGAGTGTGATGTGGGGTGGGTATTCCCAGGGACCCTGGCCCCAGCAGAAATGCTGCAGTGGGGATGCAAGTGCTGCAGATGATGTGAAGACACCAGCAGAATCTTGAGACAGAAAGAGAATGGGGAAGTGGAAAGAGAGATGTTACTGAGATGCAGGGGCAGTTGAGACCAAGCAGTAGCAAGCAGTGCATTATGGCTGAGCCATCTGTCCGTCCATCTTGGGCAGTGCCACGTTCTGTGGAAGTGCCATCTTGGCCTTGTGAGCTGAGCTTTGACAGTGCTCTGCCTGTCTGGAGAAAATAAGCCTCTCAGCAGGACTGAGCAACTGAGGCTTAATGCTGCACTGCTCTGGTGATGCAATGTGTTCTTGGGCAATGCAGATGTGCCCAAGGACAAGCCAGACATTTTCCACCATCCAGTTTGCAAAGGGTGAGTGGGTTTAATAAGACGGTCAGCCTCCAGCTTGTGATGGTAACTGGTCTACAGAAGGTTTGGGAAATAAGAGGACACTTATCAGGAAGTCGTGGTATGGAGAACTGCCTGGACATTGTAGGTCAAGTGGAGGATGGGAATGGCACACAAAAGTTTGTAGGACAGAGGGATGAACATATGCCAGAAACCTCTACTGTGCTTTGCTGTTGGTTTATAGAAGCTATGAGATGTGCATCCCTGCTCTATAACATTTCATTCTTGAGTGCCGTTTTCCAGAAGTCAAGCTGTGCCTTAATTTCCGAAGTAACCTAATACAGTCTGCCCCAAACATACTCTGCTGTGCTGTTTATCTGCACAAAATGGAGTATTTTCTAATGGCAGCTCCTAACTCCAGCAACTCTTAACTGGGTGGAGTGGAAGAAAACATGCATTTGAATCCTGAACAAAATATGAAGCCTATTGTTAAGCCCTAAATATGTTTTGAAAGAAAGTTTAAATAAAGCAGAAATATTTACCACAGATATTTACCACCTCTTTTTGCACAAGACTGCATCTCTGTCATTTCCTTTAAAAATCTCTGCTGGAGTTCCTCCAGTAAGACCAATGACATCCATAACATCTCTGCCACCCCCACAAGGGCCGTACCTTGCTGTAAGTACCAAGGGTGACATGTGGGGTGGCAGACCCGGACCTTTGGTCACTGTAAACCAGCAGAGCTCCACTGAAGTCTCTTCTCTGGTTCTTTGAGTTCAGGCAGGTCATAGATTTGCAAAGGCCTATTCTGAAAACCTTCTCTGCCCCTTGCCTATCCTTGGGAAGGGTAGATCTGATCCCTCACGGTTTGCCCACTGTTGACTTCTTCCTAGTACATTCCTGTCTTGATTTTTCCAAGAAGATATTTGGCAATTGCTTGGAAGGCTTTTCGTCCCTCCTTTCTGTTTTCTTTGGATTGCAGGCATGGAAAACTGCATACACAATATGCTAAATACTTGTATTAATTTCATACTGTTTATGAGTTATTCTGTCTCCTGACCTGTCACAACCTCTGATTAAGCTGAGGTTGGCCTTTCTCTAATCTGCAAATTGAGAAATTTGTCAGCTATATCCCTTAGTTATGAAACTGGGATTATTCCAGCAAGGATAAAATCTGAAGGCCATCATCTGCTCTGGCTGAGCTCCTCACCAGCTGGGAGCAGGAATACATTTCCCCCTACTGTAAAATTAGCTGGGTGCATTGTGGGAGAGTGTTCACCATCTCTTTTAAATGCTATGCTTAAAGCCAGGATGTTCTTTGTTTACATTCTGAGTAGGAAAATAAAGCCCCTGGCACCATGCTCTGTTACTGTAGGAGTTAATATGTGGTTTTGTATTCAGGCCATTTCCAAGGAGATGTAATATTTGCAGGTCATCCCTAGCATCCGAGCTCGTCCTACTTGCAAGCAACCTTGCAATTCTGCTTCTGCTGGGGACTGTCACTTCATGAGGCTCATTTTTTCCTCACTTTCTCTCCTGAGCATCAGCTGGATATCCCTTCATATACTCCTGTAACTCTCCACAAAGGAAACGAGTCACAGAGTCCCCATCGGTGTCTTCCTGCTCGCTGGCGAAGCCCCAGTGTCAGACAGCCCTCTTCTCCACCAGCCCGTCACAGTCGGCCCCTTCTGACACTGTGACAGCGTGTCTGAGATGCCTCCCTCTTCTCTTTTCCATCTGTCTCTTGGGGAAAAGCACAAAGAGCATCGTTATCTGCTGTGACAGGCAGGGTTATGCAGAGGAGAGCTCCTCCTGGAAAGCAGATGGGGTAAATTGAGAGTGGACAGGAAGATGCGCTAAACAAATCTGGACCAGCCTGTGCATCAGGCAGGTGGAAGGGAGGACACGTGTGCCAGGAATGGAAAGGTAACCATCATCCATAGGCCTGATTTTCAGCTGTTATAAACTGGTAAAGCTCCCATGCAGGAGATCTGGGAACTCAGGGACGTTGTTTACTGCTCTCTCTACTGAATGATAACCCGCCTCCCCAGATCATCCTGTAGAATGCTATTTTCTTTATGGGAGTGGCTTCAGATGAATACATGTGCTGTTGAGTAGGATGTCAGGATTTCCCCTGCAATTGTCAACACGGTTTGTCTGGCCTCTCTGGCCCATCCAGGCAGGCACCTGGGGCTCAAGAAATAGTTAAACGGATTTGCAAGATAAACTAGGGAAAATAAATGGCCCTTGTAATAAATGGCCCTTGAGGCCTGCAAGCAAGTTTCAGAAATATTTCTGCTGCTTTCTTTGATCTTGTCAAAAGAGGAATTGGCTGCTGCTTTCTGTGTTTGGAAATAAACACAGAAAGGTGCTTCCTCTGGAAGATATTGAACTGTGCAAGGGGCATCACACTGGGATGCTGAAATTGAGGGCAAAACCCCATTCCAGCAGGCAGAGCTGCACTCCTGGAGAAGGGTGATTTTCCTGACCCTCTCCCCTGTCTCTGCTCTTATGTGAAGCCAGGGAGACTCCCAGGTTGGTACATGGCAGTGCCTCGTAACATGCACAGGGTCACTGCCCTGGCAATCTCTGCGGGCATCAGAAAACGTCCCTGTAAATACAGCAAGGAATGGGGTAAGTTCCTGGTGGTGTTTGAAATATACATTATATTTGCCATAACTTTGTGTTGACAATTTCCACAACATTTTTCATGTTGTTTGCTCCCAGAAGCCCAAATCTCCAGGTATTTGTTGCTCAGAAAATGGAAATTCTTTGATCTAGGGCTGTTGAAAGCACATAGAGACACAGTGCAGGACAGAGAGAGGAAAGGGGGTTAGAAACCCCTGTTGGGAAGGGAGACAGTCTTCCCAGAACAATTTCCATGTCATCAGATTGCAACTGTTTCGTGTTTGGAAGGAAAAACAAAAGGCTTTGACCCAACAAAAACTCAAAGTCCAGCCTGGAATGGCTTCTTTTATTTTCGATGTTATTAGGTGATTATCTCCCTCCCTGTTAGACTGTGAGCACCTGATAACAACATTATGTGTCTGGCTGCCCGTTACATGTCTGACTGCCTCTCCATCACTGCGATGCACAAGTAGGATACTGCAACAAGCAGACCTCAAAGGTCTGCTGGGGTTCAGCCCTTATTGCCCCAACCTACTGTGGAGCCAAAGGGTTAGAGCAGCCTATAGAAACCCCTCAGTCTTCTGTTTTGTCTCTCTCTTTATAAATAGCCAGGCGTCTTAAGGCAGATGGGGAAGCCCTGCTGGGATGCTGCTATTTTTGCAGTCCCCTGGATTTGAAGCATTTGCTTTGCAGTTCATCTTTTGAAGGACAAAAAAGCTGATGAGCCTGAGATAAGGCTGGCCCTTGGCCATCCTCAGGAGCCCTGTCTGGTGTCAGTCACTAAAATCTTGCAAGAAGGACTAGCGTGGTCCAGGGTTGCCGCTCTCTGTGTGAATGAATCTGGTCCCCTTGCAGAGCCCAGATGTGAGCATAGGTGCCTGCCTGTGTAGATGAGCCTGCAGTGTTGGCCACTAACATTTCTTCCCTGTGCGCTGCTCCTGTTAAGGTTAATGGGAAGCTGTTCTTAAGGAAATTTTTTAAAAACCTTTTTAAAAGGAGAAAATTTTAGATCAACTGTTTTTCATTGTCTTTTGGGCTGGTTTCCTGCCATTCAGTGTAAAGGGGTGTAGATAGAAAGGGACTTGTCCCTGTGGGGTTATAATCCTGCTGACTTTAAAACTTGCCCATTGTGGAGTTTGCCGGGAGGGGGAGTTATATGAGACAAGGACTCCATCAAACACAAAATCAGAACAGCAGATCATGAAACAAAGGGAGGAGTTTTTTTCTACTCTCTTCAATTGAAAAAGTGTATTTTCCAGCAGCAGTTCTGCCAGGTCCTCCGCAACTTGCAAGGGGCTGAACAGCTGTACTAAAAAAGAGAATAGTGGAAATAAATCTTATACTTCTGTTGTATTTTTGCCCTCATTGTGCCTTTTGACTGCCATTCTTGTTGTGGTGGGAGTTTCATTGCAGCTCAGGGGACTGTGCAGCAGGGCCAAGCTTTATGGTCTCAGCACTGCTTTCCTCCTCCACCCACTTCACTGGACACTGCATCTTTGCAGGTGGCGGGCCCTGGCTGCTGGTTTTGTGTGGGCTGGGGGTTTCCAGAGATGCCTGAGATGTTTTAACTAGCAGTTTTCCTAGGCAGCTGAGCATGCCAGGCACTTTGTTCACCTCCCTAGTGGCAAACACCCACAACTGCTTTCCTAGGGGATGAGAAGCAAAGGCTTGGTGGGTCAAATCTGACCCCCACCACCCTAGCCCAGGTCTGAGAGGACAGAAAATTCCCCAAACTGTTGAGAGCTGGTGAGTGGGCAGTGGCAGGCATAAGCACAAAGGTTTTTTGGGCTGTGCCACACTGAACTCCTCCTGCTGTCAGGAGAGCATCTTCCATGGGCAGCGGTGTAGGGAAGTGAAGCCTCCATTTACCCATCCGGAGAGATCAGTGCAGCAGGCTTGCCTGCCTCAGTGAGACCCAGGGATGACCTCTGCGTCTGCAGCTTGTGCAATATTTATGCAGCTGATCTGGTAAATGGCATGGGTTTTACTCTTTGTTACGTGGATGAGTGCCCCTCAGTCGTCCCAGCGCAGTCCCTCCAGAGAGCTCTGTGGCTGCCTAAAGAGAGATTATGAAGCATAATTTCCACAGCCCTGTGCATATTAAGTAGGTTGCAGAGAGCTCACACGCAAATAAATGCTGGTTTGGGAACACACAGGTTAGCAATGTTGCAGCTTGATAAAACCTGTGGGGACAAAGAGATACAAGTGTTAGCTGAAACTGCAGCGAGCCTGTTTAACCACCAAAGAAGGAGGGATCCATGGTGAAAAGTGATAGCCCTTCCCTAAAGGAGAGGAAATACCTGAGAAAAGACACCTTCCACTAGATCAGGTTGCTCAGAGCCCCATCCAGCCTGGCCTTGAATGTTCCCAGGGATGGGGCTTCTAC
>JAVKLA010000040.1:16053696-16090804 GCA_034782735.1 Sagittarius serpentarius
GTTCCCAGGGTCTTCCTTTCTACCCTTTTTAAAAATGGGTACAACATTTCCCTTTCTCCAGTCTCCAGGGACTTCCCCTGACTGCCATGACTTTTCAAATATCATGGAGAGTGGCTTGGCGACTACATCAGCCAATTCCCTCAGGACTCTGAGATGCATCTCATCAGGTCTCATAGACTTGTGCATGTTCAGGTTCCTCAGGTGGTCACGAACCTGATCTTCTCCTACAATGGGAGGGGCTTTGCTCCCCCAGTCCCTGCGCTGAGGTCCATCCACTTGAGAGGCATGGGAAGAGAGGTTGCCAGAGAAGACTGAGGCAAAAAAGTCATTGAGTACCTCAGCCTCCTCCTCATCTGCTATTGCCAATCTTCTGGTCTTTCTTGTCAGAGCTTTCTTTAACTTTCCTTTTCTGGCTGACATACCTGTAGAAGCCCTTCTTATTGTTCTTTACATCCCTTGCCAAGTTCAGCTCCAGCTGCGCCTTGGCCTTCCTGACCCCATCCCTACACAACCGGGCAGCATCCCTATAGTCTTCCCAGGATACCTGTCCCCGCTTCCACTGCCTGTGCATTTCCTTCTTACCCTTCAGTTTGACCAGCAGGTCTCAACTCAGCCATACTCATCTCTCGTGTGCTCCTATACCATGCCGCACTGAAACCTCAGTTACATGCTAATGCTTAATCCCAGGCTGCTTTCTGCATCAGCGTCAGCAGGAAATTAATCTCTGCCCTGTGCCAAATGTGGACATGTGGGAGATCCCCTGCCTTCACTCACTGGGCAGGGACTGAACTGCTAATTAGGAGCCCAGGCTGAGGCTGTCAGGACCACCCTGAAGGGGGATTTGGAGACATGCCTTGCATTAATTCTGGTGCTGTTAAAACCAGTGGAAATAAGTACCTGAGCCTAACACAAAACACCTGTCTGCATCTTAATCTTGGAGCTGGGTGTCTCGGCATTGCCTCTCCACCTCTCCAGAGATTTCCCTATGTTTTGCTCTAGCATCTTGCAGGCTGCGCCAAGCATGTTTAAAGCCAGCTTTCACCCACAGAGAAACTCTTGAGTTTGGTTGGTGGTAAGCAAAGTGACACACAGGGACCATGCCTCTCCAAATGATGCCTTTAATGGTGCACTTTTAAGGGGAGTGCAAGGAAGCGTGCTGGATTTTAATTTTTGTTTATTACTATTCACCCATGGAAAAGAGCAACTACAGACCACAAACCAGTTATGGGTTATGGGGCGTTTTTCCATTTTTTGCAACCAGGTTTCACATCACAGCTGTAGTGCAGATAATGTTGCTGCAATAACGATTTGTTAGAATGTATTGGATTCCAAACCTGCTTGGTAGTGACTTTCTCTGGCAGAAGGAAGAGCCCCTTGTCAGCAGCACATGGAGAAATGATGTTGGAGAGTTTCTCTCCAGTTAGCAGAGCCCTCTGAACCAGAACCCTTATGTAGTTATGTGGTTTTTTTTGACTCCAGATCCTAAGAAACTCTCTCTTGAATAGTATGTTTCTTGCTAGTTCGTTCATCTGTGAATTTCCCTGGCAGGTAGCGTATAAATAGCTCTGAGGCACAAGCAATCTGCGAGTTCTTTTCGGAATACAATACTGAGTCATTTTAAAGCCTCCTACTGTAGCTCTTTTAAAGATGAACTCATTATTTTAAGTGTAAGATTTATGCTCAAGAAAGAATGAGAAAATCGTGGGTTAAGTTGTCCTTCCAACAAACTACAAACTATTTGTTTAAAAAACAGTAAAGAACAAAATCACATGTGATCTGGCCAGTGAAATGAGCAGGCAACGTCTGCCCATCCCTGCTGCGGGTTGTGCTGTTCGTCACTGAGAGGCTATACTGCTTTCTAGAGCCAGGAATAGAAACCAGCGTTCCTTATTCCCAGGAGCCCTTTGCCATGTAGGGCAGAGCAATCCAGCTGGATCCCTCCGGCCATCTTTTCTGCCTGACCCCAGACACCATTCGGCTTTAGTAATTAGGGCAGAATTAGGGCAAGATCCCTGGGGATGGAGGCTGCTGGAGCAGGGCTTGCACAGAGGGCAGAGCTCATCTATATATTGAGCTGAGCCTCCTTTCCCACCTGGAAATTTTGTCCAAAAAGAATTAGGGGATTTGATACACTTGTATGGGCCTGGCATCCCAGCAGGTTATAGCAACAGCTCTGTCGTTGCCCCTGGGTATCTAGAAATATCATGTGTCTACAGTGCACATTCAGATAAACACCTGCTGTTGGGGCACTGGTTATCCAAAGCTTCCACTAACAGGCTTAAAAACTAAAGCAAGTAGGAAAAAACAAAAAGAGAGAATTTCTCTACCACCATTTCCCATGGAGTGCAGTGTTAGTTGCCCAGGGAACAATACAATGTGGCTATGGTGCTGACTGCACACACGAGATGAATAACATATTTAGTTCAAACAGTAGCGGACCTCTTAAACGGACTGAAATGTAGTGACCTGCTATGGAAACTGCCCAAGACACTTCTTCCCTTGTGTGAAATACCACTACACTGCTCATGCATAAGCAGTTAAGTGTTTCACGCATTTGTTTTTTGTATGGATGTGCTCCAGCACAATTTTCAAAGGGTGTGTCAGTATTTACTTCCCCATTAAGTCAGACCAACATCCTTTTTTTTTTGCGGGGGGTGGGGTGGGGGGGTGGGGGGGGTGGTGTGGTGTGGTGTGGCTCTGAGATTATCTGTAAATCTGAAGTGGGATATGTGACCAGATTAAACCTGTGAAGGGAGTTTTAATAGGATACATGGGTGGAATTGTCCTTTCTTTTGTCGTCAAAACATGCCTGACTGCCCTGCCCAGAGCAGTTATCTCCTTTGCTAGCATTGTGCACACACATATATTGGAATTAGTACTGTGTCTTCAGTCCATCTTCCTGCAATGTGGTATCCAAATTCTGCCCTTGGCATGAAGTGCAGTAGTGGCCTGTCCCTCCTGCGGGGTCAAGGGAACGCAGGTAAATCCTGTAAGCCATAAACATCTGTAACTTCTCTTAAAGCTCAAGGTGAAAATTAAAAATAGCTATTTGATGCCTGAGACTTTTGATGCATCTTTAGCATGTGGTTCTGCTGACATGAGCCATGTGAGTCACACATGCCATCAGCACTCTGCAGTTTCCCAGTGCACTTTTAGAGGTCCTTCTTGGGACACTCCTGTCACTGCTTTTTCACTGCCATATCTGCTGCGAGCCAGGGACTGAGCCAGGGGCCACAGAGCAGCAAGATGCAAAGGCGGTGTCCACAGGGACACAGTTCACCTGGGGCTTGTGGGGTGGGACTGACACCATAAGTGGGAATAATCTGCTGAAGATCAGATGCCCTGTGCTGTGTTACAGATGGACAATGACATGCTAAAGTCTGTACTCTTAATGGCTGCTGATGTTATGATAAAGTAAAATATCAAAGTGAAAAAATGTTCCCTCTTAAGAACCAAGTGAATAGATTTGAATCCATTATTGAAAAGGCAATAAGCAATATGCTGTGGTAGTTCTCCTACAGAGACACCCTAATGCATTAGTGCATTGCTCCTTGGCTTGGGACATTACACAACTCAAACTCGTAGTTACCTTGCTTGTGAGTTAAGGTATCCAGGATGACTGAAAATGCATTGGGAATTGCCATGCATGACTGTGGGCACTTGGGATATAGCAGAGTTGAGATGGAGGTGCAGGCAGATGAGCATGTGGCCTTGTCCGCTCAGCACAGCAGCTTAATGTGAAGAGAGAAAAAAAAAGAAAACAAAGCTGAAGATCAGTTGCATTTTATGGGTGGAGGATTACTGGTGGAAGGAAATGGTCCTTCATGGATTTAAATCAGAAGAAAACATTACATCATGTAATCTGACATCCTGCAGAACTCATGCTTAAAGATGTCATCTTATGGTGCTATGGCAAGGTCAAAATCACTCTGTGAGTAATTACCTTGGAAGTAAGTGTGTGTTTCTGTGCATGTCCGTATTTGAAAGGGATGGGAAATAGAAGCGTTTTCATTTCTTCCTAGCATTTGGTACATTTGAAATAAGCAACTGCCCCAATTATGTATGGTTCTTCAACATTTTCATATGGATTGTAATTCACACACTGCCGCTTCCTGTAGCAGGTTTGGAAGTATCAGAGCCAACTGAATAACCAGATGGAGAAATTAAGTAGGGTGCCCAAAGCCACACACATCTCCCAAAACCAGGCACAGCATGAGAGTTTGCAGCCCTGCATCGTAAGCAGGCTGCCTGACCCCCTTCCTCTCTTCTGTACCATGCAGGAGAGTGAAAACACATGGAGACTTTTCTTTATCGAGTCTTCTTCTGCTCTGTGGCTCAAACTGGAAATTATTTCACAGTGCTTCTTTTAATCTTCTTTGACAACTTCTTTGTTTAAAAATAAAGCGCTTGGGACAGTGGGATTAAGCAGCACTCACAAGTGTTTGCTTAAGTTCTGATCAAGTGCTAGGTGAATCATCCAGACCCCAGGGCACCAATATGGAAGTGATGCTTCTCTTCATTTGTACAGGGTTATTCCTTGATAATAGGGATATTTGTAATTCACAGTCTGCTGCTGGTTATTCTCATCATCAGCTGAAGGAGACGATACCATGTGAGTTAATTGTTTAGTTCCACAGTGGCTAATGAGTAGTGCATATATTCCAAACTAACAATTTGCCATAGCTCTACAGGAGAGAGAGTATTAAGTGTTCAGTGACAACATGCAAATAATGAACATATTTATAGAAAGAAGAACTGAAGGACAATAAGAAGGCCCAAGTTTCTGGATAATTTATTCAGAACTAACAATATGATAGTAAAGGAGATCCAGATTAAAAACGTACATATGCCATTTGGGAACTCAAATTAAATTCCCAGCTTTTCAAAAGTTCAAGCCTTTCACAGGTCCTTTTGAAAACAGTGGGAGGACATCTGTGAAAGATGTGGCTGTTCAGTGTCTGGTTAAAAGCGATCTAGCCTTTTTGTCTGGCGCTGGTGATACAGTTCCCTCCCAAGCAAATTTCTTGCCAAGACATTTTCAGCAAGGCAGTTCTTGATTCTTACGTCCAGCCCTCAGAAAACCATGGATCTCGGGTGAGCACACTCAGAAAATATGTCTTATTATTATCATATCTAGCTTATCACATTAATCAAGGTCAAGGCACTATTGAGATTGATACTCTATGGACATGTGGTAAGAGAGATCCTTCCTCTGAGGTGCACATAACCAAAATAGTAAATGGTCCCAGTTACACTGACACAGCTTCTTTGTGTTCCCCTTTTCTCCTTTACTTTCTGCCTCTGTCTTTTCAGACTGTAGCTGTTTGGGGTAAGACTATCTTCTTTGCTCCGCTTTCAGCACATAGGAGTATAAGTCACTATTGGGACTCCTAGGGTTTACTGAAATTCAAATAATAAGTAATAATACTATGTGCACTACAGTTAATGGATTGTGGCAGATTACATTTTAAGAGCGTTTCTCTTTGGAAGCTATGACTTGAAAGTCAGGCTTGTCCATTTGACAAAAACTATTTTGAATTTATTTTGACCACCCTGCACTTATGTATGCTAAGAATAGTGTCACGTGGAGACAGGTGAAGCTCTGAAGTCCTGTTGACACTGCATGAGACAATAAACCCACCTGCAATCCACAGTGGCGGAGCATGGGTGGGGAGCAGTTGTTATCTCCTCACCTGGATGAGCAACAACAGTTGCTACTGCTCCACCTCTCCTTTTAGTGAGCACAACAGAGCCCTTGAAAAGCTCTTGAAATTCCCATATTGCTTTTTAGGAGACGCAAGGCTTTCCAGGCTGACTTTTTAAAAGGGTATCTCATTGTAATTTTCTGTTAAATCTAAATAATTAGAGGTGAGTTTCATTGACTCCTCAACACAGTGATCAAAGGATGTTAGCCACACTTGACGGGAATGACAGCCATTGATTTCACATAGAAGGATAAATGAATTAGTTGGGTGATTGGTTCCTTTCTTTTAAACACCCAAGCCAGAATCAATCCTTGTAGTGACAAGGTTTAGTGTGCTAAATTCCCTTGGCATTACTAACTTGCTTTTTTCTTTTCCTATCCTTAAAAAAAACCCCAAGCAGATATAGCTAATGCTGTGTCGCATCCCACGCACTCGTGTTGCTCCTGGAGTCTGTTGCTTTTTCAGATTCACACACACATTTGCATTTGCAAGCGCCACTATTGCTTTGCAGTAAACACTGCTCATGCCTCTCTCCTAAGAGGATGCAGATGTCTTTCTCTCAGGACAGTGCATTTATTTTTAGATTTTTCTGCCCATTGCTGCACACGTTGGATGTTCTTCGCTTTTGTGTGTAATCCCTGGTCCTCATCACAGACATTGTGTTTTATAGTAAGGACAGTGATGGGGAGTGAAAGATATTTGTCTTCCAAAAAACAAGTTTATTTTCATTCTTGTGATTCCATTAGGTCCCCGCAGACAGGTTTATGCTGTGAGCACTTTTCCCATACAGCCAACTGTGCCTTTATCAGCCATGTGCTATTTGATTACACATGGTATGTGCAGGTATTTGCTGGCCTTTGGGAGCTGAGTAAGAAAAGGATTTTATTTGTTCAGTAGCCAAAAAAAAAAAAGATGACTTTCAGCTTATTTTTTTTTAGCAAAGGAACAATCTGGATGAAGGAAGGGGTCAAACTCCTCTTGTTGGGAAAGAAGTGATGAGTGAATCCCGATCACACAGAAGACTGGTGGAGTTCCCAGCGAGTGCAACAATCAGAATATCATCCTGTGAAGCTTTACCGCAAGTTCAGTGAGATCTGGAAAAGGGTGCATGGGTTAGTTAATGCATTTACTCTTCCTTCCCCTTCAGCCCAATACTTATGTCATTATTAACACCTCAAACTTGGCCGTCAGAGGGGTTTGCCAGAATCATAAGAGTGTTGCAGCTGTGATGGCCTGAGGATACACAAGGCAGAACTGGTAAGGAGAGATAACAGCTTCTAATGGACCAGCTGATTTTGGTAGGGAAAACAGGCATGTTCTCAGGCACAAGTGCTTCCCCATGTCTCCTTCTGTTTGCCAGGGGCCCGCCTCCAGCATCATGGGCATTCAGAATGAGGATTTGCATCTTCAGGGCACAAAGTTTCTGCTGACCAGGATAAAGGACCAGCTCCTCAAGCTCAGCTAAGGCAGAGAGGAATTATTATAAGTGAGCAATTCTGTTGCATTCCTTGGGAGAAACGGTCCGTCCCCCCCATGGTTTCTCAAATCAGGACCCTAATCAGGTTCAGATGGCTATTGGGAGCAGACTCACAAGCAGCCTCTCTTTCCCCTGTTTTGCTGTAGTAAAGGAGAGGGTTCTTTAGCAATCAGTATGCTTTTCCTAATCCGTCTAGGAGAGATGTGTGAGAACTGTATCTTCTTTAGCCCCACTGGTGTGTGTCTTCGTGGAGGTTTGGAGTTATGACAAAACAGTGGAAGGTCTAGCAAAATAGTAAAACCAACAGCATTATAAAAAAGCCAGCTGAGTGGTGGCATTGTGTGTAGTCTGATGTATACCTGAATAGTTATAAATACATGCTTATGAATGTACCAGCACAGTACCTGCTACATGAGAGACATGAGTGAGGAGAAGATCAGGCCAAAAGATGGTTGCACAGTGGAGGCACTCAAGGACATTGGTTTCATGCATGAGACAGCTGCAGAAAGGGAGACAGAGAAAGATATGTCCCTGTTATTACATTGTTTGCTACATGCACCCACATGCAAACTTCCAGTGAATGCTCTGTGGAGCTGTTAGGGTTATACATGATCCAGTCATTGCATGGGAAAAGGCTTTTTAACAACCTACTATGTGATACACCCTATTATGCCCTGTGTGCTTTTTGATCCCAGCAGTATCTCTCATTTCCCTCAGCCTGAGCTTTTTAGCAGTTAATTAGTCAGGGATTTGAGGGAAAAGATGTCTAAACTGTTGAATATTTGCTTACTGGTCCACAATTGTGCTCTATTTTGCTGTAGCTGCTGTTCTAAAAGCCTCAAAAAAATTTCTTTTAAAAATAGGAAAAATCCATGGCATTATTTTTGGCTTTCATTTTCTATATCTTTATTCGGTGACCACAGGTAGAGAGGGTCTGAAAAGCTAACATGCTCAGCAAGGAGAACACCAGTGCTAGTGCCAACAGGTTATGCAGAGCCTTTCCCACCCAGTCAAAGGGATTCAGGTACTTCTCTTTCTCAAACTGTTTTTCCCTCACTGCGTATCTCAGACAAAGCACTTCTGTAACCCTCAGTACAGCTCCAAATTTGCTCAGAGCTGAGGAGTATAAGAGATCTGCTTCATTCAGTGCCCAAGATCAAAACCATCCAGGTTGTTAACACCAGCCTCTGAGCCACACAACAACCTGCTCCAGCTGGGTCAGCCAGAGCCCTTTAAAGCTGCTGTTTCCTAACAAGCTTTGTAAAACCTTTGACTGCTTTGAGATCTGTAGGTGAGCTGTGCAATATAGAGGCTTGTTTATTTACTGATGTCTCCCACCAAAACTTTTATCACAAGGAGAGGGAAAATCACTGGGATTCCTTGGCTCAGAGGGGAAATGCAACTGTGAGCTGAAAATAGAGGATGCGCCCTGATGTTATAGGTGTCTATGGATACATCTTTCAAAGCATAGCTGCATTTTTTCAGCCCAGTATATGCTTTGCTGAGATGTTCCTTATCCTTTGGAAGATATCATTACTTCTTTCTCCATCCCTCTCCTTTCTCTGTGCTAAAAAGGGCCATAGAGCACCTTTATCCCTCATACAGGTATCACTGAAGGAGCACTTCCAACTTTACAGGCTTCCCTTCTTATTTTTGCCTTCAGACATCAGCTCACAGCAGTGTGATGAGTGGGTGCTAATTATGGAGAACTACATTTCAACAACGGAGTCTTACTGCTGATGAATACAGAAAAATTGCTCATTAGAGCAGCATGGTATTTAGTCAGATTGGCTTCCCTAGATATTAACATTCTAGCAGTAATGCAGACTGGCAGTGTAATACTTGAATAAAATGATCTCAAGATAATATACGCAGAAGGACTTGTACAACTGTTGTCCAACCTGAGAGGTTTGCTAGGCATTTCTGCTGGGGGCTCCCACATGCTGCTTCTGCAAAAAGCCCCATCCTTGGATTTCAGTAACTTACATATACAATATCTTGGTGTTTTTTTTTAAATAAGATGACCCTCACAGAGCATGGTGCATCATGCATATGTTTTATTTCACTGGAATGAAACATGCTGTGCTTGATTATCTTCCCAGACATCCAATTTTTAACCACATTTTTTGGTATGACTGTGCTGTGTCCATGATGGAGGTGGCAAGGCTATCTGCTTGATGGCTCTCTGTGCACAGCGAGGTGTGTGCCATGTTGAAGCCAACTTGGAAAATGCATTGTTTGTACTGGTTGCACAGGATAACATGATAAAGGAAGCTCAGCAACAGCTCTTGTTTAAACACAAAATCACCCTGGAAGCTTTAGGTGCCTTGTTTTAATGCAGGGAGACTGTGTGTTGGCAGAAGACTTTAGCACCGAGGTTTTCCTGTGCAGTTTTATAAGCAGCAAAGACAGAGGCAGCGGTTTGGGTTCACAATGCTGCATGCAGAGGTGCCTTTGCTTGGGCATGGCTCCCTGGTCCTCCCTCTGCAGCAGCAGGGACATCTCCAGCTCAGCTTCTCTGCTTGGCTTTGCAGAGCTGCCCACATCTCTGCTACCCACATTTAAAGCTGTGTGGGGAAAGCCAGCTGCTCCACTGGGTGCAGGGTCTGGTGCCTGTGCAGCTGTGGGAGCTGCTGCTGCAGAAGCCATAGCCACAGGGAATTCCTTGATCCCATGTCCCACCCACTTCCATCGCTGAGCTTACATCAGAAATAGCCGCTTCAGTGGGCTAATATAAGTGATATAAACATACATAGAAAGGGCACAACTGTTCAGTGGATGGCAGTGCCCATCTATCCACACATATGCCAGATTTCCTCTTCTGTAACCCTCTGGGCTCCCCTTTGACCTGAACACCAGCTTTTGCTAATTACTTCAGCTTTATCTAATTAGCACCCAAATGGGAGTGTCTCCCCCAGCTGCCTCTGAGCTCGCAAAGAGCCCAGAGCTAAGGATTTATGTGGAGGAGCAGGGGGAAGCCTTTTCTCAGGGTTTGTGTGGTGTGTTCTCATCTCTGTGCACTGGGAAGATGTGTGAGTGTGTCCTTGTACTGGAGTTACTCTGTTGGTTAATACAGAAGCTGGATGGTACCTGTGCCAAATTGCCAATGTCTCATCTAACCTGTTTCTTTCCTGTGGGTTTACTGTGTGTGTGAAATTTTTTTTTTTGATATAATGGTCATGGTATTTTGCCCACAGTTTGCCGTGGGAAATAAAGTGTGTCCTACATCCGTATCTATTTTAAGACTGCTCTGTTGCCTGCTGCCAGCTGGGGATATGGCTAGAAGGAGCAATGGTTTCACGTTATGAGAGGAAACACTGGATGTTTCTAGGGACGCTGTAACTGTGAGGTCCTGTATATGTTTATAACCCAGAATATTATGCTCTTAGGGATAGTACTCATCTCACCTGACTTTAGTATTTTAAAAGTTGGCATTCTGGTTTAACTTAATTGGATAAGATCTATTTGCAGATAATGGAGAATGAGGCACACCCAGAAAGCAAGTTATTGTGTTTCCAATATTTGTATTAAGTTAAGAAGAATATATTTTTCCGTTGTGTTAGTTCTGCTCAGACTTACTTGGCTTTTGGGAGGCCAGTAGAGATTATATTACCTTAATGACATGAAAAATTCTGTTTGCTTAGTGCAGAGCAATGAAAAGGAGTTGGGATTTACCCCTCTAGAGGGTTTGGGTGCTCTTCATGACTCTGTCTCTCTGCAGAAATCAGCAGAGCCCAACAGAGCAGTGATGTCTGTATGTTGCCAGATGCTTATGTTTGTGGGTAGCAAGTATTGTTGTTTCAAGCCAAAGTGCATCTGCATGTCTTCCTTTTTCATGATGTTGTGTGAAGGGGAGACTGAAGTGAGCTCCCAGTTCATTGCAGTAGGTGATGAATACCTGCAGTACAGTCACATTAACCTTTATCATATTATAAGAGCCTGTGTGGGGCTTATACTTAGAGCTGGAACTGCTCAAGTCCTCTTGATTAGCGTGACCACAGGAAGTTGTTTAATGGTGGTGTTGCACACCCATGTTCAGATATGTGCTCAGTAAAGGTTGCTGTGAGTAAGAGCTCATGCAGAGCAAATCAGTCCTGCTCTTACTAACAGAGTGCTTGCAGGACCCAGTCCTTTACTGATGGATATTTATTAATTTCAGTGGTCTGTCCAGGTTAAAGTAGCTGAGGGTTACATGCATTTTCTCCAAAATTAAAACAGCCAGACAGAACCACTGCTTGTCAGAAAAGCACGAGGATGAATTTCAGCTGGGTGGAAGCAAAGGAGACTTAGGAGCAAGAATACCTACAGATGCATTTCTTAATGTTGTACATCCTGTGTTCGTGCCTGTCAGGGTCTCTTAGCCCACAGCTGTCCAGCTCAAACACTGAATCGTTATCATCCTCCCACGCATGTTCCCATGTGTGTGTTTCTTTGGGTAGGCTAATTAACATGCTTTTAGCTAAATCCCAATTTAAGAAGGAATGTGGGTCAGAACTGGTTCCAGATGGGAGTCCTAGGGTTTTGTTCCATCCTATGTGTGCATTGGCCCCATCCCAGGAGGTTTTATGCCTTCAGACTTAGAACCCCTGGGTGCTCTCCTGCCACCACTCTGGGTGCACAGTCTTAGATCGTGTGCTTCACAAATGCTGCTGTGCTGCGTGGCATGGTTCTTGTGTTCGCAGATGCAACCAGAAAAGGTTGAAAAAAACCCAAACCAACAAAAACCCAACAAAAGCTTTATGGCCAGAGATGGGTCAAGAGGAATGCCAGGGCATGTGCTGTGTGGTGTCTCTGGACTACTTTTTTTTTTTTTCTTTTTTGGTGCTGTGGCCTGAGTGAAAAGAGGGACAAGAGTACATAAATGTGACCCTTTAGCTCAAAGATGAGCAGCTACTTAGTAAACCTAGCATAAGTGTAAGCTGTTCCATGGTTTAGGGTGGGTTTTCTCTAAAGTGCTTCTCTTGGTTAAACAGCTGTTTGCTTCACAAGAACTGGATGGTCGGTGGGTCAGACCTGACTGTGAGAAACTGCAGTGTGAGATTGCTGCTCCAGTGCCAGGTCTGAAAGTCAAAAATGGCCCCCCCTTCCCTTGTTCCTAGTTCACCTGAATATCTGGTGACTGAACTGTTCCTCTGCCTGCACTGATGGACGTCTTCCTGGATTTAAGCCAATGCACTGGAAATGGTGGGGAAGGATCATACTGGTTTTAGTGAGCTTGTTCTGGTAAGTAAGGAGGATAGGGGCTAGAAAGGAGAGCTACAAGTAGATTTGGACTAGGTAAGGTGATTTGGAGAGGAGGCAGCCAATATTTGTATTGGCATTGTCCTGTGCTGCATGAAGCTGGTTGTGAGTTAAAGTAAGTAACACCCCTGTGTCTGTCCAGCATGCACTGTTCATGTATTACTAGGCAATGCTTGCTGCTCTGAACAGTATTCCACTGTGTTCAGTGATTCTTCTGGTTTTGTTCTCTGGGGAGGTCCAAAACCACTTGCAAACCTGAAGCTTACCTCTGAGACTGAAGAGGAGGAGAACTTTCTCAGTCAGAGTTTTCCATCCACTTTCATCTAATATTTAAGATGCAGCATAAAAGTTACAGTTTATGTGGTAGTACTGGGGAGTGAATTTTGTATTGATTTAAAAAATAGTCATTTTTAGCTTACTATTTTATGCATCAGAAAATGGCCTTAGCTTCAGTAAGAATGCTGTAGATTATTAATATGCATCATTAATTTATAGAATGCTGTATATTATTAATAAAGATCGTTAATTTATTCTTGGCATTGGGCTAGTAAAAGCACTTAATTCATTGCCCTGTCCTTAAAGCTGGACAAGCGAGATCTTAATAAAATTGTGATGGGGAGCAAAGCCATTTTGGAACAGAGCTGTGGTCCCACCCTTGGGTTCCTCAGACACCTCTTCCTTTCTGTCACTTGCATCTCCAACTGGGTCAGCCCAACAGCGGTGAGTCTGGAGGTGCTGAACTTGGTGGCTGGAAGCTGCAGGTCCGATTTTGGCACCCAGGCCACTTGCACAGGGCTGGGAAACCCAAATAGTTGACAAAGCAGCTGATTTGGATTGAGGAAAAGGGATGGGGTGGGAATCTCCCTGGGACATCAGTGCCTTATCTTTGTGTTCAGGAGGGCTGGGTACAACCCGCACTGCAGTGGGATAAGTGCATGAGCCTGCGTGCAGCCAATCGGAGATGAAAACTGCTAGTGCTTCAGGCAGAACTCCAAGGCAAAGGACCTCAATTTCAGTCTGGCTTATTTATAAGCTATTAAAGATGTATAAAGTGATTTTTGGAGCAGGCAGTGGAGCTTGTGTCTCTCTGCTTCCAAGTGCATGGTCCAACTGACTGGTTACAGACTTCTGCTTGCTTTTCTGTGTGCTGCTTTTGTATTGGATCATCCCACGTTGGACACTGTAGTTGTGCCATTGACATAAAAATTGAACCTTTGTAGAGTATGGTTTAGCTAAAGTGATGAGCAACAAAACATGTAGTTTGTTTTTTTTTTTTTTTTAATCTGCAAGGAAATGCATCTGGGTAAATCTCCACCTTGTCTGTGCAGGGTGTTTCACATGACACTTTCCACCAGAATTCCTGGTAGTTGTATTCATGTTGACTGGAGATGGCTTGGTCTCGTCTGCCAGCTTTGTGGGCAAGTGGCACTCACTAATTTAAGGGCACTTTTGGTTCAACTTTTCCTTGCAAAAGAGCAGCAATTTCAGCAGTAGATGTGTATTCCTCCCCTCTAAAATTATTTTGCTGCTCACAGCCTGCTTGCTTATGGCATACTGGAAATTAGCTTCTTTTTCATTGGTTTTCAGATGCGATTAAAAGGAAAATTTAAACAGAGGACTTGCTGCATCTGAAGAGTGTACTTGTGCTTCTCTGGCAGGAATGTATTTTACACAAATGTGTTATATTGTAGCAATGCTACCTTTAAAAAAAACAAAACCGACAACTCTTCATGGGCATCTTGATTCATCTGTTATTTGCTGAGGTCTGTTGTTGCAAAGATATTGAGATGTGACATCTGAGCTGGACTGATGATCCTTTCAACTATCCTGTCCTTCTTGATGTTAATTCAAGAAATACAGCATCATGACAGATGGCATTGTTTTAAGGGCTTGAAGAATGCACTGCGCAAAATACTGACGAACCCTGAACCTTAGAAAAAGCAGTTTGTAAATTGGCCTTTTAAAGTCTCTTTAGTCTGCTGCAGGATCCTTAGCATCTCTTACAGCTGGACATATGACATCTAGAGAAGTGCTGCAGATGTGCCATTGGGAACAGCCAGCAACAGATCACTTTAAGCTCTTAGATATATGAGGGTGCACGAGGCAAATAAAATGTATTACCATCATGTGGTTTTATTGTTGTAAAAGCAATTGTACTAAAAGTTACGGTAAGCCCTGGTGTTCTGCTCCAAAGCCTCTTGAAGTCTGCATAATGGCTCCATTGAATTTTAGCAGCCTTTGAATCAGGTTTCCCATTGTAGGATGGTACTGATCAAAACCTGGTGCTCCAAAGCTATCTTCAGAAATCTCTCTCACTGCTCTCTTCCTATTCTCCTGGCAGTTACAAACACTGACACAACTAGCATTTAGAAAGTTTTCTTAGATCTGCTGATGAAAAGGACTGTCTAGGAGCTAGATATTATTATTCTGCCATCATAAGTCAGGTTAGTGGGTTACAAAGCCTGTGCTACAGTGAGGAGCTTGCTGCCTTGGATGTCTGCATGAACCCATTCACCTCCACTTTTAAGCTATCATGATGGAGCTTTCCTTTGAGGGGGGGGAGCTATTATAATGACTCTTCAACCAGGGTCAATAAACCCCTCTCCATTGCTGCTGTTTTGTCTAAATGCAAGAACAATGCCCTAAAAAAGGTTTTTAAATTTTAAAACTTGCTATTTTGAAGACCTTGGGTCTGTACTGAACATGGTGCTATAACAGATATGTGCAAACTCCCAGCAGTGTTTCCTCTGTGGCTGTAAGGAGTCGTCCTGCTAAGTGCAGCCACTTGTGTATGAGTGAAGGGACACGTGGAAGGCACTGATTTTGTGTAGCGAGCAGTGACTTGAGATGGCCATTCACTTCCTTGATCTCCCAGTGTGGTTTTGGGCATATCATTTAAATTTTCAATCTCATGATTTCCCACCTGTAAAACAGGAAGCGTATCTCCCTTCCTGGCCTAAGCCTGTGCAGGATCACGCTCTCCAGGAAGGATGCTCTGCCCAGTGAGTGCAGCACCAGGTTGCTGGTGAGGAAGCAGGTTGGAGACTGTCCCTGCTCTGCCATGCCTGGAGCGCTCCATGGCTTAGAAAAAGGGGATACAAACCTGCTGCACTGCCTCGTAGAGTTGCTACTTTCCACAGATCTGGTGGTGGTTCTCTGTATTGTGCAGCGCTTGAGCTGTTTGTGTGCAGCCTGATGGAGTGCATGGCTGCGTTTCCTTCACTGAACAGCAGGCTGTTAGCTTTTTTTTTTTAATTTTCTTGCTAGTGTTGCCAGTGACCTGGTGACACCTAGAAATGTATTTTCCAATTTAATTGTTCTGACAAACCCCATTATTGGCTGATTGGGGAGCTCCCATCCTGAGCTTAGAGATGTAGCATCGATTCAGTGGGGGTCTTCCCGAGGCTGAATTAAAAAAGCAATGTGCCTATGCTCACAAGCAGCAATTCCTCTCCTTGTTTAATAATGTCTATGGAAAAATTCCCAGTACTGAGCAGAGGTTTCCTGTCTGCCTGTGTGCTCTTCAGATCATCCCAAAGGGTCTTGTAGGTAGAATGTGTCTTTGTACCGTTTCTGGGATAATTCCTGTAGAACCTTATTAATTCCTCCCATTTTGTTCCTATAGGGGATGGAGGTGACCTGACTGAAAGCTTCAGCTAAGTGGAAAAAATTCAGACTGGCTTCATTGAATTTCAGTTAGGTCTCAAATATGTGAATACCTGTGAAATTGAGATCTCTTTTCTGAAAATCACTATAGGTAAAAATACAGTTTGTAGCAGACCTTGGGTCTCAGTTTGCTGCAATCATGCAGCTGGGTGTGGAGAGCAGTTTAGGTATTCGGGGAATGGCCCATGATCAGCTAAATAGTATGCTGAGCTGTGCCCCTACAGGGAGACCCAAGCCTATAGTATCTGCCCTTTTATGTTAGAGACCTGCTGGTTAGGTAGCTCTGCACAAAATATATCCTCAGCCTGCCTGCACTGCAAGCAGAGACCATGGGGGCTGCTGCTTTGGAGGGTAGTATAGATGAGACGATACTATGACTAGTTATTTACAGCTTCTCAGAGCACAGCAGACAGCATGTAATTAGAGCAATTGGCTCTGATATTAGAGAAAGAGAGGACAACCTCGTTGATCAGTGTCTTGGGCAAGAAAGTACATCTGATGGGCTCTAGAAAGAGGAGATGATGCTTTTGGAGAGGGAAGCAGGATGTTTTTGCATCTTGCTTTCATTATGGATGGAAGAGAAGATACTACATTAATGGGAAGGTATTGAACAGCCACTAGCTGAAGCTTTGTAAGATGAAAGAGTTAGGAAGAAAATTGGCCAAAGAAATTTTTGGGAATGGGGAATGCTGAATTTGAACCCATTCTAGAACATAGAAGACAGAAAGGAGTGGGGAGTAAAGCAAACATGGTGGTGGTACTTGTAAATAAGGTAAATGAAGCAGGATTAGCCTACAGTTGAACAGGAGTGCTCTGGCAATCCACAGGGGAGGTCACAAACTTGCTCTGAATTTTTGCAGGTGATCCCTATCTCAGTCTTGTCCTTAATGCTGTAGAGAAAGAAGAGCTGCCTCTGGTCTGGAGGCAGTTTTCGTGGGTTCACATCCTGATGGCTGTGTTAAGCCGGCTTGCAGCTACTGCGTTTAGCAGGTCTGTATTTGGCTGTCTGCTTCTGCAGGCTTTTGGTTTAGGATTTTTCATTGCCAGAGGTGGTGCTCAACACAAAGACCCGTGGATGGCTGGAAGTGTGAGGTTAGTGGAAAACATTGTGTCGATGGGCCTGGTGATCTCTGGAGCAAGAGGGCAGTGAAAATGAAAAAAATAGGGTTTTACTGGCGCCTGCTAGATGAAGAAATAGCCAGAGGTCTGAGAGAACCTGAGAGCAAGAAAGTTCTTTGGGAGGGCTGGGAAGTGGAGAAAGAAGAGCCTGAGTAGGATTGATTTATAGGCAGTAAAGACCTCTGTTCAGCTTGTGAGTCCCAGTTTTTTCCATTTGCTATGTCTTAGCAAAGCATGGGCTTGTATTCTGGCTGCTTCTGTGTTTTATGTTAAACATGCAATTAAGAGGTCTGAGTAAGAACCCATGAGCTCTGCAGAAGTAAGCAAGCTGGTGCAGATCAAGTCTACAGAGGTGGAAACTCCAGCACAAAGGCTGGAAGCAAGAGCAGGGCAACACAGACTGAGAACTGCAGCCCACATCCACCTGAACTTCCAGTCAGGGGTGCCAAAAAACGCTGAAGGCTTCCTGGGGTCTGAGCTTAACATTTAACCTGTCCTGAGTTAAATAATCTTGATGGGGAAAATGGGCTTAAATTCCATGGTTTGAAGTGCTGAAATCCAGGGATGGTGATAAAATAGGTGGTACCCAGAAGATGAGGGTAGTGAGACAGGGAGCTTGCAAGTAAGACCAGAGCTTAGGCCCTCAGCTCTGCTGGGCACCTAACTTCCAATTGCCTATGCCCTGGATCTCATCAGGGTGCTGAAGTGACTCCTGGAGGTGGGCCAGGCTGCTTTAGCACCTCCTGAAGTCTAGGACATGAAAGCTGGCAAGAAACACAGCCCACAGGTTGCCAGTTATGGTACCGCACTGGGCGGTGAGAGACCCCAGCCAGCTGCTGTTGTCTTGGAGCCAGATATGGGCTGGGGATCGTCATGGGTGCTGGTGAAATACTGTCCGATATGGTAGTTTATCCTGAGATGCATTTAACAAAATCTGTCTGTGAATATTACACTGATCCCCTTTGCCCTCTGATGCAAGCGCGATAGAAAGGAGCAGGGGTAGGGGAGTGTCCACAACCCTAGTGCGGCAGTGGATGGGATCCCTGGACCTCCAGGCATGCAGGGAAGATGACAGCAGGTGATGTCCCCTTGGGGTGACTGTTGCCCTCTAAACTGTGCAGAGGTGTGTGGGTGCACACAGCTCCATTTGAGGTGCAGGGGCCAGGCAGGCAGCCCCCACTGCTGCCTCCATGCTGCGTCCTCCTTGCCTGAGAGCTAGCAAAGGCAACTTCTCCACATGCCTGGGGAGGTGATGCTGGGGTCGCTGGGCCCTTCCCTGCAAATTAGGCTTGTGGCTTTGCCAGAAATGACATCATTTGTTAGGCAGATTTCTTCATTAGGAAGCTTTCTAATCTCAGACATGAGCGACACAGAAACCATCCCCATCCCCCAAGCACTGAGAAAGCTGAGCTGCATTGCCAGTCTCTGCAGTATGCTTTGCTTATTTATCATTCATGGCATCATGTTTGTTTTATGACAAATGAACTTAATCACGATTTTCACAGTGGAATACACAAGAAAATACCCAGGATAACCATAGCTGCAGGTATAGAAATCCAAACTTAATTTAGAAAGGATATACAGGAGCAGTCTAAGCAGCTGAAGAATTGAATTAATCTAATAAAAAGACTCAGCTATATATAATTCTTCATGCTGGAACAATAGCCCCGTGAGACAGGATGGTGCTCAGATTCTGCATTAAACTTTTTTCTTGTGTGCTTAATGCTGAACCAAATCATTATCATTTTGTTGCTGAAAAGTGCATTTGGGTGTTAGAAATATTTTTTTTTCCCCCCAATGTTGCAAAGTGGAGGAGGGTAGGAATTGCAGATCATTTATTAATGCTCTGCTCCATTGTGGTCTTAATCTCAAACAGATGGGCCAGGATGCTCTGGCGAAAATTCAGTGTGAACATGCTGACTTGCACAGAGCTTTCCATTTTAAGTATGGCGATGCAGAGACTGGACCAGGGCACTGCGTATGATGGTCACCCAGAAATATGATTCCAGAAATTTTAGAGGCTGAGAGTTAATCATTTTGGCTTGGGAGAGAAAGGAGTATGCATGTAGGTGTGTGTGTGCACATATGCGTGCATACCTAAGGATGTGCTTTGGAGTATAGTTTGGTTTTGATTCTTTGATATGGTATTTACTGTGTGGCCAGGCTTGCCAGAGAAACTCTTAACTGCTTGCCTGACCCTGACAGTGCTGTATGCTTCCAATTTCTGCATCATTTCTGACCCTTATCAGTACTTTTTCCCCTCATGATACCAGAGCAGAAATTATGATGGCTGAACCAAAAAGAACAATGCTTTAGAAACTAACCTACTGCTATCAGTGTATTTTCATGCTACTCCAGCCAAATGAAATAATGGTGTGAGCTGTCTGCACTGAGTTAAAATGCATTTCTTTGTGTAGAAACATGATTAAAGAGTGTGTTAAAGTATATAGCAGTAAAGAAGTATTTAGGACAGAAAACAGAAGAAACTTCCCAGAGCATGGCACGCAGCATCCTAGATTCTCCATGAGATTTAGTGTCAGGGTGTGGAGAGCTTTCCTTAGGAGACTAGAGAAAGTAATTTATTCAGTCTAGCAAAATGAAAGCTCCAAGGGAATGATTGCTTCCTATAAATATTTTCAAGGGGCAAAAGCCAGTGCTGACAGAAGAAATAATGGGTGTAGGATGGTGATGAATAAATTTAGGCTGGAAATTTAGGGGAGTCATAAACACCAGATCAGTCATGTTGTGGACCAGTTTTCTAATGGGTGTAAGGAGTCAAAAGTCAAATTGCTTTTTAAGACAGAGGTTGATGTCCTGAAAATAGGCCTGTGATAGTGTTCACCATTGGGGAAGGGGATGGGTCTACTTAGTGATCCAAACATTCCCCACTTACAGCTTTATATTTTGTTGAAAACTGGCTCTTTTTCCCATGAAGTGTCCCTCAAATGTGTTGGGAAGAAGCAGGCTACTGTGTGACTGAGCACCTTGGCTCCAAAAGTCTAACTTCTTGGTTTAAAGGTGGTGTAGCTGGAGATAAATAGGATGGCCTTGCCTCGTTTGATGACCCCCAAAAATGCAGTCGAGAAGCAAGGTCATGGAGATGCAAGTCACGGTGGGGCTGGAGAGGGCAGGAGCTTAGAGCGTATCACTTTGTGGTGTGCAAGCCCTACCCCCTTGCATATCTGGGAGGCATTTACCCCACTTCCATTATCCCCTTTGAACAGTCTGCCATTCCCTTCCAGCAACACAGGTAACTCTGGACTCCTGCCAAGTGGTGATAGGAAATAGGTTTATTTTTGAGGGCTGAAGTGCTGGTGAGCAGAAGGGACCTGCAGCCATTTCCAAGGCTGGCAGCAAGCCTCAGACCGGAGATATCCAGGCTCCTTCTTTAGCTGCGGTATCAAGGCAGACTGTGTTTGAAAGCCTGCAACAGAGACCTCTCCCACATGTCAAACCCTTAAGTGTTTTGTTTCTGTGTTGCCCATGCTCTACATAGATTTGCATGGGATGGATGACAGAGGAGTACCACAGGAGAGACTGATTCCCATCTGGGCACTTGTGTATTCTCCCCTTTCTGCAGCTGCATGATACACTGAATTCAACAAGAACATGCTCCTCCAATCCTCAAGCAGCACTTCTGCACCTTCACGGCCTCTGCGGCTGAGCCACAGCCATGCCTGGAGTTCAGCACTGCTGCTGCATTTCCACCCAGCTTCACCCTCCTGACATCTCCCTGCATCTCTGGCACACTCCTCTGGCCATGGGACACAGCCCAACCCACTAACTTCATTGAAGCCATCTCTGCTGCAGTCAGGACCTCTGCAGCTCTGATCCCAGAGACTTTGGGAATGGACTAGAATTGGGGAACCTACCAATTTTTAAGCAAGAATCTGTATCTTCTGAAAGAGCAGTGAAGGGATTTGGAAACCTCACATCAGTTTAATGAGTATAAACTGTGCAGGCAGTCAGAGTCTGATGCACATTACAGATACTTTTGTGTCTGGACTCTCAGGAGGATGCATCTTTATTATCCCAACTGCTATAAGAGGCAGTTGGGTAAAGTCAGATTGCAGATGGACAGAAGTCTTATTTTGTTTTTGCCTCTCATGAAAGTGAAGCCTCCAGTGCCATCTTATAAAACGTATCAATGTCCTACTTCATACACTTCCAGGTGAATGCAGCTGCATAATTTAGGTAATCAGTCAAATATAGCAGCCAGAGGGAAGGAACGGGTGGGTAAATGGATAATTGAAAGTTGCTTGCGTGAGTACTGCCAAACCTTGTTTTAGCTCCTGTGTCTCAGCTTGTGGCTGTCCCTAGCCACCTCCCAGGGAGGGGGACAGATGTTTTTTGGAGCAGGCTGAATGTACTGTATAGCATGGTCAAATTACATGCGTCACAGAGGGGGTGCTGAGGGAGGATAGAAATGGCTTTGGGCATCTCCATGAGCTACTACTCCATGCAAAGCCACTCTCCCAACATGGAGTTAGAGCAGCCTTGAGGCAGGGCTAAGTTATGCCAGCCTCAAGCAGCCCGAAGGGGAAGAGACTGGAGCTGATCTTTGGTCAGACTCAATCCCTGCCTTACTTGTTGTCCTACCCAAGAAGGGATCAGTGGCTTCTACAAACTTCTGGGTTTTTCCTCCTCTAGCTGGGTGAATTGACAGCTGATGCTTACAGTGAGGGGCAGAGCAGCTGTAATGTGCAGGGAACAGGACACAACAGCTTATTTGACTAATTCAAGCACAGAAATGACACTGGGGAAGGCTTAGCCTTAAATCAGCACATTTTTGCCTTAAGGTAATGCCCTCCTTGCCCAGTGTTTCACGCTGCAGCCATGTTAGCCAGCAATATCCCAACCCTGCTGATGAGGATGGCAGCACAACAGCACAGAACAAAGCCTCCTGCCTCCCTGCTCTCTCCAGCAGCAGGTCTGTTCCACCCATGGTCCTCACATCTGATGTGAAACAAAAATAGCATCAGACTGGTGCTGCTGAGCCTGTCACAGGCTATTGTCCAGCAGACTGGTGCAGAGGGCATGGGATGGCCATGGTACAACAAGGAGCTGCCTTGGTCCAGGAAGCAGGACCCGCACAACAGCTCACATGTTGACCATGTTCCTCTGCCTTTGTGTACATGTTGCTCCTCATGCCCTTTGCTGCTCCAGGCTGGAAAAGCTCCTTCCCTGTAGGAGGGCAGGTAAAATACCTGAGCCACACAGGGCTCGTTGCCACTACTTCCTTTTTCATTCCCAAGCACCCTCTTCAGGGCTGTGTGCACATCTGAGAATAGCTCCTTGCCACAGTCTCCTCTGTGGGAGCAGAGTTATTTATTCATAGGCATTGGGTTTACTCTGGTAGTCTTTCTGAATTTATTCTAAAAAGAGATTCACCTTGTGTCTGGCCCTTCCTCCAAAATGGAAGCAAGAAAAGCTCCTAATGTGTTTTTTGTACATGGCTAAAAACAACGTCCCAGAAATGTATGATGGATAAACATGAATGAGGGAAGTGTAGATCAAATGTAGTAACTGTCAGACTGCACATACAGACAGGTATGTGTGTCTATCCTAGCACTTCTAAAATTTCATCTCTCTCTTCTTACCCATTTCATACTTCAGCCCCTGCTTTCTACCTCTCATCCTTTGTTCCGATGACTTTGTTTTAATTATTCTGCATTGCTATTCTTTCATTTATTTCTCACTCTGCTCTGTGTATTTCTCTCTCTCCACATCAGTGTCCTTTCCCCCCCTCTGCTTTCCACACCAGTCCCACACCATCTTTTTTTGCTCTCCCAGTACTTCTCCCTGTTCTTAGCACTGAGGAGTTCTCCCTGGTCTTCCTTTTGTCTCTGCATCCTTTTTGCTTCATCCCTCAGCTGTTTCCTTCTCATCATCACAACCCAAAATCTGTTGGGGATGCTCTGCCCACGTAGCCTGCGGGGCAGGCAGGTGCCAAAGATCTCTGGTGAAGTTTAGCCACCTGGTACAGAGATAGCCCAAACCTATGTATCAGCTTAAAAGCTGACTTGAGAGCTAGCTGAAAGATACAGAGACTGGGTAAACTGAGCTGGGGCATGAAGCATGTCGCATCAAGGTGACCACCTATGGTTAGGATGAAAAAACGATTGCTGCTCTCCCCCTTGAAGACCAATCTGACCTTGGTCTGCAGCTTGGGTGAGAACCACCTGGAGATACCTTGAGACAGGTCCAGATGAGATGGGGGCTCTTGATCCCCAAAGGTGGGGGCCTGACCTGGGTTGCCAGTATAGCCTTTGGCTTGAGAAATGGGATGGCAGCCCAGGGAGGTGTTTCGTTGCATCCTGGGTGTGCAGACAGAAATACCTCACTGGAATGGCTGTTTATACTCGTCATCTTGGTCAAAAGCAAACATAAAACTCTTAAGCCTTTATCTGATGTATTTAAGTGGATGAAAATACTAAAAAGGAAGAGTCTGTCCATATGTTGTGAGTGACTTACAGTGACAGACCTGAATGTTTATCCCCGTGAAGGCCCTTTCACACTGCGAAACAGTGTTAAATGGCTTCAGGGTAAGTGGAAGTAGAGCCAGGAAGGGTATAAATAGCCAGTTGGAAATACTCTTCGTGCAGTCTCCCATCTCCAACTTCCCTTCTCTGTCCTGTTTCCAGTTTTTAGAGGACAATATTGGGGTTTGTCTTTGGGCTATTTCAGATCAGGCTGGGAGCTGCATGGACCTCAGAAGCCCTTTTTGTGTTATAAGCCCACAGCTGATGTGAACATCTGCTGGCCTTATGGGCAGTAAGAGATGAAGCACCCAAGCGATGTGGCATTTAAAACTTCCCAAAACTTCTAATTTATTGTGGAAAGCCATTGCCTGAATTAGTTGTATTTAACTGGTGAAACCCAGTTTTCCTCTTGGAAGGGGAGTTTAGTGGAAGAATGTAGTGACTTGTGTTTTACAGCAAGATGCAGCCTGGTTCTTCCTCTGTCCAGTTGTCTCTGTCCATCCTCAGCCCTGTACCGGCTTAATTTCATGTTTCCTAAGGAATGTGCACTGCTCTAACATTTAACATCAGAAAAAAAAATTGGTGGTTCTTTTTCGTAAAAGGGAAATGTTCAGGAAGGTTTACTGCAAAATTTAATGTGTGCAGGGTCATATTCTAAGTTCTTGTGAACAGCGGTGGGGAAAGGGGCTCAGATTTTCCTTGTTTGCTTGGGCTAACAAAAATACCTGCTGCCTGCTTTTAAATGAGCATATTTTGTTCATTCATTTCTGGAGAATGTGTAAGCAAGTTGCTGGGAAGAAGCAGCTTTAAACAGCAGCTGCTTTGAACAAGCTGGGCCAGTTGCAAGTGGGGTGCATGTTGCTTTTTGCACTTCACAGCTCAGTGCTGCAACTGATAGTGCTGGGGAAAGATAGGGCATGGTTAATCCACTGCCTGGATCATCTTTTAGGAGCTATGGGGAATGAAATGCTGTGCAGACAAAGATGGCTCTTGCTCCTACTGCACAACTCCTTCCAGTATATGGGATTTTGGGACAGTGATTTCTAATAATACTCAATAGGATGTTACTATAGCAACTATATGATGTGGTGAATAATTTCCTGGGCTCAAATCCGAAACACTGGGAGCTAAGATGGGTCTCAGCATGATTTAGGACTGCCTGTGAACTTTGGTTGTGTGGGTGCTATGCTGAAGTGGTTGGCCTTGGGAAGAAGTTAGGGAAGAAGATAAAAGATGCTTCTCTGCCTCTGAAGGGAGCTGCAGCCTGTTGGGTGCAGCTGGGGCAGGATAGGGAGAATGAAGGTCCCCCTACATGCACAGTGTTGAGCGTGCTGCCACGAGAGACCCTGATGCACAGTGTTTCCCTTTGAATATCAAAGTTTGCTGTAAACCAGATCTGACATTTAGCTTCAGGTCAAATTAAATTGATTTGACCTAGAATGATTTTTATTGGTTTGTTTTTGTGTTTCAGTAAAAAAAAAAAAAAAAAGAAAAAAATGGGGGGGAAAAAAATCTGTTACAGCTCAGTTCCAAGCAGAATTACCTCCCTTTAAATTTCTCTTTTGCCAAACTTCATCTGAAGTGCTAATGTACAAGAGGCAAAATTGGGCTATTGACAGTGGTGCCAGAAAAAGACATCTGGAACCCCCTCCAAGGGCAGAGCTGGAGATCATTCCCTGCTAAGGCTCATCCAGATGTGCTGTAATGGGGAGACAGTATATGGGCATACCCTGTGCTCCCTGTTCTACTCCTCTGCCCTTTTCCATCAAGAAATACACCTTGACGTAGCCTAATTTTGTCTTGTCTTCAAGCCGTTGCTCTTTTTCCTCCCATCCTCTAAGACTGTGACTAATTCCCTCCCTTCACTTATACTGGTACCTTCAGAGTATTTATAGGCTGTGATCCTGCCCTCCCCCTCCCTTCCCCCTTCCATACAATATAAATATATTTCTGTTATTCCTTCCTCCAGATTGGTCCCAGGTGTCTTGCCCTCCAGTACTTATGCCACCAGCATCTTCTGTAGCTTCTCTGCATCTTTCCATGCTTTTTCTAAATGAAGAAAACAAACCACAAAAATACCTGGCTCCTGGTTTATCTGTGCCAGAGGACAAGGTACAGATAAATAGTGGGAGTCTTTTCTCCCTGCCCTGCCCATCCCTGTATGGGACCTTTTTTGTTTTACATTGCAGGGTTAGTCCATGAGCTCTTATTTCTTTTGCTGTCTGTTCCTGGGCTGCCTCTTGCCTCCTTTCGTGTCTTGCCTGGGTACTTCATGCTCAGTTTGCAGCACTGCATATACCCTTGCACTCTGGGCTTCTGCCCAAGGGAAATATGCTACATCCCTGACCATGGTGTCATCCACTGATGCATTTACACTACCCTGGCTGAGGTTTTTAATGCAATGAATGATTAGCCAGTATCTGATACTGCATGTGAAGGACTCACTCATGATATCTTGGTGTCTAAATTCCCCTGTTAACACTTTGTCCATTTGACTGATTTCCTTTACAAACATTAAGTTTATTACTGGAGAGGGCTGAATGCTGAAAATACAAGAGAAAGTTGTTTCCTACACTCGCTACTTTTCCTTTGCTTCCTAACACCAAGCTTATAGCCAAGAAGGCTACTAGATTTATGTTTTTAAGCACAGCCTAATGCTTAATCTTAGGTAGTAGTCATGCTCTTCCAAATGCCCTCTGGCTCGCTCACTGTGGTAGACTCTCAAACTGGGCTTTTCTCAGAGGACATATTGTTTCACTTGCCCTGAAATTTTCTGGATGTTCCTTTCTCTGTCTTTGAAGACAGAGCAAAAAAACTGCTTGCCATATTTGCTTTTTCCTCTTTAGACGTGTTTATCATT
Source organism: Sagittarius serpentarius (assembly GCA_034782735.1). NCBI lineage: Eukaryota > Metazoa > Chordata > Aves > Accipitriformes > Sagittariidae > Sagittarius > Sagittarius serpentarius. Next base: position 16,080,247 of record JAVKLA010000040.1, read on the forward strand.
TTGGCACAAACCTGTAGGTGAATCAGCAATAGCTGCAGAAATGTCCTGTCCAGAACTTGATCTAGAAGCTGCTTTCTTCTCGGATGAAGCGCTCTACCTGGTGTATCTGCTGGGATGGAATGGTCCTTGTTTGTGATCATAGCTGCAAGTCTGGCTGTCGTGTAACTTGTCCTCCAGAAGTAGTTCATGCCAGAGCCTAAAGCAGGAGAGCTGCTGTGGAAGTCATGTATTTATCCTGTCTCCCCAAGCAGGAGCACCTCTACCAATAGCATTCAAGAATTACTTGTGTAACTACTCTTAAAAACCTTCAGTATGTAGGATCTGAAATCTCCCCGGGCTGAACAGGAAATTATTTCAGTGCTTTCTGCCTCTTCTAAGGTCAGGATGGCAGCAAAGTCAGAGATTTTCAGGTTTGGAGTCTTGGATGTTTGACTGGGGGAAGGGACATTCTGCGGAGGAAAACAGACCTCCCTGTGATTGAAAAGCTAAGTTTTCATTGCAGCTTTTAACAGAAATCTTCCAGCAGCTATGGGTGAGGCAGTGGTGTGCAATAACCTCCCCACAGGAAGTGCTTCAGCAGCACTGTCAGCACACAGATGGGAGGTCAGGCAGAGGAGGAGAGCAAAGGGGGAACTCTGCTCCTGCCTTTCGCTGCAGCTTCCAAAGGTACCTGGCAGCTGACCCTTTCTGTGCGGCAGAGACTCTAGGAAAGCTGCATGAGGCATCATGATCTGGGTAATTATCTCCAGCTTTTCACTTGTGAAGCCAAACACCAGGCCGTGCTGCTGAATGCAAAGAGAAGTGCCGGTCAGAGAGGCTGGTCCTGGCACCGCTGTCAAGCTGCTGCCCCCCTCCTGCTTTAATAACAGACAAGAATTCTAGCAAGTGGTTTGTTTGAATCAAGGTTGCTCCACCACAACGTCAAAAGCTTTCTGTAGTGCAGCCTCCGCTGTCTTTAAATCTGCAAAGACTGTGATTTAACCACCAACTCTGACTGCGGGGAGCTGGGTCCCCTTGCAAACAGCAGAGGCATGACTTTGCTTTGGTTTTCCTCCGCTCTTCCAGAAAAGGGGTGATCAGCAGCTGCCTGCCCTGGAGGAAAGCATTTGCCCCTATCCCTGCCCTGCTGGCTGCAGCAGGACAGAAGAGGGCCAGAGCCAAACGTAGCCATGTCCTACGTTGCCTTATCCCAGGTAACGGTGAGTCTGCAGTGCTGCCCATGGGGCTGTCTGCATGGTGCACATGTATAGAGGGGAGAGGAGCCGCTCCTTTCCCCACAGCTTGGGGATATCCAGGAGTGAGGAGCTTGTGGGTGACATCCAAGGTGTCTGTGAAAGGTGCCCAAAGACAAGCCAGCCTGTTGACCAAGCCCCAGCTCACCACAGAGGTCCCACATCACCCTTGCAAGCCTTCAGGCTTTGCAAATGAAAAGAGATGGAGAGCTGCTGAGTAAGAAAGGCGCAGGAGCTCCTCCTGGGCTTTCAGGGAGGGGGACAGTCCAACTGACCTGTGTTCCTTTAAACCTTAATCATGCCTCTGCTCAAAGTACAGACTTTAGACTTGCTGACTGGTCTCCTGGGTGGGCGAATATTTTTGGTGTCACATATTCACAGTCAGGAAACGGAGTGGCTTGTAATTGTATCGGTTCTTCACTCAAGTGGAGTGAAGGGTGGGTAAGTCTCTAAAAACATCCTTCAGGGAAGTGAGATGTCTGGGGAGGATTTTTCCTGTCTCTGCTTAGAGTAAACTCATCTTTTACAGGGGAAGAGACATAGTGGCAGGTAAATAAAGGAGAGACCTTGAAGGAAAGGACATTTATAGCATTAGTTATAGCACATATGGCCCAATCCTCCTTAAGCAGAAGCTGGAGCCAGCAGGTTGATGCTGATTTATGACTGCAGTGGTTCTGCCCCACATTCTGCACTACTTTGAGAGGTTTAACTTTTAATATACTTTTGAAAACTTTTTGACTGACTTTCAGATGCACCCTTGGTGCCCCCACCTTCTAGAAATAGAGGGAAACCACTTAACATGCAAGGAAACCACATTAGCACTTGGATAAGAGCCTACTGCCTAACCTGCCTCAGAACCTCCCCATTTCTCTTTTTTTTTTTAAAAACTTTTCTGATGCTGCTCGTATTTCCTCACTCCTCCTTGAGGTTATATATTCTGTATCTTATTCAATGCTATACAGGGTCTTTTCTCCTAATGTTTCTATTGCTGCCGATAAAGGTAGTTACCAGGAGCCAGCATATGCTGGTCCTCTGGTCTTTCTGGTGCAGGTCATGTTGTGATGGGAAAACCTGGGGTGAAAAGGGAGTTAGATGGAGATTTTTGAGCTCTGTCTCTTTGTCTGCGTCAGCCTCGTGCCGCCATGTCATCTCTGACCTAGATTTCCCTGCTGTCCCTTGGGCATAGATTTGATCCTGATTTGCGGCCAGTAATGCCTTGTCTTTGTTGGCTCCCAGGGCCTCGTACTTCCTTCCCTGGTGACAATTTTATGCAGGTGTAACTCTAGTGCCTTTGGTGGAGTCACTCCTGATTTACCCCAGCCCTCAGTGCCTGACAGCTGGTTTACTCCCTGAATTACTGTGCCTGACACATGGCTGTAGGTGTTATGCATTGTCACAAAATTAATTTTCCTCTTGAGAGCCCTCAGTGATTTCAGCTGAACTCCACTGCAACTGTCGCTCTGTCTCCCTGGAAGATTCATGCTGCTGGGGTAGCTTCAACCTTGGGGGATGGGGAGCGAAGTGCAAGGCGACCCTTTCTTTCTTTTTTCTCATTTTTTTAATAGCTGGATGTTGCGGTCAGGTGGCATAGAGAAAACTCAGCAGTGCATCCAGATGTGCATCAGACTCTTACTCAAAGACTCGTATTTCAGTAGAAGCCCTTCTCCAATGCTGGATTTTACCTCCCTGCTGCTAAGCCCTGTCTCCCTGGGTGTGGAGGAGCCTGAAGCTGTAGGGCAATGATTTCTGTCCCGAGTTTATTGCAGCATCAAAAGCAGCTGGCGTTGGCATTTTTCTCTTTTCCAGGCTAAGTTTGAATCTGCAGCTGCGTGGCTGTGGATTGCCTTACAGCAATCACGTTAAGCTGAATTTATAAGTAACTGGGATGCAGCAAAGGTGGGGCTGGATGTGCAGGAGATGCCTGTGGCAGAGCCCTGGGATGGAGGCTGGGTGGGGGAAAAAGGTGTTTCTGCAGGGGTTATTGAAAGACAGCCTGGTCTGAGTTTGGAGAGTGACAGACTGCTTTGTAGTAGTCTGGGGGTAAAAACAGTGAATAGCTGAAGTTCTTAAATCATTCTTGAAATAGGATTTAGGTATTTTAGAACTTAAAGATGAATGAGACTTAGCCAAACACATCCAGATTTTGTGAGATACTTTGGTGTCTAGTACTCTAAAGGGAGTTGGGGCCCATTTCAAGTCATTGAAAAGCATGATTTAGGTGCTAGTTCATCTAGCGCTTGGAGTATTTTTGTCGTGGGACTCGGTGGAGTTTGATCATTCCAGGGGAAATGTGACTACAGTGAAATAAGAATTATTCTCATAAGTGGGGTTTAATTATCCTTAGCAAAGTGCATCTGATAGCATTTTAGGCAGTACCTTAGTATCGCTGAACCCTACTGACCAGTCACGTTACTCATATGTTGGGAGTGAAAACCTGCATTTTTCCTGAACCAGACTTTGTTAAAACTTACTAAATGATATTTATGTCCTTTTCTGATAATTATGAAAATCTGCTGCAGCTGCACTTCTAGCAGGAGCATTTGCAACTTTATGCACATTTTAAATGGTTCTTGTTTTTCCCTCAGGGCTTGTTTTTCAGTGTTCTCGATTTTTTCATGCTGTCTAGCGTACTGGCGGGGGGGCTGTCACGTACCTTATAGCAGGGTTTTACTGCCAGGTCAAACTGGAGCTCTCTGAGACCATTTATTGAAGCAGAAAGCCTGGAGGGCGTGTGGGGGATGGAACTGCTGAATCATTTACTATGGGTTCACTTTGCACTCTGGCTGGTTGGCTTTGGGGAACCTGCTGAACATCCTGTCAGATGCCGTGAGCTCTGTGGCTGTCTGTGGGAGCTGAGGGTATTCAGCGTCACGAAACGAAGTTCCACTCCTCCATTTGACTTGGCTTGGTCTGGGGTGCACCGTGACACCCACAGTGCCTTCTCAGCAGCAGCAAAAAGATGGACCCTGGTATCTTTACAGAGTGGTGCTGGCAGGGAGACGATAGCTGTTGCGGTGCAGAGTCCGTGACAAAAAAAAAGGTGTTGTTAATAGCCTGCCGGGTAATGGTGCCGGCAGCGCAGTGCGTCCTGCGTTCCCCAGCGTGGATCTGTCTTAATCTTATTAAAAGCTCATTAGTGTTTCCTACACATCCCTCCTGCAGATGGGGCTGTAGCACTCAGCAGCTGAGCCAGGATCTGATCCATGCCTGCCCAGTTTTTGGAAGAAATCCGAAGTCGACTGGGGCAACAGGAGAATCCCCGAGGCAGGGTCTTGGAAAGCCACATGGAAGAACCACGCTTTGGCATAATGTGATGGTGACCTCACACCAGCTGCTGGGGGGAGTGTCTCAACCAGGCAGCACCCAAACTGAAGCTCCCAAAAGTGTTAGGGTATCCAAGGGTTGGATCCTGAAAGCAATTTGTCCCCCCCTCCAGCCGCCGTGCTTACCAGGGGGTGGTGAGTTGATAAAGGATGCTCATCCTCAGCAGCCAAGGTTTTTTAGGGACAGGGATCCCAGCTGACCCCCGCCCCCACATATATTTAGCACATGGAGGACTGAAATGGGGGAGCCCTGGAAGTGGAAGCTGCAATGCCTGCTTATAATAGACAGCTAAAGCACTGGGGCTGGAGGCTGTAGTAACTCATATCCTCTGCATATTGATCTGCAGGAGAGGTTTTACATGCATCAAAGCGTATCATTAACTTGTTTGAGTTTAGGACTTGCTTTCCATCTCAGGCAGGATTAATCAGAAGTCACTCCAACGAAGTCTATGGAGTAACCGGAGTGTAAAGAGAATTAAGCCTGTTTTTTCCGCCCTGTCCTTATGCCCTCCTACCCGTGCAGGAGACAGCACCTGCCTCTGCATGGCAGCATTTCCTCTGGCTGCTGCGGGATCTCGAAGGCAAGGATGAGTAACTTGCACAGCTGATGCACTGACTCACTGCTGTCCCCAGGAGCTCAGGCGCAGATCTGTCAGCTGCTCCGAGACAGCAGGAAGCAGCCTTCTTGCTGCTCTGAGTTTCCCCAACACATTCAGGACCCATACAGAGAACCAGGGGGAAATAATAGAATAGGAGCATGTATCCTTCTGATACATCCAGTTTTCTTATAGCATCTATTGTGCAAATGAATCCGAAAATGACTTTCGGAGTACGGCCATTCACGTTTGCGAATGCTGTGACTTGCGGAGTTGTATCTTTTCTGCAGTCAGGATCATGAGAGTTCTGGAGGAAAAGAAGTTGCTAACCTGTAAAGTGGGTTTGCAAATTCTGAGCTAAAACAAAGAGCACCATCTCCTGGCAGTTGGGAATAGCTGGCACTGCTACCAGGGATGCATGCCTGGTGCAGTTTTCTTGCAAGCAGCTTGCTGCTCTTTGCATCTAACCTATAGCATCTGGAGGTAGGATAGCTCAGGGCTGACAGCTGGCTCTGGCTATTGAGAAAGGCTAATCCAGGGGAGGCTGAGAGCTGATTTAGTGGTGTTATCCACAACATAGTGATGCCTGCGCTTGGCATGAGGGGTCTCAGCTGTCTGGGTTTCAAGCTGTACTTGAGCTGACACACAAGTGCTCAAGTACTTTTGAGGTTTGCACGGATATCGAAGTGTCTTGGGTTAGAAAATTCATGGAGAAGAATCTTGCAAAATTGAGAGCATGGCTTCCAAGTGGTATGCTCAAATATCCCTGGGGGTAGCCAGCCTACTTTGAACAGTTGTGTGATTTGGCGTGAGGCTCAGAGATGCCTCTGCCACTCGTGCAAGCTGCCCTTGCCACTACTGGGAGTGGTACTAGCAAGGGATGTTTGGAAATCTGTGGAGCTTTCCTGAGGTTTGAGTTGGACTTGAAATCAAGCAGAAAGGAAGAAACAGCTCGATCTGGATCTAAAAAGACAGGGTGTCCTTTGAGTTTGGAGATAGACTGGGGACTGCTGTCCATCTGGGTACTGTAAAGAGATGTGGAAGAGTGATAAAACACTGAACATCTGTATAAAGATGTATATGACTACAGATGAGATCATAGTAAGGCAATATAATATGAGTTTTAAAAAGGAAGGTAACTGAGTTGGAAAACTAAAAAGAAATAATGAGACATCATATATCAGGGACAAAAGAATAGGGAAAAGTAAAAAGCCTTTCCCTTTTTTTCTCTTTTTTAAAGGATAAATTAGGAATAAAAAGAAGCCAAGGTCAAGCACAGGCTTTTTGCTAGTGGCTGATGACAAAATTGTAAATTTGGTACAGAAAAGGCAGGACTGTTTAATAGCTACTTTTGTTGTGTGTTTGGAAGAAAGCAGGAAGATGCATCTATCTGATAGTCACGGATGAACGATAGAAATGAAGCAGAGGCTGGAATGTAGGCTGCTGATGTGGGGCTGGGCAACATGGTCTGTGCTGGTCATCAGAGAGGACTCTCCTGTGGTTTGATCTCCAGATACAGATACCAAAAAGTGGTGGCAAGGTCTAGGCAATGGGACTCTCCTGCATCACTGTCAGGTGCAATGGGACACCATGATGGCTCCTAGACAGTCAGCCTTGCTATGAAATCAGCCTTTCTAGGTGAGAGAGTAATTATGAAATAAAAAGCTTGGCAAAGCGCTCAACCACCTCCTTGAGCCTTTAAGACAATGTAGGATGTCTTTTTAAGAGCCAGACTTTAGTCTGAGCACGGAAAGAAAGTCACTGCATATCCCTGAGCTCTGTGATGCCTTCAGGAGTCTTGGATCAGAGCAAAGTTGCTGTGTGGGAAAATGCTCATCACTCAGTTTTGGCCTCTTTGTTACCTAAAGTCTCTGAATGACACCTAAAGGGCTGAGGTACTGGGAGTGACAAGTGGCCTGAGAGACCCTCTAGCATCATTTGCGGCCAGTCAAACAAGAATGCTCCCCTTGGTTATGGGACTTTGCTCATTATTATCTCTAGTCCATAAATTACCGCAGGTCAGGGACTGTCCAAACAGGACAAGGTGGACCTTGTTGCCAGGAGGCTGTGATCTGCGTCGACACGGGAGAGAGCTGGGGAGATCCTGCTCCTGGGAGCTAGCAGCCCTGCAGCGCTGGGGTGGCCGGTAATGCCTCCTAAGGCTCAATACCGAAAGCAAAGGTCAAAGCCAACTATTTGAAAGACTTATAGGAATTTGCTGGAAGCGGCTTGCTCACGCTATTCTGCTTTTGTCTGAAAAGGTCGCTGAAACCTTGATTCCCCCAGTTGCAACCAAAGATCCTTCCTCTTCTCAGTGCAGTTCCAGGCTGTAAAAATAGCATAATCTAATTAAAGATTAGTTCCCTGTCTCCTCTTCTGAAAAATTAATAATTCTGACCGAATCACTGACACACAATAAATACTGAACCTCACATTGTGGGGTTGCCAGCTGCAGAACTGAAATTTCATGTCCTTCTGTGTCAGTCTGTCTGTGCCATTGAAGGTGACGAAAGTTGCATGTGAAGATTGAGAAAGGCAGGTAAATGTGGAAAATGGTTATTTTAATAAAAATTGAACACAGTATTCTGAAGTCATCCATTTAAAAAAGACCGAGCATGCTATAGTTGGGAGGGGAAAAAAAGCAGTTTTATTTAAATTAGCTATTTTTCTTGTTGGTTTTCCCCAGCTAACTTTTGATTTCCTCTTCCAGTGTACTGCAGCAGTCCAGTTTGCATTGATCCAAATGGGGCTTCAGCTGCCTTTCTTAAATTAAGAGTTACTCTGCATGGAACCAATGATTTCTAAATTATTCCCTGTGTCAATTGCTAAATAGCTCTAAATCCAGTGCTATAGGAGAGGATTTCTGGAGCATTCACTTACTTATTCTGAGGAAACAAAACAGTCATTTTCAAATTTTTTTTTCTTTACAGTTGATGGAAACACATGTAACTTGCTGAGCATCTCAGCTGTGCTTGAATGATTGAATCAGACCCATTACTTCTTAGCTGGTCACAGGAAGTGAAATTATTTCCCGAAGGCTTGTATTACAAGAAAACATGACTGCTGCTCTCAGGCGCTGAATAGTTTTGCTTTACCTGAACTGGCTGGCAAGTTTTTGGGCACATTTGAGGGAAATCCAGATGTAAAAAACCAACTCTTTGTAACAAGGGTAAATTCAGATCTGATACTGCCATCCGTTACCAGTGCTATTCAAGGTTTCTCCTTCCCACGGATATTGAGCTAAATAAACTTAAAGTCAGAGAGGGCATTGCTTAATCACCAGGCTCTGAATACACTATTCTTCAGCAAAAATCTGCTCGGCTATTATAGGTTTCCATGTCTTTAATAGCCAGCCTAATAGCTGATATATTCGCACTTCCCAAATAAGAGGCAGTTTTACCAATGGTTTTAAATCATTCCCTGTGGAAATAGAGTTGCATTAAATCCTAGTAATTAGGCAATTTCAGCTGTCTTCAGTGCTTTTGACTCTGCGTTTGCCTTGAGAGTTGGGATCCCTCTATGTCCTGCTAATGTGAACCCTCTCTCTACTCACACGCACATGGACATTCCCATACACCCTTTAACTCTGTCTTCCTCCTGAACCCCAAGAAGAAATGCATTTTTTGGTTTTGTTGTTATTTGCAAAACCACTGCAGAAAAAAGAAGAGGTTTATCATCAACAGCGAGTCCATTTCAAATCAGCTCTTGTGTTAACATCTGCTACAGCATTGGTTTTGTACTATTTGAAAATGTGAAGTGATATTTCTGTCGATGACTGTTTCAGCGTTATTTTTTTCTTTCTGCTGATAAATAACATAAAGAATAGGATGGTATTTTCCCAGGCTCTCTATCACAGTGGTTCTGCTGCGAGCTCTCCTGGCTTGCTATAACTTCTGCTGTGGAACACCTGACACAAAAGCATTAGAAACCCTTTCACTGCTCTATTGATCAGCATTACTGAGTGCTGCAAATTCATGTGCGTCTGGCTCGCATCTACTGTGGACAAAGCAGAAATGAATGCTGCCAACAGCATCTGTGAATATTGGTTTGACGGTGGCTTCAATTTCCTTTGACTATGTTTGTGTTCCCTCTTTACTAGCAATAGTGGGATGTTTGTAGAAACGGATTTTTGCTCACTGATGGTGTTGTGATGGTGTATTTTTCATAAGCACCCAGAGCAGAAAGTACTGCACAGCCATCTTGAGCTAGTCCAAAGCCACTCAGAATCAACGAGACTTTTTCTAGTGAATTCGACGGCCTTTGGATCAGGCCCAGTAGGCACCAAGGAATCATCTAATGAAAGAGCAGCCCTGAAAATCCATGATTTAGACAGCCACTCACCCAGCACAAATAGTAAATTACAAACAGCAGATACTGGCAGCAACAGGCATGAATAGTCTGTAGTCAGCAATTCACAGCCTGAAATATGTTGGCATAAACAATACATCAGATAATTCTCGTTAACCAACACATTTGTGAAAATCCAAGCCTGTTTATTGATAACTTTCGAAAAGGCAAGTTCAGCAAGAAAAATATTTGCAAGAAAAAGGACCTATCCCTTTTTGCCTGCTGATCATTTAGAAATGTTTTTTGGGTATGAGCTGTCCTTGCAAGGCACTGGATGATCTCAGGTAGGACTTGATGTGGGTGATGGGCAGCCCGGCTTAGCCCTTATTCTGCTTTGGTTTTGCTGTGGTTTTCTGCTTAGGAGGCTCCTTCTCATGTACCTTTGCTGATGAGACTGAGTCATTTGGAGCAGTGAGGATCAAGAGCTGCCTGCAGCAAGTTACAAAAGAATCTTGCAGCCCTGAGTGAGCTGGCAGGAAAGGTGAAATTTAAAGTACGTAAATGTAAAGTTACGCAGACAGAGAGGAAAAAAAGTCCCAAATTCGCATGCGTAGGAAAAAATCTCTGCAGTGACCCTAATCACCCTGAAAGAAGATCTTGGCTTGATCATAAATATTTCTGTGAAAAGTTCTATGCAGTGCTCCATAGTGGTGAGAAGAGCAAACTGAAGGCTGGGAATAACTGGGAATGGTGATAATTTTTCACCTGCTAGCTACAGCACCCCTTGCTCATGCTCTCATATGCCAAAGGCAGCTGCCGCGAATCCCTGGCCATGGGCTTTTGCAGTGTGGGGATGGAGCTGCTGTCAGCATCATGTGTGCAGTAGCAGATTAACGGTGAGGGCTGGTGGCCAGCACCCGCAGTCAGGATGGATACACAAGAGCAGATAGCATAGTGTCGTGCTTTAACCCCAGCCAGCAACTGAGCACCACACAGCCGCTCACTCACTCCCCCGCAACCCAGTGGGATGGGGGAGACAATCAGAAAAAATAAAGTAAAGCTTGTGGGTTGAGATAAGAACAGTTTAATAGAACAGAAAGGAAGAAACTAACAATGACAC
>JAVKLA010000040.1:16090904-16182440 GCA_034782735.1 Sagittarius serpentarius
TGAACTGAAAACACAGCGCTGTACCAGCTACTAGGAAGACAATTAACTCTATCCCAGCCGAAACCAGGACACATAGGTAGGCTGGAAAGCAAGGTGTGGCACTTTTGGGTTGCTTTCTGCTATGCTACCAGGTTTCTCCTTGTAAAATGAGGAGCATGCTGTTCCCACCCTAAAGGCAGCCCAGGGAAGAGAAATTGCTTGCAAGTCATCATAGCACTGAGCGATGCAAAAAGATGGTGAGGGAAATGGTCATTCTGCCTTTGTGCAGGGCTTGGGCTGTGCATGTAAAATCCAGCAACGTTGTGCAGTAAAATAAAACTTGCAGCTACACGCTGAACAGTGTTAAGGGGAAAAAAAATTGCTTCAGGGCTCACTAAATGAGCTTCACGTGCCTAATGCGTGGAGGGCTGTGGGAAAAATAGTTGGGATGGCATTTAGAGAAAGAAAGTAACCAAATGCAAGTAGCTCAGGAGCTTTCCTGGTTCTGGCTTTGCAGCTGCAGCAACGTTCCTTTAATATTACTGTTAAGTTTGCATTGTGCGTGGTAGCCCAGGACGCGGCACATGTGGAGTAGCTCAGGAGCCCCACATCCCTTGCAGGGTGATGAGCAGAGGTCAGAGACAGCCGGCCAGCCTCTACCATTCAGCCTGCATCAGTGCACAAGCAGTTAGCAGGCTGCCGCCCTCCGATAGGCACCAGCTCCTACAGACATTAGCTTTGTTCCTCTACATCCCCATTCCCTCAGCTCCTGTAAAAATTTGTCTCCCCACCTCCTGGATCCCTCATGGGGGATATTGTTGTTCCCGTCATTGAGCTGTGCTTTATATTAATGCTGCAAATAGAGGCTGGCTATTGTTTGTAATTTAGTTAGCATCATCCCCAGGAACTTAAAAGCATGACAGAGGGAATTAGAGGCACTGTATGAAAATGATGCATGGGTGTGGGTAGAGGTTTAACCACTTTCATGCCAGCATACTTTGTAGATGCTGCACACAGGATATGGCTTTCTGGGCATGTGGAAATCACTAAACGAGGATGTTTAGTCTCTGCCCTGGTGTTTCACAAATTTAGGGTGGCTACTCTTAGAAAATGAAATCTAAAACTGCCTACCAACTTTCTAGCTCAGTTTCTGTCCAGCAGAATTTTTTTCTGAAGGAAAAGTTTCCTTAGAGTGAAACTCCTCCATTTCTCTGTATTAAAAACAACAACAACAAAAAGTTTTTGCTCAGGATTGTTTTTGTATTGGATGTTAGATTTTTTTTTTTTTTTTTTTAAGGATATTGGATGGCAAGCGCCTGAGTCAGATTGTGAGGGAGGTTGTGGAATTACTATCACTGGAGATTTTTATGCACAGGCTGGGTAAACATTGGTCGGGGACTCTTAGCAGCTGTCAGGATCATTATAGCTATTTTAAGATACAACAGCAGCTGGAAGCCTCGTCTGACAGATGTGCCACTATGTCACCCAAAGGTGTAGTAAGAGACAGTCCCAAAGAGCTTGCAAGTAAAGCCAGGCCTGGTGCACAAACTGAATCTAAAATGAGCAGGGAATGAGTATGGCTTTGCAGAAAGATTGATGCATTCAGGCACTTGATGCATTCAGGCACTTGTCTCTTCACTGCGCATCGTTTTTGTGTCTTTGCTTTAGGTGTCACAGCCTCATCGCACCTCTTTGACTATGGCTCCACTGCCAATGGGGGCGACAACTCTTTCTACACCTCTCTGATCTCGGACGTCCACTACACCACCCCGCGGGACTCCACCTATTTCACGGGCATTTATCAGCAGGAAAACAGCCCCATTCCCTGCTCAGGCAGCACAGAAGGGTTTAACGCTCTGGGGCATCCTGTTCAAGATGTGACTGGGTTTGAGTCCCGTGGCTTGTTTAGCTCAGATTCGGGAATAGAGATGACTCCTGCAGAGTCTACTGAAGTTGATAAAACCTTAGCAGATCCTATGAAAGTAGAAGGTTATAAATACATGGACATAAGTAGATCAGAAGAAATAAAATACCAAGAAAAACATGACCCCGATTCAGAAGATGATGGCCCAGGCCTTATCGATAAGTACCAGGGAATACCCACCAGGTCCAACCACACTGCTGAACCGCAGCGGACGGCTTCAGAGAGTGTGAAGGCAGCCAAAGAGCAAGACCCGCTTGAAGACAGGTCTGGAGATCAGCACAGTGCCTCTATGGTTACAGCCCCTGTCAAGATCACGCTCACCGAGATAGAAAGCGCCAGGGAAGTGGCCAGCAAAGAGTCGAGCCCGATTCAGCCAGAGACCGGCCTGAAGCCAAGCCACGAGGTGGTACCAACGGTGACGGTGTCAGAGCCAGAAGATGACAGCCCAGGGTCTGTCACACCACCATCCTCTGGCACAGGTAATGCTTGTGCATGGCACCGTTTTTTTTGGTATTCAGAGAGTGGCTGCAATTGCAGCCCTGCATTTTGGAAAATTACTACGAGTTTGTGGGGTGGGTCTAAGGGGGTGCGAGCAGACATTAACAGGTCTCCATGGCTGGAGGTGTTTCTGCTCTGCTCGGGCACTACTTTGCATTGCTGAACTGAAGGAGGATGCAAACTCTGCTGCCCATCACTAACACACTGCTCAGGATGGGCTGCCCTTTCTCTGTGAAATGAGGGGAGGGAAGACAGGGCTGGGGATCCACAGAAGTAAGTTGCCGAGAGCCACTCAGGAGCATGGCTGGGGTCAGACCCAGGTTTGCTGAGCCCGGTCCCCACAGGGATCTTTAGTTGTGAGCTGGTAGGTGTCATTGGGGGTCTTGTCAGCCAGGCGATAGTTTTGCTGGATCCCGGTGATTTGGGGGTCTCTTGGTCACCCTGGCTGGCCGTGCTCCCCAGAAGAAATGAGGTGTGTGGGACCAGAGTGCTGCAAATGTTTGGGTTAATTTTTTTTTAATTTTAAAGGCTGTTTTAACACCTGTTTGCTCTTGCAGAGAATAAGGTTATGTGCTGTTTTCAAGTGAAAGTGCTGCTTTTAGAAAGTGCTGAGGAGAGAAATGCTGACACCCCATTTACAAAGGGGACTGCAGGGACAAAGGGCCAGTCTCTTTTAAAGGCTCCTCATTTCTGTTGGGGCGGGGCACCAAAATCCCATGTTTATACATGTTCTTATTGTCTGATTACTGCAGTAGTACATGATATATATTCCTCATTTTCCATATTATACACTACTAAAATAGGAAAGTAGTATAGTGTTTTAAAAGGAATAAATTTCTGTGACAGGAAACAATTTTCAGACTTGAAATTAAATTGCAATGTCCTGGATCAAAACCCTTTGACAGTGAACATTTGACAATGAACATCCCCAACCTGAAATTTCCATTGCTTTGATGGCATCTAGAAGCACTTAAAAATCAACTGGAATTTCATTAAAATGGTAGCCTGAGATTTCCACTCTCAGATTTCCACTCACACTAATAATACCTACCCTTAGAGAAATACCTAGTTCCTATCCAAAACCAAGCGCGCAGTTGTACACTTTCACACAAAACAAAAAAAAAGAGGAAGAGTCCACCACAGCTATAAGTTTATACCGCCTGTGTCAGCCAGAAACTTTAGATAATAAATAGACTTTAGAGTCCCATTTTTCTTCTTTTATTTGACTGCTATTTCTGAGGCATGCCATTTTTTATTGATTTACACTTTTTGCACTAAAAGGTAATTAAGAAATTCAGGCACTAATGGTTATTTATTCAGTCCTTGGTGACTGTTCAAGGCTGGCTCCATGACACTTGATAACTGTATCCCATCATAACAGCTGAACAGTGTGTGGCTAAGCCTCACGGCTGCTGCCTTACTGGGAGGCACTGGTGTGGCCAGCGTGATTGCTGGCATGGAAATGTTCCTCTCCATGGGCTAAGGCTGCCAGCACTGCCTGAACAGCCCTTGGAGGTCCCACTCCCTTGCATCAGGGTGCTGGAAAGCTGAAGCACTGCTTATCTATTGTGTTAAGGAAAGAAGCAAGCATCTTCCTTTAGGGGCTGCCTCCCACAGTGTGTTTTCTCTGGATTTCCCCCCTTTCCTGCTGCTGGGGACATGCTGCACCCAGACTCCGCATTCACAAGGGAGGAAGAAATGTAAAACCTGCCCTCGCTATTTCTTCTCAGTGACCCAGCAAAGTTGTTGCTCCTAGATACCCCTCAAGCATTCTGGCGAAGCCTCCAGTTCCCCCCTGCTTGGATCAGAACTTTTGAAAACGGTTTGATTTTAATTACTGCCCATCATCTTTCTGGGGGAGGAAGACGTGGTCTGTTCATACGCTGTGCTGGCGCTGAAAGGCAGTGGGTATTTATACACTTTCCTGTGCCGGGGGTAAATGTGACACCCTGCTGCTGGCCACAAAGGACTTTTTTGTTTGCAAGGTAAATGCTGTGGCTGAGAGTTACAAACTGCTAGCGCGGGCAGGAGCGGGATGAAGGCAAGGGATGGCGCGTTGCTGCGCTACAAGGGCTGGCGATCACATGCCTGTTTGGACGTGTGCCGGATTAAGTCATTGCTCAGGGAGAAAATGCTCACATGCGGTAATGCAGGACAGCAGCACAGCTCACACAGGCTTCCTGCAGCCAGAGGAAAAGGGTGCACAGGCTCCTGCTCAGCGCGGCTGATGCAACAGAAACTTCCCAGCATCTGGACAGGAGTGTGTCATAACAGTCACAAACACTTTAATCCTGTGTGTGTCCATACTGTGGGTTGCAGAAGGACTTTCTCCTGTGAGAGGGATGTGTAACAAGAGAGCTGTTTTGTTGGAGGAGCTGCAGACATGGCAACAATGTATGCTCAAAACTGCCAGTGACATGCGTATTGGCAGACACACAAACGAAAACTGCTTGGAGGGGTGTGAGCAGGTTCTTTTTATTACCCATATCCTAGCAGGACATTGTGGCTTGGGTACTATCATTAAAACCTCCCCCTTTACCGGATTCATCCTGAGGAAGGCATATGATCAGGAAGAAATCAGCTACACTATCGCCATGAGAAATTAAGTCTGGAAATAGCCGGAAATAGTGGTCTTGTCCCAGGTCACATCTGATACAATCTCTTTCCCACCCTCTGTTGCAGAGGAGCTTCCAGAGGTGGCCAATGCAGCTGGGTGGGCTCAGGGGGCTGATGCCAGTGGCTGCACCCAAAGCAGGGCTGGGCTGAAGGCAAATACCCACTAGGAGCGGACACAGGTCAGCTTGGGGCTCCCCACACCTGCAACTGAGGAGCTGGAAGCCTCCCCACACTCTGCTGTGGTCCCCAGATGTGCAGACACAGGTGGTGGTCTGCCATGGGCCTCTTTACCAGCATCAGCAGGAGGAAACTTGGGGGCCTCTTTTCCTGATGGCTTTCTTGAACCGTCAATGCCTGCAATACCACTTAGTGACCCCCTATCATGTTAATAATGATATAAAATCAGTGAATGAGCACTCAGGAGTCCAGAGGACAAATTTCCATGTGTGCTTGATGGCTGTTTCAATGTGACTGGGGAATTCAGCCTTTTTTCCCCCCAAAAGGGAGGGTCTTGCATGTGGGTGGCAGCAATCTCTGGGTCAGTGAAGTGCAAAGAGGAAGCTGGTGATCAGGAGGTGACGGCGGCCAGGTGCCGGCAGAGGATCGGATGCAAACTGCCGCCCCGGTCCCCACTGGCACAGACAGGCTCAGGTGGCCTGGCTGGCCTTGCTGCTGATGCACCAGGTGCAGTCTGGGTTTGAGGCTGGCTAATGCTCTGCAAATGATCAAGTGAAGCCTGTTCCCCATGCACTAACTCAAGACGGCTGCTGATACACCTCATGCTGCCTCTGTCGCTTCTTATTGTGAACAATTTACATGCAATTTTACTTTCTTTGTTATTTCATTACAAAATCCCATGTGGTAAAGTGATATACATGGAGGCAGAACAGATGGAAAGTCTGGTGCTGGGTTCCCTTCTAGTATAGGATGTGGGCTCCTTGCTAGCCCTGGGTGACCAGCCAGTCTTTTCAACTGCTCATTTTCACTCTCTGAGTGTATCTTCTTGCAGCATGAGCCAGAAAATGCAGAGAAACTTTTTTGTTTCAAATTTTGGGTTACAAGTTGGTTAGTCCTTATTTTGGTTAATGTAGTTCTTAATGATATTAAGTATTACAGTAAAAAAATGAGTTTCATTCTTGGACCCAGCTGAGATAAAAGCAAACAGAGAACTCACCCCCCCACCTCCCCCCCAAAAAACCAGAAAAGTCTGAGAAAAGTTTCTGACCTAGAACTTTACATACCTGAAAGTTAAAGTTTGACAAAACTGCTAGTAACTACACATGGGTTGTTACGATCAGTGGTATCAGGAATGCATCAGCCCTGTGTGCGTGTTTGTCTCCAGAACAGAGCCGTATCCATCGGTGACAGTCAGATGCTGTCACGTGTGGCCTGAGCCCACATTCCTCATGACTGGTGGTTTTCCTGGTGAAAACCATATTGCTGAGCCACTGGCCAAGGACTGACCAGCATAGCCTTGTGCATCAGCTTTTTCTTCAGTAAATGATGCTAATGATACTTCTTTTATAATGAGTACGTGCATGGGAAATGCTCTGTAAGGACAAGCTGTTATTAGTGTTAGTCATCCCAGACGGAGAGACATTCTGCCTGTGTTACCAGCCCTGCTAAAGGGATTCATGCTGGCCTGAAATCTATTGTGTTTGTTGCCTAAGCAGCCAGAAAATCTCATTCTTAATTTTTTTCTTTTTTTTCCTCCTTTCTTTCTGGGTGGTAGAACCATCTGGCTCAGAGTCGCAGGGCAAAGGCAGCCTGTCGGAGGATGAACTCATCAGTGCCATCAAGGAAGCAAAAAGCTTTTCCTTTGAGACCCCAGAGGTACAGCGGTCGCCAGCCCTTTCCGCTGAGAAGAGAGACCAGAGGGTCAAACCTGGGCACCCTGCCATCTCCTCACCCCTGGATAATGAAGCCAGCAGCGCCGAGTCGGGAGACTCAGAGATTGAGCTGGTCTCGGAGGACCCACTGGCTGCTGAGGAGGTGCTGCACTCCAACTACATGACCTTTAGCCACATTGGAGGGCCCCCTCCGTCACCTGCTTCCCCCTCCATCCAGTACAGCATCCTGCGGGAGGAGCGGGAGGCCGAGCTCGACAGCGAGCTCATCATAGAGTCCTGTGATGCCTCATCGGCCTCTGAAGAGAGCCCAAAGAGGGAGCAGGACTCTCCTCTGATGAAACCCATGGTCATGGACATTATCAAGGAAGAGAATGGCTCACGCACTGATGCTTCAGACTATGAAGCAAGTAAAACGACAGAGAGCAGAATGAACAGGGAAAACCTGGCAGAGTCCGCATCCTACCTGAAATGCTCCTTTGTTGCACCAAAAGTAGGTGCTGAGCCCCCCACCTCTGCTGTCAGCACCGAGGAGCTGAAGGAAAGAATAGTCCTGAAGAAACCCATCGAAGAAACTGTTGTTAACCAAAGTAAAGTGTCTTCCAAGGACTCTGGCAAAAGAAGTCCCTTGGCTTCGCCCCTACTGCTGTTTTTAAATAAGCAGAAAGGTAAATGCAGATGTTTATGTTGATTTTTTGTGGTGCTGCTGAGAAGGGGGAGGAGGGAGAAGTGTCTGTTCCTTGCAGGGGAGATGTTAGTAGTGCTGAGCAGGGGGAGCTGCTGGCACTCGACAACTTCAGTTTGAAGCTGGGCACACCTGTGACAATGCAGTCATCATCTCTGACCTTCCCATCCTCTTCTTTTTCCCATTTTCCTTTCCCTTAGGAAAAAAAAATAGCAGCAACAGTAATTTTTAGGCTTAAGCATATAGATATCGGACCAGGCAGGAACCCCAGTAACATAAGGCTGATTCGTATATCAGGCATCTGGAGGACAAAGAGCAACTATTGATCATTTTTCCTTTGAAATACTACCTGCCTTGCCCCACGGAAGCGGTGCAATCAGGGAGGTGGTCCTGCCTTTCCCAGAAATGTGAGGATAATGTTTTTGAGTATACATTCAGGAAAAAAGAAAGATGCTTAGGAAAAGAGAGGTTGGGTTTGGTACCTCTGTGTATTTCTAAAGGTGGTGCAGCTCAAACCAATCGCTCTCTCAGTGACTGACACCCTGTCATGGTTTAACCCCAGGCAGCAACTCAGCACCATGCAGCCGCTCACTCACTTCCCCCCCACCCAGTGGGATGGGGGAGAGAATCAGAAAATAAAGTAAAACTCATGGGTTGAGATAAGAACAGTTTAATGGAACAGAAAGGAAGAAACTAACAATGACACTAATAACAACAATAAAATAATAATAATAATAAAAGGGTTGGAATACACAAAACAAGTGATGCCCAGTGCAATTGCTCACCACTTGCCCACCAATGCCCGGTTAGTTCCCGAGCAGCGATCCCCCCCAGGCCAACTCCCCCCAGTTTATATACTGGGCATGTCGTTCCATGGTACAGAATACCCCTTTGGCCAGTTTGGGTCAGCTGTCCTGGCTGTGTCCCCTCCCAACTTTCTTGTGTCCCTCCAGCCTTCATGCTGGCTGGGCATGAGAAGCTGAAAAATCCTTGGCTTTGTCTAAACACCGCTTAGCAACAACTGAAAATACCAGTGTATTATCAGCATTCATTTCATACTAAACCCAAAACACAGCACTGAACCAGCTACTAGAAAGACAATTAACTCTGTCCCAGCTGAAACCAGGACACACCCTCCATCCTGAATAAGAGGGGTTTGTGTATGCTTCCAGGATAGTGCAGGAAGGTGGGTGGCTTGCAGGTGCTCATCCCAGCTCTGCATGCTTTGAGGGGCATCCTGTGGGCGCCTCTGAAAGCCCCTTCCCTAATCCAGGTCTGGGAGGAGGAAGGGTAGGACACTTCCCTGGTACTCAGGTGAGCTCAAGGGCACTTGTCTCCTAGGTTCCCTTCAAAGCCCATGTAGAGCCAGCTGGGTCCTGGCTTGCTGTGCCAGGCACAGAGGTTTGACTGGACCCACCAAACTTCTAGAGCCACCACCAGCTTTTGGTCTGAGGTAAACCCTGAGGACCAATGGGTAGCACACGGTCACTGCACACTGACACTGCCAGGGGTTCCCGCAGCCTGTAACTGGCTTAGTTCACAAGGCACACAAGAGAAAAAGGCATTTTATTCTTTGCAAGATACCAGCTCTAAATAGCCAGGACCTTTGTGTGCCTCTGGCTTTGTAGGCTGGTGTGGGAGGAAGGGAGGGAGGGACACTGGGGTTGCCCCAAGCCTGCCCTGCTCCCCCTCTGCCACCTCCTCCAACTGGGCTGGAGGGCAGCAGCTGTTCAAGGCTCTTCTGTCAGATGTTGTTTTGCAATTCAAAGAGCTGCTGCTTCCTTGCAAGCAGCTAGATAGAGACGGAGGGGGGATGAAC
The DNA here is from genome assembly GCA_034782735.1 of Sagittarius serpentarius. Classification (NCBI taxonomy): domain Eukaryota; kingdom Metazoa; phylum Chordata; class Aves; order Accipitriformes; family Sagittariidae; genus Sagittarius; species Sagittarius serpentarius. Next base: position 16,100,273 of record JAVKLA010000040.1, read on the forward strand.
CCCGGCCCTGCTGCCTAGACAGCATCTTCTTCCTCCCACTGTGTTTGTGCAGACGTTTGACCACATGATGGCCTGGAGATGTGGCAGACACGTTTAAGTGGCACATTTTTACAACTGATTTATCTAGTGGTGTGAACCCAAGCGTGCAAGTCTAGTAAGGAAACAGCCCGAGCTTGCTCAATGTGCTGAGGACTGCAAGATCTGCAGTGCAATAAAATATGTTAATACTGATACTCTTAACAGTAATGAACTAATGACATTAATAGGCTGAATAAGAAACATATGATTATTGCTTGTATGTTTTCCTGCCAGATTCTCGGAGCTCACAACATCACACTGTGCATCTCTCAGCTTCCTCATGAGTAGGATAAACTCTGACCATTTCTTTCCCCCTTCCCAAATTCCCCTTTCATAGGACTGGCCCAGGCCCTGCACAAACCCTAGGAGCTGTAGGGCTGATTGAATTTACCGTACATGCCCTTCCTGCAGTGTCTAGCATTGGGTCCCTGCAACCATGTTGTGTTCTGTGTGTTGTTCTGGGCAGACAACTAACAGTTTGATCTTGGATTTGGGGAAAGTAGTTGGGGATTATCACATGGGCAGATAGTTGCCTGTCCCTCGATTTTGAGATTTCAGGCACTGCTACAATTTTCAGTCCCCCTTGATAGTATTCAGATTTTTTGGGCCTAACTTTTGTGTCTCATTTAATTTGTCATTGCCTAAACTGATGCTAACAGAGGCTTGTTCTCATATGGAGGTCAGAGAAAATCCCTGTGTGTATGAGCAGACTTCCTCCCTGTGTTGCAGTGTGTCCGTGTTTCCTATCTGTATTCCTGTAGGACAGTAGAGGCAGGAACTTTTCCTCCAGGACAGACACAAGACAGATAATTACCATTTGGTGCTGCGTACAGGACTATTTCAGTATGTGCTTTGCTCCCTCAAGACGTTCCAGTGCCTAAGGCAAGGAAAACAAAACCATAAAGCCTCTCAAGAAGATTATTGCTAAAACTCGTGTAACTTTTTAAAGCTGATTTCAAGGTATGGGGAGGTGGGCTCAAGATAAGTGGGGTCCAGTTTACGCTACCTTCCAGTCATAGGCATTTGCTGCACAGGTCGCCATGTCTGCGCGCTAGTTAAATTTTTATGACAAAGGTAGAGTATGGGATCTCCTGACCTGGGAAAGGAGAGCTTGTCCCTCACTCAGAGAATTCATGTGAAACCCTTCAGCGGTTTTCCGGTTATCAGGGGTGAACTGGGGGTTGTGTTAACTAGCTTGGTGGAACCAGAGCATCCCCCGTGGGTCCTCTCAGGCTCCATCAGCCTGCAGCCACATTGGCTGGCAGGGAAATGATGTGGCAGAGCACATCCAAGGGGACAGGGACGGCCTTCATAGCATCAACTTGAGATCTTGGCAGAACTTTACGTTACGGCATCATATATGTGTCATACGCCAACTCAGGTGCACCTGGCAGGCATTTGGCATGGGCCACACTCAGCCAAAGTGACAAGAATAGAGGGAGATGTGACAGTGCCACACAGTGGAGGGGCAGCAGAACGATGTCACCCAAAGCAAGAACAGTGTCATCATTCATTAATTAAGATAATAATCTTAATTATAGTTACCTGTCATTAAGAAAATACTAACAAGATGTGACCATGTACTTGTTAAAAGATGGAAAACAGAAAAACCTTCATTGTTTCCTGTCACCTGTTACACATCACCTCAGAAGTGTTATGCTACCACCGCACATCCTTATTAAGACAGAATGGTTTTAGTGATGTTCAGAGAGTCCAGGTGGGCACTGATCCCCCATGGCCATGGCAAGTCCCACCTGAGTTCAGATCAGTACTAGCCCAGCATTTCTGGAGATTCACAGGGAACTGATGGGTCAAATGAAGCTGTTCAACATGCCTGGCTGTGTTTTTGACATCCAGCTGTAGATCTTTCTGTGGCCCTTGGCCAGCTCATAGCCAAGTGTATGTAATTTAAAAATAGTCAGCCACCAGTTTCATATGTAGGTGTTAACTGTTTCACAGTGTGATACCATAATTCCACCAAGGAGTTTTTTACTCATATCCGTGGCATTAAATATACTTTGCATAGTTCATTGGAAGAGTTTGCCCTGGCCTGGCAAGACAAAAATTGATTTTAAGTGCACGCTCCAGGAAATACATGGAGAAGCTGTGCAAAGTGGAAGCCCAGGGTTCAACCTGACCCCAGGCGCAGTCTTGCTGATTGTGTTGGTGCCAGACTGTGGCTTAATGCCTCAGAGACCTTTCCGGTGTGTCTGCTAGGCATTTCCCTAAATAACAAGGTGGAGCACAGCAAGTGCATGTGTGGTTTGTGCAGTGATAACACGACATCTCTGCTTAACGTCTGTTGCCATCCAGTGGCAATAACAAAAATGGGCAGTGACTTCCTACCTCCATTTTACTGGAGCTGACTATCACGATTTGAAATAGCAGAGCTATTCCCGTGCTGTTACCCGCTAAGCAGCCTCGCTCGCTTTTCCGCACGGTCAGAAAGATCGCACTGCTTGCTGCAACACAGGCTTTGTTTTGGCCAGAGTTGTGCAGTTGCTACCTATGTTGATGTTACCAACTGATTTGCCTCCTGCAGAGCAAAGAGGAGAAGGCAGAGCTGTAGCAAGACATTAGCTGTTCAGCTGTTGCTGCCCCCACATCAGTCCTGGCATCTTACCCCCAGAGGTGGACACAGCCCTTCAGCTCTTATGCAACAGGGCTTAGAGCACATCTGGCTGTGGCTCTGCAGGAAGGGGGGTTGCCAGCTTTTTTTTTTTTCCCCTTTTTTTTTTTTTTTTAAATATTCAGTCGTAACAGAGAAGGAAGACCAGATGCATTTGTGTTTTCCATTAGTCAGAGCAAGGAATGCAGATTTTTAGGTTTGTTCTAAAAAAACCCTGTCTTGTAATAGAATTGCACAAACTTTGGAAAATAATGCAACTGATTGGTGTAGCTTGCGCAGTGCTGTGACATTACATAGCCCAGGTGACATCCAGGCTGGACGTGCACACAGCTTGGGCATGCAGGAAATTTCAGAGAAGACCTGCTGTCCTGGAAACATGCATCTTTTGGCTTGGGGCAGTTTGCAAGAAGCTCAAAAGAAGCCTGGACCAAAGCAGGCTGAGAAGGAGCATTTTGGCTGAGTCCTTTCCTGTCTTCTTTTGCCGTGCCTGTCGGTAGCTCTCTGACAGAGAGTGGCCTGGCTTACGGCATGCTGGTGTCCCACAGCCTGGGGACCTGGTCCTGGGTGGAGATTTCACTTATGCTGGGGCATCGTGTCTCTCTCCTTCAATGACAATATCAGGAGATTCCTTCTGCTTGATCCATTTAATGAAACATGCAGCAGCTTGTTACCTTGCAGATCTGATGTCTGAGCTCAGGTTAAAAAAAAAAGAAAAAGATGTGGACATTCATAGTAATGTTTACTTTCATTTTCTTTTTATTTTATGGCAAAATTTAGTATAGGAAAAGGAAAACCCAGGCCCGGGGCTCTGGGGTCGTGCTGTCACTCACATGTTAGATGACAGAACTGTCAGGACCCAGGCTCCAGGCAGGGTCCTGCTGGAAACACAGTCAAACAAAATTCATTATTTAAAATGCTTTATTCTGCAGCACAGTCCTATGCCACCCTGCTATGAGGCATCCTGATTTTTACGCCTTATGAAAGGCTTTTGTAGCATTAATCTGGTTAGTCCCCTACAAGAGCATGTCCTTATCACACACCTTTCATGGCTGCTGTGGCTCTTAAGCACCCATGAGGGACACCAAGGTTCATGGCCACCCATCTCTATGTGCTGGCCCAGTGTCTCTCAGGTAGTGTCACAAGCTGCAGTCAGGATCACTTCTGGTTTGGGGGCGACACTGGAAAATGCCCTGGCTTGAAGAACAAGTTTTCCCTCCTTCCTGGTGCCTCTCATGCCATCCCATAGTGTCCACGGCTGTCACACAGTGGACAAGCACAACACATTGTGGATGCTTCCTGTTCAATCTCTCACTGCATCCACCCCTGTTTGATGTCACAGACAAATTGATTTTACACAGTTTCCCAAGGAGATGGTTTTCTGGGAGAGATCTGGGAGAGACCTTAAGTTATTTGGAATGCTTTTTGTTCAGCAAAACATCGTCTGCATCGCGTTAGCACATCCCTGCTGTTGGAGGAGTTGCTAGTGAGGCATTTTTCCATGGGAAGGGGATGTTTGGTAGGGTGATTTAGCAATCTGAGGCTCATTTCTCATCTGCGTGCTTTTACCAGGCTGGCTCTGCAATCAGCAGCAAGCCAGGCCGCGGCTTAAGCATACGGTAATGTTAGTTTAATATTTTAGTGCCATCTGCTGCAAGTGCCTCTACACTCTGCCCCATCTGTTTTCTGTGCTTCAGTTTGCTTTTTATGGGGCTCCGGTAGCTTTGTATCCTTTGGAAAGTCCCTGCTTGGAAAAGGTGTAGGGGAGACAGATGTCCTGCCTGGAGCTGGGGTGTCTTCACCTTGTGATGCTGTAGGAGGAGTGAGGTAAAACCTGCCCAAAAAAGTAAACGTGAATCTAGGCCTGGCCTTGGCATGAAATCTTGGAGTAGATTGGTGCGCTTGCCTCCCACATGGAATAATTTAGGTGGGAAGGCACCTGTGGAGGTCTCTGGTCTAAACCCTTGCTCAAAGCAGTTTGGTCAGGTTGCTTAGGGCCTTGTCTACCTGTCCATCTTCTCAGCAAAGGCAGAGGTTTGGGGGTAGCTGACAACTGGAGCTTGCAAATCTGGGTCAGTCCCATGCTGCCTCAGCATCATTAAGTGCAGTCACACTGCAGAGCAGGGTAAAGGAGAGATACTACTCAGTGCAGAAATGGAGAACTTGAATGATTTACTGGTCAGATGGTTGAATGCCAGCTGAAGTGGGCTTGCCCGATTAATGCAGAGCAGATGAATCTGGGGGGATGGGTGTTTTCCAAGAACCATGAGCAGGTATTGAGTGGAAGAGGTCCTGCAAGCAGCAGTTTTCCACAAATCATCTGGACTCTTCCCCCGAGCAAAATAGTTTCTTTTTCTCCGGGGCTGTCTGATCCCACAGCCCACTTCGGTTCACAAATCTCCTCTTGATCTGCTGTATGCACGGCCCTTCCCCACCACACCCTCTTTAGGAACTGATAATGTGCACTCTCAGTTGCAAACCAGTGAAATAGCTTAAGTATAGAGGGCCTTAGAGGAACAAATGACACCTGCATTGCTAAACCCCATGCTAGGGACACAACTGGAGCACTGGCAATCAGTCTGTTGTCCAGGCCAGTCTTCTCCTTCCATACCTCTACTTGACTGCCCTGATGTAAGGTCAGGGATGAATTTAAGACTAAGGCAGTGGGCAGCCTGCTCGTGTCTCTGCTCTGATGCATGTTCTTCCTTGGCTTTGTGGCCTAGCAACCCAGAGTTATGGCAAAAATGGCCAATTAGCGATTTATTGGCTAGATTGATCAAAAATGGTCAATAAAGAGTAAGAAAACAGTTTTAAATGAAAGTGTCTGAGGCATGCAGAGCTGCAGCAAGGAGTGAGGGGTGATTTTCTTACTGAGAATAGTTTCATATCAGGGATTCACCTTTCCATGGTACATTCTTGATATTTTGGGAGGTTTAGCAGAAGATTCGTAGACCAAGAGGTCTTGACTTCCAGCTGCTTTGCAGTTCTGCTTTCGGTCCATTCAAGGAATCTAAAAAATGACTCTGAACACGTAATAGGACATAAACAGCAAGCTGTGATGACATGGACTCTGCAGACACATTTAGACGCCCTCATTTCATGGGGTCTCACTCCAGAGACTTTTGAATGACCCAGGCAGTGGGGCCCCAGACTCCATCTCTAGCCACTGTGACTGGAGGAGTTTCCCCATCCCAGCTGAGCTGCCCCAGCAGTGACTCATGGGGAAGTTCCCCTGCCCATGGAGGGGGGGAAACTTCACAGCTACCCTTTTTCACTGTGGGCCAAGCAGCTGGAAATGTTTCTGCCTTTGCAGCAGGCTATGGCCCACCTTCCCATTTTTTGGCCAGTTAATGCAATTCAGCTGCCACATGACAGCTTGTTATAACTGTCAAGCTGTGATAACTCAACCGGAGCTGAGCTGGAGAAAGCTGGAGATGTGCAGGTCATGGTGGTGGAAATGAGCAGTGCACACACTGGCAGGTTTGTGCTATACATGATTTCTCTTCCGCTCCTCCCAGACTCTTTTTTTTCAGTGAGGGTGGAGTAAGTTTGGCACTTTGTGGCCTCAGGAGTGGTTGCAGGGTCACCTTCCTCTCTGCAGAGGGGACAAGGAGAGCTGATAGATGGTCAGATGCTGGCTCTGGGGTTCTCCATGGCATCCTGGTCTGGTGGGAGCATAGCAGGGTCTCCTGAGTGAGGAGCAGTCACTTACAGGAGATGCCTGAGCCCTGGAGAGGATCAGAGCAAAGCAAAGAACAGGGGCTTTTCTCTCCTCTCCCCAAATGATGGTTTGCTTGGGCAGTGGCTGGGATCAGTACCCACCAAGGGTAATGATGCCCTCTCATGATTAGCACCATGCACATATAGCAGTGCATGATCTTGATAAGACCTTCAGAAATGTCTCAATATATCTCGTGCCCTTCAGATCACAACCTGTGTTGTCTATAGCCTGAGCATTTGGCCCATGTCACCTCTGGCATCTGTTTCCTCCCCTGATTTTTGGCTGTGCTCGTGAAAATTACTCCTCCTATGTTGGATAAGGTCAAACTTTTAATGCATGAGTGTCAAAGCATCTTAAACACAGTGGCCGGATGCTCAGAGGTGCTTTAAAAATTGGGCATAGCTTAATGTAGGAGAATCATACGTCTTCTCTTGGGACTGCTATCCATTCCACTGCCTGTGTTTGAGTTAAGTACAGAGCTATAAAAGTTTATAGACCTTATCCTTCTGTTTTCATATATCTTCCCTTTAAGAGTAAAGGACTGCCTCTGAAGAGCTGTCATAAGTCATAGCAGTCAAACAGAAGTATACAGACCTTTCTGATAGATATGACACAAGATGGTGTTTATAAAATGTTTCTGCCAGGTCAAGATTACATCATGACCAGTTTAAAAAAAAAAAAAAAAAGAGCTACTTGTTTGACTGTACACATGATGGTGACATCAAATGTTTAAATATCAAAGCCATGAATGGCAAAGTCTAAGCCACAGTGAGCTGGTGGGTATCTGTATACAAACAGGAACCTTCTGAGAAAAGGTCCAAAGAAGAAAGATGTGTAATGTGTGAAGACCTATCTTTGCGAGCTGGGCTGCAGAAGCCCACTGCTTGCTCTGCCCATGTCCATGTCCACGTCCACGTCCATGCCCTGCCAAGCCAAGCACCCAAGATTGGCTCAGTCCTGCACCTGGGGAAGGCTGCAAGGAGACAACTGCTTTGCTCACGAGTGATTTTTCTGTTCATGCAGGAAAACCTCAGTTGCAGAATCACTCACAGTTGAAGCACGTTTTAGAAGCCAAAATCTTGACACGGTGTCCCTTTCGGTGTTTCTTGGCATTAGCAATCAATGACTCAGCTTTCAGGGAAGGCTGTGACACTGACAATCTGATGGCAGCCAGTTTTAACCAAATGCCTAGATACAGTGATGCTTTGCCTCGATACTCCCAGCAGATCTCAGAGATTTGTTGTTGACAGGGAAATCTAACACCTATTGATGGATTTTCTGTGGCTGACAGGATATACAGGAAGGAGAGGTGTTTGTTCTGGGTGTACAGAAACAAGAAAAAAAATGCAGTATGTAATGAAGGGGAAAAGTTATACAACTTGTAAGGCTTTTCTGTAAATGGTGTTAAAGAGCTTTTTCCATACCAATTCATGTTTTTAGCTCAGAAGGTGCTTAGGGAAGTTTATATACTATAAAACAAATTAGGCAAAGGAAAAATAAAAATAAAATGTTTTGGTTTTATTAATAAAATATTTTGCCCATTAGTGCAATTTTCTCATAAATGTAGTATTTTGCAGGGAACTTCTGGAATATTTTGTTTTCTGATCTGCTAGAAGTGCTGCTTCTGAACCTCTGCAATGCTCCGTGAGCTCAGAATCATGGGTTTTCACCAGTTTTATTGATTAATTCAAATGAAGAGTTTGGACTCATTTCAGGTCAGATTTAAATTTGTGATTAAGGTCTGGTGATATAAAATACCTCTCTAGTTCTCAGGGCGAGGTGAAATACAAAGTTTTGAATAGCTCTGCCTGTTTCAGTGTGTTGTAACACTCAAATTCTTCAGATGTTAAGCAGAATAAGGACTTCCCTGAGTATGGCTGTTTGTGTCTGGTAGATAAGCATGAGGTTAAAATTAACGTATTTGACTGTAGTGAAGGGGGGGCATGTGGTAGGAGATTTCCACTGGGAATAAAACCTGGACATGGGTATTGATTTTACTGGGTGTTTTTCCTTAGCTTTTGAGAGTGCACTGGTGATTGGGACATAATAGCAATATTGACTGGAGGGGATTTTTTTTTTTCCTTTTTCTTGGGAGGCTTCTGTGTTCATGTCAGTTCAGAACAATACAGAAAATAAGGGACATGCAATGATCCAACAATTCAAAGGGCTTGCTTTCCCCCCTGAAGAAAGAGTGTCCGGTGCTTTTGTCATTTTGACTCTTAATCTTACCTTGATTACCACTTTTGTTTTAGTCCTCTGCAGTAATTTCTTTTTTCCTAACTCTCTTGACCTTTACCCAACTTGGACAGTTTTGCCCACTGTGTTTTCCAGAGAGGTATCACAGATATCCTCTCTTCCCTCTCTGGCTCTGACAGCAGCTTGGTGGTTACATGGGAACTGTAGCAGTGAGAGGTCATTCTGGTGTTTTGCTTTCACAGTATTTCATTTGTGTGTGAGGAATACAAACAAGTATAGAAAAAATTAATGCTACAAGAGGACAGGTTGGTTTAGACGGCAACAGTCTTCCACCTCCACCACAGGTTTGCCAGACTCTAGCCTGCCTGTGATGCGGACATTTGGTGATGTCAAGGTTGCTTAAAACAGCTCTAGCAATGAAAGCAAAGGTTTGTCATTTTGGTAGTGATGATAGATTTCACAAGTGATTTGAGTCTGGGTGGTTCCATCGTTGATGAAAATTGGACATACAAAGATCCCTGTGCTTCTGAAATAGGCGTTTCTCCATTCAAGAGGACTGAGTGTTCATTTCTGGTGCATTCAGGGCTCAGAAGACACAAAGCCTGAGTGATTTTAAAGACACATTATGTGGCAGTGAATATTTTGTGTGGGAAAAGCCCTGACAGTTGGGTTGCTTTTAGGTGAAAGGTTCTTTGCTTTCCCAGGAGCCTCATTTTAGGGTTTATCTTCCTTGCAGCTTCAACTTGACTCACAGGTCTATGCACTGAAAGCCCTTTGGTATCGCTTGCTCAGAGAAACCATTTCCGAACTGGTGCCATGTGATTTTATGTGGAATTGGTGATCTCTTCCAAAGGTTTCAGCTGGTGTTGGAGTTTGCTTCACATCACTGTTCCCTGTAGAGGTCTTCTGTAACATGGGCACTGATTAGGTCCATCTGGGTGCTATCAGTCATCCAGTACTTTCCTGCAGTTCTTTAACATCACTAGAAAAGATGGACAAGCTTTCTCGCAGTTCATATGAAAACAATCCACAACTCAGTTCATTAGAGTGCAAACGACTGTGAGAGGTGACCTCAGGAGTCCCCTAGAGCTGGGGTAACTTGAGAGGCAGAAAAAGGACAGAGATAATCAGTATTACCTTTGCAAAAAGCCATGCCTTAGAGAGAGAGGAGGCTTCCAAGGCTGCAAATTTAGCTTGCATTAAGGATTTGGCATTAGACTATCCAGATTGCCAGGAAAAGTAGGAATCTCAGTAGAAACTCTCCTTTCAAACTGGATCCTAAAGAATAATTTGCCAGGGAAACAGCTGTTGGTGTTGCTACATCATCTGGCTAGATGTAAACACTGTTGGAGCAGCACATTTCATACAAATTTAAGGGAAAAAACAAATGCAGGTTTCCAAGGTCTGATATCACCTACAGCCCGGCTGGTATAAACCCTCTGTCTTGCTTGATGTTACTTGGGATCCACAGTGCTGTAAGATCAAAATCCAGCCTCTGACGATTCCAGAGACACTGTTTTCACAGTGACTCATTTAAAAGCAACCTAGGATCTATGCTCACTCAGCGAGTGCTGTTAGCAGAGGCAAGCATTGTACAGACAGGTTTTTCTGCTCTCTTTTAGAAATATAGACAGTTCCTTACAGAGGTAGGGGGGAGTTACCGCATACATCCTAATGAAATGCTGATAATATCCACAAAACAAGGTCTGTATCTGGGCAACGAGCAAGGAGCAGAGTAGGAGAGCTTACAGAAAAGCCAGCAGAGGTAAATAGTCAGGATTTCTGAAGGTTACTTTGTCAGCTAATGTAGCATTGAAACACGAGCAGCTATGCTTACTTGCTTAGGTTAAGTGCAAGACCTTTTCCAAGGAGTGGAAGTTACTTACCAAAGCAAGAGAATGGGCTGCCTTTGCTGTGTGTCTCAGATGCCTGCAGTGGAGCTGCTGGAGCTTTGCTGCTGCTGCTGCTGCTGCTGCTGAAACAGCAGGCCCATGTATACCCTTAGCTGAAAGCGGAATGTTTATTGCTCCAAGTAGGGACTCATAAAATGAGTGGGATTTAATAAAAGCCATAGTAGCAATTGTGCCTTCTGAAATGAATGCTCACCTATACACTTTATTTGCACAGATAGTTATTGCAGCTGGATATTATGTGCTGACTCTGCTGCCTGGTGCTCTCAGACATAGTAATTGCACATGCAAACTGGGTCAGAAATAGTGTGTGTAGTTATGTCAGATGTTCCAGAGAAACAGCTCTCGGTCCTTGCAGGGGAAGGGTCTAAGTAGTGCCATTTTAGGGGACTGAAGTAAAGATGGTTCAATCACAGTGACAGGACTACTAGAAGCAGTGAACCTACAGGTTTTGTCCATGCTGAGAGCCCCAGTTTTCTCAGCACTGCAGGCTGGCAGTGAGGGACAGTGAAACAGTCCAAATCTCCAGGCAAAGTGGGAAAGGAGATGGTATTTTCATCTTACAGATGAGATGCTGAAACATGTGCACACCCATCTTAAAGCCCCTTTGTCTAGAAAAGCTGGTGAAAAAGGGACTGTTTGACTAATTTATCATATGATTAATTGATTTGTTGGGTGTGATGAACTGATTTCACTGCAATAACACCAGGAATACATAACAAAACTGGGAAATCACCTCAGTTTTTTCTGAATCCTAGTTTGTGAGATGATCCTTATTGCCTGGTTATTGACCCTTACATCCAATAGATGTCTGTAAAAAACCAGTGGGTTTCTCCATCATTCAAAGTGGCAGTGAGCCGGAGCAGCAAAGCACCATGCATAGAGCAGAATGGTTAGCAGCACACCATTTCTATCAAAGGGGTGATTTCCATATATATAGCTATATTTCCATATAGCTATGGCAATGTGCTTTCTACTTGTAGATCTTGCTCCTCCAGTAGCAATGAAGGGGAGATTATGTTGGAATGAAGTTTAAATGGAGAAAAGGGCCAAAGAACTGATTGTATTAAGTGCCGAAGCGGCTTTAGCACGTGCTTAATGGTGCTGAATTATTCATTGAGCTGGCTGGGCAAACTGACATTGCAAGGGGAAATAAATGAGGGAGCTGGAGAGAAAATGCCAAATTATGTGTTAGCCAAATGCCCCAGTGTCACAGATTTCACAGATGATCTGGCCTGGGATCCCACCCCTTAAGTGCCAGTTGCTGCTGGGTGCAAGCCTTTTGTAAAGTAGAGAGTGAATGTTTTGGCCATGCACAGAGGTGTGACTTTGGTGATATTTGTGGGCCCAGAGTAGCTCAGTTTGTGATGGGAGACATTTCCTTTGCAGGGAGGTATTGCAAAAAGTAGGAAATGGTGAGCAGGTAGCCGTCTAGGGCCAGAGGTGTTGATGAGGAAACTCTGATATAGCAGGTAGAGCTGTGAATTGTGAAAGATTAATTCTTGTCAGCCACATCTATCTGGAGAACACGCCATGTCCTCTTATCACTTTTAAAGCTGTCTTGCTTTCTTCTGTTCCTGCACCACTGGTTAAATCTCAATCACAAGTTTTGTAGTGTCTTCCCCAGTGCTCCTTCTCCAGGTGAGAGCCCCTTTCCCTGACCAATCTGGGCAGCTGTCTGCAGGTATCCCCAACTCTTCCCTCCACTTCAAATCCCATAGAAACAGGGGAACAATGTCTCACCAAACTGTTCTGCATTACACCACTGTATTTTGAGGGAAGGGAGGGAACTGAAGCTTTGTCTTTAGCATGGTTAGGATCTGACCCTCTCTTCAGGGACAGTCTGAGCAAAGACATTGCCTGTGCAGTATTCACTGCACTACAACCCACAGCAGCAGCTAAGAGGAGTATCTGGGATGAGCAGTAGCCATCTAACACATGCTTGCTGCTACATGGGGGGTGGTGTGAAAAGAGCAGTGTGGTAATCATGGACTCACTGGCCTGGCTATGCTGTGGTTTGAGTCCTGCCTGGGGAGCAGAATCATTTCCTGGCAACTTTCTGTCTGCTAAGACTAGAAATGTTGCCTCAAACACCATGTAAATGGCTCTGCTACATACAGTCGAGCTCTCCTGGGTATTCTGGAAGAAAATATTCAGAGCACTTCGCTTCAGCTCCTGTTGTTGTTGCTCTGATTTGGAGATGCTGGCAGCTGAGATTTTCAGGATTTATTCAGACGCAAGCTTTGCTTTTGCCCTGTGGGCAAGGGTGGAGTTCAGATCCACAGTTTCTATTCAGGGATTTGAGGCAGGCGTAGCTATGTATACCTATATGTATAATTCTATACCTAAGCCTCCCCATCTCCTTCTGCCTGCTCTGTGCTTGCTCAGTAGAGAGTTCCCAGTGCTGCTAAATGGAGGTTTTGTAGAGAAAGCAAGGGGACAATCACACAGCAGAAACACATACAGCAGGAACTGTCTGGGCTTTTGCAAAGCCAACATCAGCATGTCCAGCTGTGCTCAGTTGCATCCAAATACCACATCCTTGATTTCTTTGGGCTCCTGCCATCCAGTGCTCCTTCCTGTTTCCAGAGCCGAAAGCAAAGCAAGCCCCTATGCTATCTCCACCAGACCTGAGCCCCACTCACACTCAGGGGTAAGACCATCCCATCCACTTCCAGCAAATGCCACAAAACAATTGTGACAGTTGGGGTTTGTAGCTAACCAATCTGTAAAGAATGTCCCTGCTGGGGCGTGCTGTGGTGAGCCCTGAGGTCCTGGTCCCCATCACTCAGGACAGGGATTCGTTGGAAGGACCTACAGCCCCCACCCCTTGGCTTTCCTCAGGATCTCACATCCAGGTCAAGCTAGGTGTGACCAGGCAATGTGAACCAAGTTATCGTCTCATCCCTGTCAGCGCTGGCTTGGGAAAACGAGGTACAAACAAGGAAGCACGCACAAAGCACGTGCATCCTAGACTACCAAGGTTTGTGTTTTCCCAGGATCGGTTCTCCCTTCCTTAGCAACAGACCCTAAGAAATGGGGAGAGTCCATCTCTGTTAGTTTATCTTGGGTAATCCCCACTGAAGGGAAAAGAGATTTGAAAAAACAAATCACTGAAGAAGGTTCTACCACACACTTTGGTTTTGTGCAGTTTTTTTAAACAAGATTTAACTGTTGGGGTTTGACTCTTTCCAGAAAGGTGAGAATGCAACATGGTTTCAGCTGTCACTCCCGCAGGATTTTGCTTTTGCTGACGAAAGTGAAGCCTGTAAAATGCTGAGGCACCCTCTATGCATCCTTTTAGCTATTTCAGACCAAAATAGGAAGAAAGTGGATGTAAATATTTACTGGAATTGTGTATCAGAGAGCACCTAAGGATCCATATTTGGATAATCTGTATTGCAAGAGAAGTCAGGGGAATAGCAGACCAAAAGGCTGTAGTGCTAGATGTGTTTCTTAACATGTACAAATTGCTCCCCGAATTCATAAGAAAAAAGAAAGCTCTGTGCTGACTATTGTTTTTAGATCTTATTTTAATTGTAGTGCCTGGACACCCAGTCAAGATCAGGATCTTTTGTTATCCAAGATAAGAGCATGCAGTAAGGTCCTCTCCTTGGAGAGTTTGCAGGATGGATTTCAGTCTAAGGAGGATTGTTTAATGCATGAAACCAGGGAATTCCACCATTTTGTGTTGGCTGAGGGTCAGCCCTGCTTTGCCTGGTGCTCACTCCTTTTTCCAGTCCCCCAGTCCCCTCACCAAGGTGTTACCATTCAGGTGGAGGAGTGGGTGGAAAGGCGAGGGAGAGGGGAGACAAGCAAGGGGGCTGGGGTCTGCTCTGCTTTGTTCCCAAACCTTTTCCCTAATTGGATCCATTTGAGAAGTGAGAATTGGTAAACTCTTGTGCCAGTGAGTGACTACACGCCTGGCAATGTCAGTCAGCCCCATGTACCCCAGCTGCACCTGTCCCATCACGAAGAGGAAAGATGAGGAAATGTGTCTAATATTTGCTTTATAAAACAGACATACAAAAGTCTGCCCACCTCTGCTGAAAGATGAGATGAGTCTGTCCTCCTCTTCAGGAACTGTTTTGGCCCATTACTTGTAGGTAACATGAACAGGGGATGTTATCTCCAATCCCTATCCTTGCACATGTTTGCCGCATGGTAAGATGGGGCTGCGTTTACACCCCAGGTCTCTCAGTCTGATCCAAAGCTGCTCCCATTCCCATTGTATTTGAACTTGGCTTTAAATACAGCTCATGGAGAAGGATGCAGTGGGTTTGGTAGGAGATAAAGCCCAGCCAGTCCGTGCGAGTGCATGATTCCTCCTGCCACATACTATAAATTATGCTTCTGCTGTGCATTAGAGGAACGGAACTACGTAAGGGCTGGAGGGCCAAATGGTCTGCTTTAATTATTCATCATTAGCAATAGCTATTATTATTTAAAAGCTGCCCTTCTTAGCCTGAAATATTACCTGCTAGCTTGTTTCTTTCCTTGATTGCTACCATCCAATGCCCTGCTGTATTTGCTCTTGAAGTGGGCCACAGCAAAGGTTGACTCCATCAAGCTGGCTCCAACCCATTGCTATCCCCTAGTAATCCAGGCCTCCTGGACCTCCTCTCAGGGCTCTTGCTTGCAGTAATTCACACTAAGCCAGCCAGTGCTTTGCTCCTCGTATTGGTCCCAGATGTGTTCTGGGTTTCTCTTGCTATGCTCCATCAATATGCCCCCAAGCCTGACTCACATGCTGCGTATGGTACGTTCAAGGGAAGAGTTCCCACCGGCAGTGCCAGCATGCCTTACTATCATCTCCATTTCTCCCTGAGAGGCACAGGCCTTGTTTACTCTTCTTTTAATAACACAGATGGTTTTAATAGTTCTCTGCCTTCGCCCCCAGTTCTTTCTCCTTGTCTGTAGTCTGTTTAATGCTTCCTTCTAAGTGATGGCTTTGTCACTTAATCTCATTAAAACTTCTCTTCATTGAACTCCATGAGCTGCTTATCAGACCGTAAGCCTAATCTCCCATTTGTAATTAATTTGTTCTGTACCTCCTACAATTTGGCATCATTAGATAATGGCATCACTCTCAAGGTCAGTGATACACAGCATGAGGTAAACACCCGTGGCTCCAGTGCTAGCTTCCCTGCTAGCCTTCTCCTTCCTCTTCTCTTTGCCACACTGCTTGATTTTATTGACAGCTTTCTACCTTTCCCTCAGCCAATTTCTGATGCATTTTGGATGCTTCCCGTCCAGCGGGTGCTGCTATGTGACTCTGCAGATCAATATCCCGCACTGTCTAGAGGCAAATGCCTTTCTGATATCCTCCAGACTCATCTGTACTAGTTTTCTGCTCACCTTCCAGTTCATTCCTATTTGGTCCAAGAATTTAGGTGCACTGTTCTTCCTTTGCTGAGTTACATGTTTGTAAAACTTGCAGAGCCTTGTCCTCATGGGCTCAGGTTGGGAATGGGATACAGGAGTCTTTCACCTTCAGGCCATTGGGCCCAGTGGACACTCAATCAATGCCTGCTCATCAATGGCATAGGTAGAAACAAGCCACAAATCACTATTATGATTTGATGTCCATATTTTTAAAAAAGGAAGAAATCCTGGATTATTCCAGTTCATGGTACCAACCAGTACCACCAGGCAATTCCTGCTGGTGGGATGAAGAAAGAAACGAAGCACTAACCAGACATGAAAACAAAACCAGTGCTTTGCTACTCCCTGCAGGTCCTGCTGGGATGCTGGTACTCGGCACCAGCGCAGACTTTGCTTCCAGCCTGTGCATAAAGGTGTTGGCAGGGCCCTGCCCTGTCTGGGTCTGCAGGCTCTGGAAATAGCGTCAGTCCGGCCCAAGCTAAATCTCTGCATTTTCTCCAATGGATTTATTTTCATCTCACATATTTCCCTGTTCAGATGTAGAATCTAACAAACTCAAGTTGATTTGACCCATTCTTTCAGTTTTTGCTGTTCTCCCCCTGAAAGCTGTCTACTAAACTTAAGTAATGGATGCACACAGAGCCATCATTAGATCATAGGTATCGGTATTCAATACAGTATTGATCACAGTATTCAGAAATTCAGCATTCAGGCAGCTATAGAGAACAGCTCCAAATCCATTACACAGAGCTGTGGGGAGGAAATCTCACAAGCACTAAAAACTCCAGGTTTTTGACTCACTAGAGGCTGCAACTATATTTTCTAATTGGGAGTCTTTGTAAGTGTGCCTAATTTTTCTTGCCTAGTAGGCAAAAAAGAAAAAAATAATCTACTGGTGAGAAATTCTGCTGCCTTTTGGGAGAAGGCAGGCTGCTGTAAAACAGATATATATTTTTCTGGGTGGGGGGTGGAGTGGTAAATGCAGGAAGAACATTTTGCATTTGCTCACGTAATGGCTGCACATATATCAGCCCTGCTACCTTGCGGGGGAGCTGGCACGAGGCGACCGGGTAGATCCATCTCAGTTGCTTGACAGCAGCCGTGTGGAGCGGCTGCATTCAAGTCGCTGAGTGCAAGATTTTGGGTAAGAGGCAGCTCTTACCTGAGGATATATGGTAATTAGTCCCAGTGAAATGTGCCTGGGTTAGCAGCAAGGTGTATTTGCAACACACTTGCAAGGTGTATTTGCAACACACTTGCAAGCTGTTAGGAACTGCGTGTTTTGTTTGAATGTGGTGGTGCCTCAAGATGGTAGTTTAAGGCCAGGAAAACTTTGTAGTTATAGTCAAAAATAAGTTTCTGCTCAAAGGACATGTTAATAAGAGCAACTGACTGACAGACAGACTGACTTCAGGAGACTCACTCCTGAGATCAGAACCGGGTTTGGATCAACAGATAAACCTTCCATTTTCCTAAACAATCCGTATTTCCTAAGCCATCCTTGTTTTGGTCTCTCTCTGCAAGACACTCCTCCAAACCATGCTGAAAACATCTTTTTAATCCGTTTATATAACTCTCTTTGTGTGCTGCACTGCCATTCTCTGTGCTCACACAATCACTACACCAATGTGATCAACAAAAGAACACAAATCATTTTATTCAGTGCATACTCCATGTCCTCTGAGAATAAGCCCAAGTTCGGTTTCCTTTATCTGTGATGCACTTGGACCCTGATCCCTAAAACCACCATTGCAGCAGTATCAGCTATCTACTGTCGAAAGGGATTTTTTAAATTTCAGTTTTGTTTTGTTTTTACGATCCATTTGTCTCTTCATACTCAGGAGCAGACAGTGAGATAGCTGTGATTTGCAGCCGCAGGCTGCCCGTTCCCTCCTCTGCTTCCATGGAAACACGTGTTGGATGAGGCGAAACCAGGCATAGACTTAAAGTACATGATTTCCAAAATATTTGCTTTTCCTTGCAAGGAGTCCTTTACCTCCTGTTTGTACCAAACTCCGGATGAGGAGGAAATCCCTTTAGGGAGAGGCAGCTTTTCAAGGTTCCTGACTAGTGTTGCTGTGGGGGTTTAAAGCATCCTCCCTGAGCACATGAACGTGCCCCTTTGCTGCTCAGAGGTGAAATGCATGAGACAGGGGAGGGATGGTGGGTTTTGGAGCTGGTGTTGTTATGGCTGCGGCATTTGGGGTCAGGATTGTTCAGCTTTAATGTAATCCCTTTACTTTACCTTCATCTCCTCCATGGAGAGGTGAAGATCATACTCTCCTCTGCACTTCGGGACCCCATAGATACCCAATTTGCTCATGTAATAGCTCTATGTGTCCACTGGGCAGCCTCTCTCCTCCTTGGGTCATGGTAAAAAAGATTATTTGCAGTCTGAGGGCAAAACGAGGGAGGGCTGGGGAAAGCGCAGCGGCTCACACAGACCTGCATGGCATAGGCAGGGCTCAATACAGCTTTTTGAATGGTTGGCGTGTTTTGTATGGGGAACTGATTCAGAAAGAAAGAACATGTAGGAGAAAATGGACCTTAAGTGACAGCCACCAGCTCTTCCTGCCTCTCCCATGCAGCAGTCTCTTGCCAGAAGGGCTTTCACCCCACAGGGACACCAGTTTGCTCTGCTGCCGGAGGCCAAGCTGGAAACTCACTGCTGCAGACATGACTCCATGGGGCCTGATCCTGCTGTGTGTGCCAGATCCTGCTGTGATGGTCTGGTTTGCAGGATCTGAGCCTCACCCCTGGCAGCTGCACACCCGGTATCTTCTACTTGACCCCTGTTTGTTGGTGAGAGGGGAAAAAAGCCTCTCAGATGTGATGCCTCTAATGAGGCACTAAGGTGAATGAGTTGCTGGGTGCTACTTATGTGGGATATCTTTCCTGCATGGAAAAGAAGTGTATTTCATCCTCCATCATTTGCAAATCATTCAAATTTTGAAGGCTGCTTCTGTCTGTGGCCTAAGCACAAAGCAAGGCAGAAATGTTCTTTTCCAAAATAAACCCAAAGCCAAGCCCTTTCGGCTGCAGGACAGCCTCCCATTTTGGCAGCCGGGAAGCTCATCCATCCTTGGCCTCTTAACAAAGCCCCATCTCAGGCATCTAGAGGTAAAAATAAATGTCACTCCACGCTGTCTGATGATTCCACAAGATTCACGCTAATCAGAGCCCTTCATTAATTATTTAGCTTCAGGGAAATGTGCTGAAGGGTTCTGACGCTTCAGATGTGCAAAGTAATTGCCACATTTACTTCCCAGCTAATGGGGTGGCCAAAATAAATTGTACTGGGCTGAGTGGGTATGTGTGGGTGGGCAAGGGAGGCAGGGCCAGGACCTTCCTACCCTTGCATGTGGTTTCACCGTGTCTTGAAGGGCTGAGCGTTGTCCCCTGTGTGTCAGCGTGGGCTGGGCATGTCACAACGCTCAGCCACGGCCACCTCCACCATTGCCTCTGTGCACCCCTATAAGCAGCCTGTCTCCCTGCATCATGTCTCCTTTTGCTTTCTGCCTGCTCCAGGGTTGCTCTGGCTCCTCAAGCCAGCACAAGGGCTGCTGGTTAGTTTGCTCTGAGTTGCCAGAGCGGGATTGGACCCCATGTTGTGAGTGGTGCGGAGCTGCACCCTGTGCGCAGGGCTGTGCTTCTCCCTGGTTGCTGAAGCACATGGTGACAAGCAGCAACTCTCCCTGCTCCAAAATAAGTAGGTCTCGACTGCAGGTTTGCAACCTGAGGAAAACAAACAAATGCAGAGCAGCATGGCTATATTTATCTGAAACTTAGAAGTTGTGGTTCACAGGAAACTTTGATCACTTTAAATGTCAGATGACTTGGGGAAAAAAAAAAAAGGAGAAAAAAGCACAACTAAAAAGCACATGTTTTGGAAAAGGTAGGAGCTGCTGTTTCCAAAATGAAATATGATCTCTTCTGGCCCCCAGTACTAGACATCCTAACACAGAGAGGGCTGAAGTCTCTCTCCTTCAAGCTGGGGGTACTCAGAGGCAGAGATTTCCAAAGCCCAAACCCGCCAGTGCGGAGGACCAGCAGGACTCAGAGACACCCTGTGAAAGGTGATGTTCCTCCACAGCAACACATGGTATTTGGATTTGGGGTCTGGGTTTGGTTTATTTGCATATACAAAGATTATAGTTTGCTTGAATTTATCATAATTTTAAATTAATGTCATGCCATTATGTTTAATCTCTGATTCATTTGCAAGAAATTAATTTTAAGTATCTGGCTTATGAAATGCAAGAGCCTTAGACGGGACACAGGGTTATCGTGCTTTTGTCCCTGGATGTTTTTATTTAGAGTGAGGTATCTGATACTGTACAAAGGGGTATTTGGTAGTACCTGTCTCAGTCAGGGAGTTTCAGCAAAGCTCCATGTACTAAAATGTTTGCAAGGAGTGAAACACTTGGGGAAAGCAGCTCAGAAATCCCAGCAGACCTTCTGCAATGCTTGCCCAGACGTATTTTACTATTCTCTTTGGAATCCCCCGTTTCTGCAAAAGCCAAACCTGTTGCAAGGGAATTCACTATTCATGTAGCAAATGTAGTATACTATCCTTCCACCTCGCATTGTTCATGTGCAGTGCACTGGGATAACAGCTCTTCCTGTATCTCTGCAAGTCTACACTCTTACCCTGAAATTACTGCTACTTCTACCACATCCATGTGCTATCCATTATTGAAGCAGACTGGTTAAATGTCCTGTGATACAAGGAAAACATTTTCCCTTGTTCAGTGAACTTTCATGCAGCTTATTAATTGATAAAGATGGCAAAATAATTCCATTTTACATATATATATTCAAATACACTCTATACCTCCTATTATATATTCATGCTCATCCCAGAGTAGAGGGCTATCATTCCTTTGCAGAAGCAATCAGGAAAATGTTGCTTATGGTGTTTAATGATATCATCAGGGAAATCTGAATTCCTTAGGCTTTTTAGTTTGGTTTTCTAAATGTGAAATAGTTTTGCTGATCTATCTTTAATCCTTTGGCCTTGAGAATGGGAAATTAAATTGTCTTTTCTCAGGTACTCAACGTCAGCATCCAAATCAGGACTTTCTCATTGTGTGCAGAGAGGGGGGATGAGAATACATGATACTGAAGTACTCAGAGATGGATCCTGTTTTTCAGAGAGACACTCATATCCACAAATTCAGTGGGTTTATCTGGGTTCTGCATTTTTTTCTTCTCTTTTTCCTCATTTTGCCTCTGTATGCACAAGATATCTAGTTTTAGGGATGACTGATGTTAAGTCCCTAATGAGCTGGCTCCAGGGTGTGGATTTTCATTGCATATTTTGCTGATTTGATCCTGGAAGCTTGCTTGACCTTGCTCATGGTATCTTCCATAAGATAAATACATATGATCCATCCTTTCCTCTTCCCTCTGCCCAATGTGAGGGGATGTGCCGGGGCAGGGCATGCTCCACCAATACTCAAACCGTCACTGCTTTTCTGTGTAGCTCTTCTTCCAGCCAATGTCCTAAAATGCCCCACAAAACCATTTTGCCTGCTCATTTCCCCAGCAAACACAACTCTGACCACTTCCCAGGCAACACTTCTGGCACATAATTTCCTGATATAATTCTTCTAACTACCCTAGAGTCCCATAATAACATTTAAAAATCAGAGTGCTGCTTCACTGTCCAAAGTGTTTCTCTAGCCAGTGCTCATATTGGCTCTCCCCAGAGCCCTGCTCATATTCTATTTGCTTTCACCCTCCCACAGCCTTGCACTGACATTCCTGTCTTATACACCAGTATTTTATGTCCTTCATTTCTCCTTTTTTTTCCCTTGGACAGTACTAACGCATTCCTCGTTCATCAGCCCTTCATGCCACGCAACACTGTTAGCATTGCTGCAATAAGCAGCCATACTGTCTGCCTCCTCCATCAGCTTTGCAAGCACTGTGGGGTTGCATCTGCTTAGGACAGGAGGGGCTGCTTTCTAACTTGCCCCTGCCTGACCTGTCCCCCCTTCCTCTGCAAACTCAGACACGATTTTTCCATATTAGCAGGTGACTTCCCAGCCCAAGTATGATCTAGAACTGTGGCTCAGTGAGCACCATCCCTCCCTTTGCAGAGAGCATTTTGGTACCCAGGTGTCTCACATCCACGGAGCAGGCGTTTGTGGCTATTGCATCCAGCCGTGTATTAGTGATCTGTTGCTGTTTTCCAGGGAAAGCTGGGGTTGCCATGACAATTGTGTGTCAGTCGAGCCACTGCATGCATGGCCACAGCATCCGCACACCTCTGCCATTAATGCATTTATCCTCGCAGCCTCTCATGCAGTGGGGTGGGGACAGTGGGAGGGGATGCAAAGATGTCCTTGCTGAGATGCTCGAAGCAGCTCTCCAGCATAGTGCAGAGGGGTGAGCAGCTCGGGGCATGCTGGGTGGTTCCCTTCCCCAAAGAAAATTACTTTTTTTGGGGAACAGGAGCTGGGGAAAGGGGCCTGGTCTGCAGTAAGTCCTTCTGCACCTTCTTCCACCCACCTGGTTTGGGCTGGCAGGAGGAGTGCTGGGCAGAGGACCCAGCAGAAACGCTGCAAACCACAGCTCATTTGCAAGCACCCCTGGCTGCTTATGAGAATCCAAGACTGAATTAAGGGCTTGTGGGACTGCTGCAAATGAAACCTCAGTCTCCTGAGCCTCTACCTGCAGGCTGTTTAATTGGCAGCCACGTTTGCACAATTTGTAGTTGCATTTTGCACTTGGACAGAGCATCTCAGCCCCTGAATCAGCACCTGGAGCTTCAAAACTTGGGCCTGATCCCAGTAGGGCAGGAGTGAGGGCCGTCCCTTGTAAGGTGGAAGCAAGGCTTTGGGCATTTCTGTGGGCACATCTTTCCTGGGGGTTGCACTGGAGCTTCCTCAGCCCAGGACATGGATGTGCAGAGGAGCAAAGGGCAGGACTTGACCCAGCAGGACCTGTCTAGTGCTGCTGTGCGGCAGAGCTGCGTTAGTGTGGCACTTGGCCTGGGCTTGCAGCAGGGCTGCCTGCCTGGGGCACGGCTCTTTGTGTGCACCACCACACTGCGTGCCTGTGTGCTTGTACTGGCATGATCCCTGCTCACACTTTTATTTCTGCCCTTACAGCCTCCTACTCCCAGCAAAGCAGCTCAGAGGGGCTGTGCTGGCCCTGCGGGGTGCCAGCAGTGCAGGGGCAGAGCTAGTGAGGTGAGCTGCTCTGAGGCCACCTCCTCTGCTCCCAGCACAAGACCTTGCCCAGGCAGGGACAGGGTCCCTGGTGGCTTGTGGCACACCCATGTGGCAAAGTCCAGGCCTCATTTCCCCAGCTCAGGCACTGGCCGCCAGACCTTGCTTTGAGAATTTGCTAAAAGTGTCTCTTCATCTCTTCTAGGCATGCTTGGCCAAATAGGAGGCTCCTCTGTCCCCCAGCATCCTTGCACAGCACCAGGCAGGATTTCGCCATTTCCAAGAGCAATGCAATCCCAATTCATCTTTACGATCTTCCTTAATCTCCACTGGTCCAAGAATGACAGGCAGTAACACCAGCCTCCAAGTTGTATTGCAAAAATGAGTGAGGCTCCTTTGCTAGAGCAGCAGATGTTGTGCTGGGTGCTGCAGAAATAAAGCTTAAAAAGCAGAAGATGCCCCAAATTTAAATAGACCAAGCAGACCCAGAGACCTAAGAGACATAATTCCCAAGGTCATGTAGGATGCCTGTGGCAGACACGAAGACGGAACACAGATCTCCTGAGGCCCAGCCACGCTGTGGTCTCAGGACTATCTTCTCTTTTGTCTTCCAGTCCATTAGAAAGATCAGTTAATGAAATGGAATTAATAATGTCAGCTGCAGCACCAGCAATGCTGTAAGAGAGAAAAATTTAGCAGCACAGGCTTAAAAGTGGCAGGCTTGAAAATGGTGATAGGCTGCAAGTGCCATAAGAGCCCGCTGTAATGGGGGAATGCAGTAGGTCAACCAGAGTTTTAGGGTCTCATCAGTCTTACTTGTCAAATCTTAAAGGAGGAATGAAGATGTACCAACTACCTCCCCCAGAGGAGAGAGACACCCGATTTTAAGGTTCCCAGCAACTGAAAAAAATGGTCCCACTGGAAAGAATCAAAAGACTTTTCTAGGTCAATGGCAGGAATGAGCCTTCATTTCTATGATCCTCATGGTTCAAAAATAACATTAAAGAACTGAGAGAAATTATCCACTGCTGAAGAACCAGGAGTCAATCAAAAGCTGATTCTCATGTGTTAGACGTGCTGCTGCCTGCAGTAGTCAGTGAGCTCAAATGGCATTGCAGTAGTGCCAGCCGTCTTCAGGATGGCCAGTGAAGAGGATCTGTGCCAGGTTCACTTAAGGACTGCACATCAGTGGTTCAAAAACCAAAATGGAAAATTGTTTCTTAACAATAGTGCCCAATCTAAGGACCTCCCCCCAAATGGCCCATTTACTAGGATTCAAGTAAAGGTCACCTCATTCCCAGGGAGGGAAGCAAGTGCAAAGTGTGTCTCACCTGATTCTTTCACCCACTCATTTGACTCATGTCACATGGTTGTTGCAGAAGACCTTATGTTAATCTCAGACACTGAGCAAAAATGGGCATGAGGAACAGTTCTGCTGAGCAGAAAGGGAAACTGAGGCAGCAGAGCAGAAGCTTAGCAACACATCTCAGAGCACACTTCTTGTCCTTGTGAACAACCCAAATATTTTGACTGATGATTTAAAAAAACCCCCATAAACCCAGGCATTTCAAGACTTCTGAAAGAAATCACAGGGAAGCTGGAACATAATGTGACATGCTGAGACATGGGGTTTCTTTTGTTATGAGTATTTAGCTCCAGACTTAGATTGCACCAGTTTAAGACTATATTGTCTTTTTTTACTAGCTTATTCATTCCTTTTGTGGTCTAAAGACCTGAGAAAAAGAGTAATTCATCACTGCCTTACATCTAAGAGAAAATACCAAAGACTTGGTGCCAAAGACAGCAAGGACAGAGCTGTCTGTGTACCACCTATACTGTGAATAGTGATGGACCTGCAATAGCTGTCAGCATCTCCCAGCTCATGGGCTTTCCACCTGAGCTGCCTCTGAGCAATTCTGCAGCCCAGAAAACATGCAAAAGTGAGTGCAAGACAGCGGGAAGGATGAGAGCAGAGCCAGGGTCTGCTGTTGACAGCCTCCTCATGAAAATGTAATTGCTGGCTGCCCTTGGCTTGGAGTACTCAGGCAAAAATTCCCCATTGCTCTTTAGAGCTTCAAGACATATTAATGCAACTTTTAAAATAGCATCCCCTCTATTTTTGTTGCTAATGCTAAGAACAAATTAGCTTAGAAGAAAAACCCAACTATCTCCCTTAATGCTATTGTTCTCCTAAAGTGCTAAATGTCAGGATCTTACAGCAGCACGTTGCAGATCTGGCACTGCCCTCAATGTGTCCCACAACACGTTGACGCGGAGTGATGCAGAGTGCTGTTCTGAAAAACATAATCGGTCCAAAGTGCCTTCAAAGTCACTACACTTAGAGCAGAACTGCGGATGGTTTCAGCTCTGTCTTTGAATTTGTTATCTTTAGCTATTCTTTGAAACCAATGCTGATTTCCACCCTGCCCTCCAGCAGGATTGTTAATGGACAGCCCTGAAGTTTAGGGCCACGTGTGATCCTTCCTGTGGTAGAACAGTGGGTACTTCTGCGCTCTTATGAACTGTTATGTCAGTTCAAGTATATTTACCTAAAAAGCCTTAACTGTTGCTATCTCTGACCTCATCAGAGCTCATCAGCAGTGCACAGGCAGGCTGGGTCTCTGTGGAAGTGGGAGTACCTTCAGGGGGAAGCAAGGTAGGGCTGGAGAGCTAGTCTTGATGCAGGGCTTGTTGTATCCCTGTAAGCAGCACAACCTTGGTGGCCCACACACATGGCAGGGTGCCCATGTCCTTTGCTGAGCTGCAGTCTGCACCTCATCCAGCAAGCCCTGCTGGGGTTGGAGGGATGGAAATAAATGAGGCAGACAGCAATACCCTACTCATGTGTTAACTTGGCCAGAGGTTTCCCTCAATGGGAGGTTAGGATGGGCTGAAAGCAACCAGGTAACTTTATTTTACTGAGTCCTTACCCCACACGTCCTACATACATGGGTCATTATCTCCAGCAGAGCTACTTAACAGGCAAATGCTGATGAGCCCCCTTGGCTTGTGGCTGTGCCATCAACATTGAGCTTTAGGTGACCTCACTAAAACATCTTAAGATCTGTAATCATTTTAGGAACATCTTGCAGCAGAGTAAGGCTTCCCATGGACAGTGCTCTGAAGGGAAGGGAAGCAAATTCCACTTACTGCTTTTAATCCTGCTTCTATTCATGATCACAGGAAAGCTTTCCTCCAACACTGCAGTATCCTGCGGTTGATGCCAAGATCTCTGACCTGTGCGTGTCTCACCCTTTTAAGATCCAGGCAGTGCTATGCTTATTTGTGCCTTCCAGTCTGCTCAGTAAATGTTTAGTTGGTGATCCTGGTTTAGTTCTGTTGCAAAGAAGTAGTTCTCACCCTCAGTCTATTGATGGCCAACGGCTTAGTCCTAATTCTGGCTTACTACTTACTGAATGCATAATTTAAATACTCATTGCAGAAATGCATTTTTATCAATTGCCATTTTAGTTCTGGATCCACTCAGTGCTGATTGGGATTTTGTTAAACTTTTTGTGCACGTCTGTGCAGACATACACACAAAGGCAATGCCAGGCACTGCCTCTGTCCCTCACCTGACTTGGCTCCTGGGACAAGTGAGTGCACACTGGAAGACCTTCTTAGCCCATTCGCATTTTCTAAGTATGTTCATCTCACAGTTCCAGTTCAGTTCTGTTTCTGACACAAATGCATTTTTCTTGTTACTTGTTTACTTGGTAAAGTGATGGGTTCTGGTGCCCATGAATTAAAATAGCTCTGGAAGTAGCTATTGGGACAGCACAATCACATGGGCCAGGTCTGAAGAGACACTTTTCCAAAGGGAAGTAAGAATTTAAGCAGGAGAAGTGATGGTATGGTTCATTTTGGAAGCCTGGGGAAGGAGATGGAGACCTGAAGTCTGGGGCAAGAA
Organism: Sagittarius serpentarius; assembly: GCA_034782735.1. NCBI lineage: Eukaryota > Metazoa > Chordata > Aves > Accipitriformes > Sagittariidae > Sagittarius > Sagittarius serpentarius. Next base: position 16,127,277 of record JAVKLA010000040.1, read on the forward strand.
AAATCCCTACTAACAATGCAGGAAAAGAGAAATCATCACTGTTTCATACAACAATGAGATGTTAAATGTACGTGGACCACTTTTCTGTCCAAAGGGCATTTGTCTTTTATACCTGACTGAGAAATGTGGGTTTCAGTGAGACTAAGCAGAGGTTTTGTGTTTTCTCACTGCTGTGTTGCTGGTGGTATGTGCCCAATAGCCATGAGTTTCACTGATGCACTGTTTGAGGTCTCTTTGGCTTTTTTTCAGGGACTCCAGGATTTAGGAGTTTCATGTGAACGATGGCTCTGTTTTATATACACTGCTTGTAAATATCTCGTATTATGGATTGGTGCTGGGAACCCCATCGCAGAGCTGCAAACAGTGTTCAAGGCAAAATGTATCAATATGGATATTTTCTGCTCTTGCAAAGGGTCTAAACCAATCAGTCCATGCTGAGAAATCATCCCTTGCCAACCTGTTTCTGCCTTTTTTTAACAAAGCCCGGAAGAACACAAAATCAAGACTTGTAACATTGTTTGTAGATTATTTAATCTTACTATATGCAATGACAGTTGAAGTCAGTTCTGCACCAATTAGTTAATTATTTCCCTGTTAGAAGTCTGAAGATGCTGGATTCAAGCCTAAGCAAGTCTTTTGGGAGATTTCAAAGACGGTTTTGAAACATGAACAATAGCTGTTGGCCTCTGTAATCCCAGCAGTTTCCTAGGTAAAGGTTAAGATCACACTGTGGTGAATCGCTCCTTAAATTTTGGCTTTCTTCTGTGAGATGAGTTACCTGAGGGAAGGATAAGTGACCTACTACTGCCAGTTGGAGGAGATCTTTGTTAGCTCAGGCATTAAAGACCATTTGTTTCTGGAGCCAAAAGAACAGAGAGGTTCAAACTCTGTCCCCTGTGCTGGTGTGTACACGACCCACTGTGTCTGTGCTGGTATCTGTTTCCATATAAAAAAGCTAAATTCAGTATAACATGGCTAAAGTAAAATATTTTCATAAACTAGCATGATCTAGAAGATTAAATACAGCCTCAGAACTGAGAGGTCCCCAGCTGGGATCATTCTGCCAATGATGACTGGACCAAATCTGATATGCTGTATCTCAGGTCTCTCTTCAGTGAAATGAAGTGACTTTTTGGGGAGTTTCTTTGTGATTAATAACCACCCCAGTCCCCCAAATCTGAAAAAGCAAATAGGTTGGGTGGATATAAAGTATTTTCTTTCTGAGTATTTACCAAGTACTGCGTGGCCATTGCTTAGTTATGACATCTCTGTGAGGTTACTTATAGTAGTTTATTGATGGAGAAACTGAGGCAAGGGCAGTGTCTTACCCGGGGGAGGAGTGTTGAGGCTGTTGTTAAAATTCAGCCATTAATGGGTTCATGGTTACTACTGAGAGCACACGCTTCTTCACAAATTGTGCTGTATACCTGCACTCTTGCACCTCAAATCCTGGTTTATGCAGCATTTTGAGCAGGGAGAAGAGGCAGCACTCATACTCCCCGCACCCTAACCTGGGTGCAGCTTGCAGTGGCTGGCATCCCCATGTAGCAGGGCTTGGCATGAGGGGCTGGGGGGCTGTGCGGGTCACCCTGTGCCTGCAGGTGCTCGTGCCTGCAGGTGCTCATGCCTGCAGGGGGAGAAGGGTGATCCCCGGTGGTGTGAGTACTCTGCTATTTTCTTCTGTTTCTGGAATAGTTTTGAGAAAAAAATAGCAAAATGATTGTTGCTCTGTTGGGGTTGGATCCTGACCTTTGTTTTCTCTTGCTTGCTCCCCAACCTAACCCAGCTGGGCAGAGGAGAGGGGGGCATTAATACCTGGAGGGGTTGGGCAAAATTTGGCCCTCACAAAGAAAATGAAGAAAACACCGGATTTCATTGCTCTCAAGAAATTTCTGGAACATGAATAGTCACAACCATACAGCCACATAGGAAACACTGTTCACCCCCCTCACCCCCCCTCCACCCACACCCAATTTGTTTTTATTTCTTTGCCATCAGGTTGCCTTAACCATTTCGATGGCTTAGGAGGCTAAGCTGCCGAGCACAAGCTTTTGATTTGAAAGGGGACTGCATCCCCTTTTCAAAGGAGCCTGCTCCCTAGGGCAACCACATCACACTGCTGATTTGCTGCAGTGGAGACCGCAGCGCGTACAATATGCCCTCCCCCCTCCGCCTGTGCTGCTTACAGCATCAGTCCGGAGCCGAGCGGGGAGACGGGAGCAATACCCGCTAACCCACCCATGCTCGGGAATGCCTGACTGGTAACGCAGTGCCTCCGACGAAAGGACCGGCAATTCCTCAGCTCTCCGAGATGCAAGCCAGTGCTGATTCCACCAAGATGGACTGTCTTTGGAGCAACTGGAAATGTCAGGGTATTATATCTATTCTAGTGTTGCATGCTAGAAGGACTGCATGTCAGAGGAGGCAAAGGCAGGATCCATCCATTTTTGCATTGTTCACCTGTGGGCCTTTGCATGCTGTTTTCTCTCCCTCCCCGTGAAGGTTTTCTTTTGGGGTAATTTAAGAAAGAAATATAAAGAGCCCTTAATTCTGTTCTTTGAATGTATTTCTCCTGTCTCCAGCTGTCTCACCCTGAAAGCATCCAGGATACAGGACCTTCCTTCCCACCTTACAGCTCATTCCCAAAGCATCCACCCTTGCTGTTAGCGGTGTCATTTCTCATCCCTGACTCTCTCCATCGGGCTGCTGCTGGCATGATTTCATACCTTTTGGGCTTTAGGAAAGCCGGGTGATGGTAAATTTGTGCCTGCTTGGGCTCGCGAGGGTTCGAGGCGGTTGCGTTGGGTGCCTCAGTGCATCCTGCCCACGGACACACCCATAGCGAGGGTTTAGCCTAGTGTCGACACAAAGAAAACGCAGCTTCGGCAAGAAGTGCGATAGCACTGAGGCAGCCGCGGCATTGCCACCCACTTTGTACTTTGCTGTAAGATTGGTTTAAAAAAAAAAAATTAATCCCTTCGTTGTGCTTTCAAGCACTCCACTGAGCCTTTTGGGGGCAAAATATCGCGATGTTGTCTTGCTGCTGAGTAGGTGAGGGGAACAATAGCAGTGTTTGGGCTTATTTTCAGCTTATTTTCAGTGGGTCGGTGTCTGCGCTGGGTGGGGCTGGCTACCTTCCCGGGTGCCTCGGATAGCTTTTCAGCCATTTTTAGTCAGCCTTACACTTCTCAGCCAGCATCCAGCCTTTGTTTTGATAAAAGACTGTCTCTGTGACACTGCTCGGTAGGCAGATTAGAGGGAGAAAAGCTAGTGGCTGATCCTACCAGGCAGGCTGCTGTCTGCTTTGGGCAGGCTTTGTTTGAATGTATTTTTTAAATTTAAGGTGCATGTTTACGCTGAATAGACAGTACATAATGTTGATGCTCACAACAGGGTCCCTGGGAGAGGGATTATAGCATCATCTCATTAAAGGGTCCGGGATGCATGCAGACATAGTTTCATAAATGCAGCTTAATGTAACAGAAGCCAGAAAACCTTCCTAAAGTGTTTTTTTTGGGGAGGGGAGGGCAGGGGGACATCTTTCAGACAGACACTTGTCTCTAGGGAGCTTGATATTTTTGCAGTCTTAATTCAGTACCTAATTGTATTTACAGTCTGAGGGTTTTTTTAAGGAAGATGAGTAGCTGGAAAGTAAACAGATGCACCTGTTCAATGCCAGCCTCCAGCAGCTCGGGCTTTCCATACCTTAATCAAGGGCTAGAGTTTTCTATAGGATTGCGTGATTCGTTAAGCTTATATGGGAGAGCAACAACCAAACTTCAGGGTCATTTCATCTGAGCTTTGCAGATAAACTTCCTTGTTAGGTGGGTTTTTGGTTTTTTGTTTTGTTTTGTTTCCAAAAAGGCTCAATATTTTGCTGATCCTTACAAAAACATTAATTTGCTGAGTCAGATTGCTGAAACACCTGTATGTAGAGGCAAACTAAATATTTTCCCTCTTTATTAGAAAAAAAAAGTATTTTTTCATAAATTAAAAAGAGGGGAATAACAAAGGGCATGCTGCTATTGTTTAATTAATAATTAATAACAATAGTGGGCTTTCTCTCCTTCTGTGCTCTCCTTTTTGAAACTGAGGTAGATTTGCTGAAGATTAAATGACACAGTATGTCCCATGCCGATTTGAAATAAAACCTAGGTCTGAAAAAATCAACGCAGCTAAAATAAATCACTTGCCTCACTTCCACATCATTTGCATATCTTTTTTCTTTTTCTTGGGTGGTGCTTTATGATTCAAAAATGATCCTACAGAAAACATGAAATAGTCATAGAATATTATTTCTGTCAGAAAAATTCTTTGATCAGTCCCAGATAAAATAGAAGAAATTTAAAATTCAGAATAATGAAGACTAAAGACTTGATTCATTGATTCTTTTAATATCTATTATTCATGTAGTCTCTGTTTCAACCCAGAATATCAGTTTTGTGCAAACCTGGGGTTGTATAATTTTGCCAGCTTCATTGTCAATGGAATTATGGTTCCTTTCTGAGAACTCTGGAATATGTCTGTGAATGTAACAGATGCAGACACAAACCTCAGTAAATACAGAGCATATTTTTACTGAAATTATGGAGATACAACACTGGGGTTAACATGAGTTTTAATTATAAACAGTCGAGCCTGCAACTAGCTGTATCTTTGGTTTGCCCTTATAGTACTTATAACTGGTGTAAAATTGGGTGGAGATCTTGAGAAGCTGCAGGGACACGTGGTGAAGCTTTGGCTTTGCCCCACTGAATCAATGTACTGTTACTTTCCTTGCAATGAAGCAATTGATGCTGCCACATACGTTTAGAAATATTGCAGTGTGTTTTACCTACCCACTGTGCAGGTACAGCATGATTATGTCAATGGTTGATCATGATACAGCCCCTCAGGGGAGCGGGAGAGTAATTCGCCCCTGCTGGGCATATGCTACATTCAAAATATTACCATAGGCATCTTTGGGGAATTGCAGCTGGCTTCCACACCCAAGCCATCGTTCGCATTGGAAGGTGATGCATTTGAAGTAGGCTGGGATGGAGCCATGCATAATGCATGAGCGTGCGGAGAAACGTCTCTGACTGGGCATGCTGGTTGATGTGGGCCTTCGTGTAACAACCTATGGCCAGTGCCAGCTGTGTGATGCAGCGCAGCGCAGCGCACAGCTTCCAGAGTGGAGCTGCTGGATGAGGTGTGCCTCCAGGTTCAGGTGGTAGAGCAGGTCTCCGGCCCAGCTCAGCAGGACTCATCCTCACACCTTGCTGGACAGGTTTCCCTGGCTTAGGAAGGTCTTTGCACCCAGCTTGATGGAGCTATTTGCTGTCGGTACACCGGTCCCCATGACTATTCCTTCTTCCACTGTTTCTTCTATGTGCCAGCTCTTGGGTGGTCATAAGTGACACGCTTGTTCCTGCAGCTTCAATCTCCTGCAAGACTTATTAAAAAAGAAAATCTGAACGATCCAGAGAAAAAGGCCTGTGAACCGTTCGTAGAAATGATCCTAAATATTATCCACATTGTAAAACTTAACGTGGAAAAGGGCTGCAAACTTCATCAAACCCATCTAGCTGACATAACTGTGCAGGGACTGGAGTTATTGAGTAGCATTTTCTTGGCAGTTGTTTCCAGAGAACCAGCTTCCTTGCTTGATTGATGTATTAGTTGGTTTCCAAAGGGTGCTCAGAAGCTGCACCAACTGTTCGTGGCAATGTTCCCTACTTTAAGACTGATACAGAAATTCAATGGCAGTAATATGGATGCATGCTATTAATCTATAATTTTATTGATAGTTCTGAAATCTGTCTAATTACAGATATTATCATGGGAATATAACTTCAGCCAGTTTGTACCTTCAGTGCTTTCCTGACAATATTGTGGGCTGAACTCTCAGCTGGAATCCGCTTGTCTTGCTCAAATGAGCTCTCCCTCTTTTCAGCAGCTAAAGATCCGTCCCAGTAGTTGGCTCTTATGTTGGTAGAGCTAAAATCTTGGAAACAAGTCATCATCTGATGTAACCAATTTAGCTAGTAGTTTCACAAAACTACACTGACTTATAAGGAATTGACTTCCTAATTTCATGGCTGATTTCCTGTGAAATTTGAATGGAATTTGTCAAGACTGTTTTCCACTTTCAGGTTTGCTTTCATTTTTTTGCTGCTGCAGAAGTTGTATGAATCCTTCCTCAAGCACATTCCTGTTGATGGCAATATGATTGCAAGATCAAGAGCTTAAAGTTAGAGGACAAACTCTCTTAGACAACCTTTGCACTGTTTGACTGCCAACCATCCCAACAAACACCCTGACCTAGGTGGTACCAAAAAATCAGTGAGATTTCAATAGCTCTGCCAATATGTGCTCTGCACACCTGCTGTGCCATGTCTGAATGTAATTTTTTTCTTTTTTTTTAAGAATAGGTGAACAATATTCTTTCATTGCCAGAACAATGAGAAAATTCCCCCAAAGCAGGATTGTTATAAGGTATTCCCTCAGGTGTAATTTAAACTCTAGCAAGAGAGTGATGATGGGGCAATAGCTGAAGGCAACATTGGAGGGCTCCTTTTGGTTTCGTTAGGTCTCTGGGAAGTGAGTTTTGGTGAGGCTTTTTTGATAACAGAGGGGATACTCTTCACACCATATTTAATTCTCAGAAATAACATAGGTCTGAGCCATTCATTTTGAAAATCTGCAGATTTTCAAATGTTCGGATAGGGTTAGGAAGGGTCCAGGTCTGTTATTTTGGTCCAGAAGCATCTCAGGAAAATCTTAACATTTCATAGCATTATGTGCATTCAGGGACTGGATTCAGGGGCTCTGCTTGCTCTGCTTGGTCTCCTTGGTTTCTGCTCACTTAAGGTGGGAGCAATAACATCCTCCATAGAAACTGGCCAAGGCAGGTAGTGATATGGTTTGATGAGCAGGTGTGTGGAGGAGGCTTTCTCCTGCCGCTATGTTAAATCCTCATCTTAAAGCATCTCTCGTGTGAAAATGATAACAGCAACAACAACCAACAAAAAACACCACAATAATAATAGTAATAATAATAACAATTACTACAATAGACTTGTGTGCAGCATGGTTGTAGGGCTGATTTTTTATTGCCAATCCTCTTCTGTCTACCCAAGCCCATTCTGGTGCCTCACATAAGGCAATCATTCAATAAGTTTTTGCTCACATCTTGATCTTGCAGATGGAGTAGGATATAATGTGGAGGGCATCCTATATCAAAACTTTCCTTTTCCCTGGTCCTATTCCTGCTGCAGGTCTCTTATCGGGGTCCGGGGACCAAGAAAGTCTGAACTTTCAAGTTGAGTCTGGGGGCAGGTGAATGATAAAGATAAAAAGCTGAACTGAGGACAGGAAGTCAATAGACACAATGTGTATAAGAGGTAGAAGTATGGAGAGATCCCTCAAGGCTGGAGATAAAGGATAAGGAGAGATGCCTCATAAAACAGCACAGATATTCTCTCTTGGCTCTGCCATTAATCACAGCAGTCTCCTGAAGGCACCAGACTGCTCATTAAATGGTGTATCCATCTGTATTACATTTGAATCAGATCTGTTTGTGGGGGGGCAGCAATGACCACATTGGATCCTTCGCTGGAGAGAAGAGGGAAAGCCTGGTCCTGCAGCCTGTGGTTAAACTGCAAACTGGAATTTCTTTAACTATAAGCAATATTTACTTCTATTCAAAGACTTACAGCTTTGTTGCATTTGTTGTCAAATATTGTTGCAACAATGCTATAAACAAAATTGCCCTTCTTAAATCATGTTTCCTGATCTTTTCACTTCCAGTAGGTCTGAGAAATAACTTATGAAGCCATTTATATTTATGAAGTCATAATATTACACTGTATACAGAATTAAAAGCTGTGTGTAGACAGGTTTTTCTCACTTCTCAATACTAATATTACATAGGGAATGAAGCTGTATGACCCATTGATTTTACCTCCTAAGGAGGCCCAATGGGACCTCCATTGTGGGAAGGGCAGCTTGATCACATCCAAGGGTGTTTTTAGTAAGCTGAAGAGCATTTAAGCTTTTATTCAATCACCAAGACCCATGGGCCTCATTTGAAGGCTGGATACAAGGGGTTTGCACACACTTTTTGTACTAACTTCCATGTAAATGCTGCTTAATGCATGTTCCTTTTTCATACAGTTGTTGCAGTAGAGGAAAAACTTGTGAAGCCAGAAGGAGAGAACAGAGGTTTTCAGAGGAAGGGAGGGAGAAGCTGTGGAAGATGTGAATTGTCCAGTCTGTGCTCAGTTGATCTTCATTAATTTTCATCTTAAAATGCTTTCTTTGAGACATGGAATGGGAAGATCCTCATTTCTCTTACAAAACTATTTCTCAAAAACATAACCATGCAGGAGTCTGAAGGTGTGAAGACATTTTAGCTACAAGTTGGTTTGGATCCTCTATTCTCCCTCTGGGATCTCTGCTCAGGAGCCTTGGGCTGCAGCTGCCCCACACCATGGTGCTTCTGGGGACCATGTAAACAAGCAGAGCCCAGTCCTCATGTTTCCACCAGGTCCCGAGGAGAATGGGTTAAGGAGCATCACTACTTCATCCACATCATCCATCTGAAGTCATTCACCTCTTGCCTCCAGCACTGCTCTTTCTAGCCCCCAAGTATGGATTTTTCACGGCAAATATTGAGGAGCAGACACCTTTTCTGCTAAAAGCCACGATGAGAGCTGGGAGAGCTTTCAGGCACTGTACTCAGGAGCAATTCTTTGCTGGCACAAGCATTGCATGCTGCTGCTGTTATATTTGTGAGGTTACTTTTAGCTTGCCTCGCAAACATGGGTATTTACCAGCTACTCATATTAACAAGTGGTTGCTTCTATCACAGAGTTTACCTTTGTGCATCATTAGTCTGGCGGTTGGCCCCAAATGGAGGACTCACATTAGTTAAATGAGATGAAGTTATACCATAAAGTATAGCTGAGACACTGACTTGGCACCCTTGAAAACTTTTTCTTCCAAATAGAAGGCTACTTGAGTAACATTTTACAAGTCCTGCTGTCAGTTAAAAAGCACGGGCAGGCAATACTTTCAGATAAATAGCTCATCAGACATGCTTCTCCAGAAAAATTCTTCAAAGGCAGTTGCAGTGACCTGCAGCACTGCTGTCTTAGAGGTGGCTGGCAAGTCCTCCTTCATAAATACAAGTACTTTTGAGTTTGAGGCAGTTCTGGCAAAACCCGGAGTCCTTTTATACCTCCACAAATGAGACAGAGCTCTGGTGTGTTGTACTGGAAAGATCGCAAACTGACTGACACTGCTTCCCTCCTTCTGGGGCGCTAAAGGGAGATCGTGGAAAGCTACAGCTGAACAGCTTCTGCATGTTAATGGGCATGGTCAGGATTTTACAGTTGTGATTTTCAAAAGAGAAGGAACTCAAACCTCAGTGAAGCTGAGGCTGACTTCAGTGCCTGTTTTCCAAACCCTGTTTGCAAATCCCAGCTGCAAACCTTAGGTGGTTTGAAGTTGGCATTTTGACTCAGAATCTTGCTTAGCCAGGCGGATTGACCCACTGTCCAATTGCATGCACGTCACATATCAACAAGCTCACGTGGCACCAGCCTCCTCCTTCATGCATATTCAGCATGCATTGCTCAGAATCATGCCATTGTAGTCGGGTCTGGGCAGTGCCGTGTGTGCACACACACACACACAGTCACACACGCTGTCTGCAATGCACCCAGTGCTTGCAGGACCCTTCACCACACTAGGACCTTTTTTCTTTCCCTACGGATTGACCAGAGCACTTAATTATTATGACATTAACTCATACTGTGAGGGATCCCCTCTCCTTTAATTTATCTGAGAAATGCTGTGCCCATGTAAGAGCCAGACTCAAAGCCTGTCTCAGCCTGGCCAAGCACAGGGCCAGCATGTGCTGGCAAGTGACTGCGGAGAAGTGTGTGTGTGTGTGAAGGTGTGCAGCTCCAGCTCAGCTCCCGGCCCTGCATGATATTCACTGCATCCCCATGTGCTGGGGAGCCTGGTCTGAGCCTGGGTGGTCATCTCTTTGGCGTGCAGACGAAGGGGTGCTGGCATGAACAGGCAGCTACTCGTCATCAAAGACTCAGGCCACCATTTATATTTTGTGACCTGTTGAAGGGCAGTAAACCCATGGGGTCAGCAAGTGTTTGAAGGAGTTGTTTGCTATCTTAATCAGTTTTATATAATTATAGGATGAGATGAAACTCAAAGCAGACATATAATTGTGGTGGACAACCTCATCTTTCATTTTCATTCCCATTCAGAATTAAAAAAAGGGTGTGGAGGGGATTGATGCACCCAGTTCTGCATTCATCTGATGGTGAAGGAGCAAATTTCTCATTCCTTTGCCCCTTGGTATCTACTTACAACACCAGACACCGATGTGACAGGTACTTTTGCTCTGGTATAAACGGTTACAGGAGAAAACGGCACCCTGAGGCAGCCAGGCAAAGGATCCCAGCTAGGGGATTCTGCACCCAGTGTGCCTCTGCCTGATTTTAAAGGAGATTTGTTTATGTAAGGAAATGTAGGACAAAAATATGTTTGGCCACCCTCTCGATAAGGAAGCATTTCTTTACCGAGAGGGTGGTCAAACACTGAAACAGGCTTTCTAGAGAGGTGGTCGATGCCCCAAACCTGTCAGTGTTTAAGAGGCATTTGGACAATGCCGTTAACAACATGCTTTAACTTTTGTTCAGCCTTGAATCGGTCAGGCAGTTGGACTAAATGATCATTGTAGGTCCTCTTCAACTGAAATAGTCCTATTCTATTCTATTCTATTCTATTCTATTAATGTAAAAAGCCTTTGAAGAGACTGAAGCTGCAACTGAAGGAGCAGACATGGTTCTGACATGTAGCTCAGGTGTTTTCAGCAGCATCTAAATTCCAGGGGAACTGATACAGCTCAAATCCCTGCCATCTGCCAGCAAAAAAAGTGCTTTCTCCAGGGAAGCCCGGGGACCATGGGTGGACCCTAAAAGTTTCCACTGATTTCTAGCTCTGAACTCTCCTTCTCCCCCTTCCCTGCCCAAGGAGCCATGAGGTTCACCTCCCTCCTGCACCACCTTTTGCAATGCAGTTTGGCTCACCCCCTTCTCCCTAAGGGAGAGGAGGACGAATGACTGCTGGAGTGGCAAATCCCTCCTGAACAGCTGGACATGGCAGCAGTGCCGCAGCTCCCTGTCCCTGCGAGGGAGATGAGGAGAAGGCAGATGTGGTTCCTGCCCTTGAAAATCCAACCTGACCTACTCCAGGCTGTGGGTGAGGGGGTTGTGTTCCCAGGCTGGACCTGAGCACTGGGACAGCCACGTAAAAATCATTCAACTCCCATGTCCCTCCTCTGTGCTGAGATTTTTCCACCTAGCAGTTGGCACATATTTTTTCCATGCACATGGGAATATTTGCGTCAGGTTTAAAAGACACAGGATCCCTCCCTCCCAGGTCTCATATGGTTGGCGAGAGAGGGCAGCTGCCTTTTCATCTCCTCTCTTGGGCACGCTCATATCCCCAGAAGTGTGTCATTTGGCCTCTGTCCATCTTGCTCTGAGTTGTGGCAAGCTTTTCCTTACCTGATGCAGCTTAGTAAATATTCCAGTTATTTCATAGCAGAAAGGAGCAAGTTTCAGGATGTACCTGGTCAAGTCTGTCTTGAGTCACTCAGCATCTTCCTTGTCAAGGGGAATGAGAAAATGCAGTTTGGCATCTCTCTGTATGAGAATACAGCCCACTTCCAGTCTGCAGGAATATGAAGTGCAAGATCCTTGAAAGGAAGAGAGGGGGCCTAATTGCTCATCTTGGGTCTTAAAATCAGTTGGGATTGATTCAGGGAACTCTACTGAAGTGGGCTTTTGTATTTTTTGGCTCAGCTCTCATTTGTTTGCCTGTCTACTGCCTGCATCTCAGGTAGTGTTTTCCCCTGGTGCATGGCCTTTTTCTTTCATCAGTAGATGATGTTCCACGTACAGCATCCTGAGCTAACTCACCTGTGCTCATTTCATTTAATGTGAAGGTATTGTGTGATCTAAACTTTAAGTCTCTCAAAAAGTGAGATTTGTATAAATTTCCAATACTGTCCTCTGACAGAGGAATTTTTAAACACAAAAATGATCAGGCTGTGATTAATACCTGCTGTCCAAATGCTCGCTGGTGAAAGCACCCCAGTTGCTGTGCTGCAGAATTTCACAGCGCCTTAACTGAAAAAGAGTACAAAAAATGGTAAAAACTGCACACTTGGGTACTGGATGCCATTTTGTAAGGATGGTTTGCAAGTCCCATACTCCAGCACCTCAACACTGTAAACAATTTGTGGAGCTCCAGCTGCCTGCATCAATACAGCTGGGGCTGCTGCTAACCTCCCCGATATAGGTGCATGCTCTGACGATGCTGTAACTGCATTTTGGAGCATTTCCTAGTCCATGCCCCTGGGTTTCTGCAGGAAGGAGGCCTGGGCATGTATCTGGAAAGACTCTGGCCTGGTCCCTGATTTGTAAAGTCAGCACCCAGGACCTCAGCACTTACCACCAAGGTCCCCTGTCCCTTGGCTTCTGTGCAGCCCATAGATCTATTCATGAATGCTCATGATCACAGGTCCAGTGCTGAACGCTGGCACTTAAAAATATGAAAGAGTTACTATTGTGTATATTGATGTAGAATATAGCAGGATGTGAATGTTGCATGAAGAGAAAAGAGCTCAGTAATACAATAGTAATTTTTGCATTGAAGCCCATCACTTTGAAAAGCAATGCTAATATGTGTAATAGTAATGAGTAATATAGCTTATTGACTCAAGGCAAACATTCTGTCGTGACTCACAATTTTTGTAGATTAGATGATAAGAACTACTAGGCTTGATTAATTTTGTTTCTTTTTGTATTTGTGAATTTTTTTTTGACAGATTGCAGTTTTCCTGAATTTACTCTTTGTTCAGAATGATTTGACAAGTGGTATCTATGAAATCTGCTTGGCTGGTGGTGTGTTCAAGCTGTTCATGAGGACTTGTGCAGTGTGTGAAATTAAAGCTGTTTTGTTTAGATTGTCATGAGCATGCTCTTTGGCTGGATGAAGAGTCCTCTCAGAAACAGGTTATTGGTGTAGAGAAATTAAATTCACCTTTGTGGACTAGATATTCAGCAATCGTTTCATAAAATTTTGCTTTTATAGTGGCTATTCCTGATGCTAAGATTGTTTGCTGGAGTTGTTGGAATAAACTATACAAGCTGGGTGAAAAACACTGTCAAAATTAACTGCTTTACAAATGTAAAAATATCTTGGTTGAAAATGGTTTTCTGCACTTGCTTTGTTCTAACACCTCCCATGGATCTAGACAAAGAAAGTTATCTAACAAGCAGAAAGCTTTTTTTTAATATTTCTGAGATTATTTGAGTAGCAAAAGGGATTTATTCTGTATTTTAAGGTCCCATCTAGAAAAATGGTTTCCTATCCATGTAACTATTAAGCAGTGGTAAAACCAGGAGTCTTTTCCTTTCTCAAAACTTAGGAAATAACAAAATCATATTGTCAAAACTTTGAATGGGAAAGTGGTTTATTGTGACTAACCCCAAACTTTCTCATTCATTTACCAACAACCAAAACCTGAAAATGCTTTGATCAAGCATTTGGCATTTCGGCTTGTGACAAAAAACAATCCAGAATTTCCAGAGTAAGTGAATGCAAGCTAGGATGAAAACTTCCATACAACCCTAACAACAACACAAACCCCAGCTTGCATTTGCCTTGCTGCTGCACCCCACTGTGCTGTGGTTGGAGATACTCATCCATCTTATCTAACCCAGACACAGACACATGAAATACAAAGATTTCAAGTAGGTCATCAGTTGTAATTTCCTCAGTGAGTCGCTGAAGTCACTTCACTGCTTCTGTTGAAGAGTTCCTGTTGATGCTGATGTCAGCAGGAGCATCACTCCTCCCTTTACCCTCCTGCAAGGACTCCGAGCATCTCAGTGGCCATGGTGACCATCCTCGATGCCCTTCCAGCTCCTGCCTTTAACATGTTGGTCTTCTCTCCCCAGCTATCGACCTGTTGTACTGGCGTGACATTAAGCAGACAGGGATCGTGTTTGGCAGCCTCCTGTTACTGCTTTTCTCCCTGACCCAGTTCAGCGTCGTCAGCGTCGTGGCCTACCTGGCCCTCGCCGGCCTCTCGGCCACCATTAGCTTCAGAATCTACAAATCGGTCCTACAGGCTGTGCAGAAGACGGACGAGGGCCATCCCTTCAAGTGAGTGCTTTGCAGTCATGGCCAGGGGCCGTTTATCTTGCAAAGGATCCTTTCCCAGTGGCAATTCATCTTTCTTTAGCTGTAGCTTTTATACTGGATAAAATTCTTTTCTTGCTTATAACAGGGGAAATCATTTTTTCTGTTGTCCAGCATCTCAAGAGCTGTAAGGCTGTACTGGCTCAGATCCTGGGGGAAAAAAACCAACACAAAAGCCATCATCCTCTGAGACATGGGAGGTTTTTTTCTGAAATTCAAAAGATCCAGAAAATTTTAGGCAAACAGAGAAAAAGTGTTTCATTAGAATTAATGATAATACAGTTCTCTCTGCAAGCAGGAAGAGTATTGTTTCTGGGCACACTCTTTTGGGCATAGAGGGAAACTGTTTATATCTTTTCTGCAGCACTGCTTGGCGGTGATGTGGCAATCCATTACCCTAGGTGATGGTGCCAATGGAGTGCCCTCCCCAGGGTCTGGGTGGTTTGCTCCAGAAGAGCAGTGATCCTTTCTCCTCTGCTATGCCAACAAGGTGGTAAACCAGGTCATGGAACTGGTCTGGTTTGCAAACACACACATTAAAAAAATGTCTTGTTGGGGTGCTCTTCCTTCTGTTTCACGTGGGTCAGTTCTGAGATGCGGTTCACTACATGGGCATAGCTCAGAGGTGCAGGGCAGGTGGAGGGATGGAGGAGAGAGAAGGGGGCATTGCTGCCGAAGGTGACACGTGGCCAGACAGCAGCTTTTGTTCCTCCAGAGGCTGCCAGCTGGAGGAGATGTCCCCTTCTGCTGCAGCGGTGTTGCACAGAAGTTTGTGGGGAAACATCCCCAGCTAGGATTTACATCCCCCTTCGGGTGGGTGGAGTAAAGAGAGACATCCCAGCAAGACCAGGCTCTGCGTGGGGAGAGGGCAAGGCTGGAGGCAAACAACCCCAGCACAGCCTGCAATTGCCCAGGGAGGTGGGCCATGCAAGGCAAAGACAGCATGTGCTGGTGGCTCTGTGCCTGCAGGGAGGGGGACACATTGCTCCAGCGCAAAGAAATGAGGTCTGGGGAGGAGGGAGTGACGGGGTAGACAGGCACGAGTATGAACAGCAGGTGAACCTGCCTGGGTTTGTAACTGGACCTGTGTTTCTGGCAGAGCCTACTTGGAGATGGAAATGAATCTTTCACAGGACCAGATTCAGAAATACACAGACTGTCTCCAGCTATACGTCAACAGCACAGTCAAAGAGCTGAGGAGACTCTTTCTTGTTCAGGACCTCGTGGATTCTTTAAAAGTACGATTGCTTTAAATATTTTTAACCCCTCTTTAGAGGATCAGTCTACATTTCAAAGTGCTGCTTCCCTTGTTGACAGTGTCATCATAAAACCTAGTTTTGTGTAGCTCCAAATACAAAAGTTGCTCTCCTTTTTGTTTTCCAAACTGCTTCCTTCCAGCAGTTTAGAGGTTTGGCAATCTGCATTTGAATTTATTGATAGGTAATACAGGAGTTATAAAAGTTGCAGGACCAGCTTAGCTCCACTGCAGTTCTAGAAGCATCTCTGCATTATGCTTTCTATGACTTTGCCACAAAATAGTGCATTCCCCTCTAATAACCTCTGTTAATCTGAATTTCCTCTAATGGTGGCATTTCCTGCTATGGAGGAAGGTCTTCTTTCCCTCCCTGCTGGGATAATTATTTATTTTCAGCCTTACACCCTAGAACCCAAGTAGGTGTTCTTCAGGGGAAAGGGAAGATCATTAAGAGAGCAGGCATGGGTTAGGCTCTTAAATTACTAAGGATTTTTAGAAAAAAGTAC
The DNA here is from genome assembly GCA_034782735.1 of Sagittarius serpentarius. NCBI lineage: Eukaryota > Metazoa > Chordata > Aves > Accipitriformes > Sagittariidae > Sagittarius > Sagittarius serpentarius. Next base: position 16,143,321 of record JAVKLA010000040.1, read on the forward strand.
CCATCTCCCAGCATCAAGAATTTTCAGTCACTGGAATTATCACTGTGGGGCTGTGATTAACCTGTGTGCGATGACCCCTGCCATCATCAAAACTGGATGCAGAAGTCTGCCTATGCCATGCTCAATGCAGAGTCCTAAATGTATGCAATTAAGCCCTAAATATACATGAAAGCTCAGCTAAGAGGGTGAGAAGCAGTGAACAACAGAAATGAGAATGGGGTTTATACATCCAGAAAAAGTACCTAGTTCCTAATGTGCCTTACTTAACAACTCCCCCTACACATTAAAAAAGGCTAATGTGCTCTTATGTTAGCTAGTTAAGTGAACTAATTTCTTCTTATGCTGACACTGGAGGTGATGTAATGATCCGTCTTTAATATAGTTTGCAGTACTAATGTGGCTGCTGACTTACGTGGGAGCCCTCTTCAATGGCCTGACTCTTCTGATAATGGGTAAAAATCATAATTTCTTTTAAAATCTATTTTTAACTTTAACTCCTTCGCGATTTCTACTTAGACAAAACAGCCTATCTTTGTTGTGCCTTCCCCACAGCTAAACCATCAACTTTATTTCCTTTTCTAGTAAATATTTGTGATTCCTATGAAATTTCCCCTCCTGCTAGGACTAATTTGTGTTATGGTTTTGCAGAGCAATGGGAAGTTCCATATTTGGGAGGTTTGAACAAAGTTCATTTTTAATCCAAAGATCCCTGGTGGCTCAGCTGACCAAGTGGCATGATATGTGTTTGTCACTGAAGTAGGTCTCTTCTCTGGAGGAATCTGATTTGCAGGAATGTAACAGTGTGCTCTTTTTCTCCTCAGCTGTGGTGTCTATGTTTACCCTCCCTGTTGTATATGACAAGTACCAGGTAAGTCTGTCCGCACAGTGTGGTTTGGGTGTCTGGGTGGTTCTGCCTTGTTGATGCCTGATTGACTGGGTCTCGTTTTGCTCTTTGCAGGCACAGATTGATCAGTACTTGGGACTTGTGCGGACCCACATAAACACTGTTGTGGCAAAGTGAGTTCAGCAGCAGACCTGACCAGAAGTCTTGCTGTGAGGTTGTGGTGCGCTGAGGGTGGCTAAGAGCTGGGTGGTCCCGGGGACAACGTGCCCTGTGAATGATGTCCTCCCCAGCTCCTGGCATGTAAAAGACTGTGGGAGGGCATATCCCTGGAGAAACACAGGCCTTCTCAGCTGAGCATAGACGAAGGCAGGGCTGTGACCCTACATCCTTCTCTCCCCTATCCTGCCCTTTGCAGGAGCTGTGGACAGAGCAGCCCAACCTGGGACTGATGTCTGTACTTTTAGCTGGCCAAGACAAACAGGAAGGAATGTGTTAACTACCTTCCCCACTGACCACTCCAAGCCTGGGGTTTTGCATTCAGAGACTCTGTCCTTTGGAGTTAATAATACGGTTAATGAACAAAGTGGGAATTAGAAAACAACCCTGTTACAGAAAGAAAAAACCTGGAAGCACCATGATCTTGAGTGTTTCGAACCACCATGGAACAGACGGAAGACCTGGATGAAGTTTTTGAGCCAGTCTGCTCTAGTTCCTAATATGTTGCCTGTATCAAAAGCTTCTGTGGGATCCCTAAGGGCACAGTGACGGTCTAAGCATAGTTCTTGAAACTTGAGAATTACTGAAGCAGCATGGCTGGTCTGGAAGGTAGATCCATACATCTCAGTGGTTTGTATCCATGGCTTTGCAAAAGTTGGCTGAATAACAGGTATCCAATGGAAGGTTACAAAATGGTGAGGTACAGAGATCAAGTGACCCATAAGGAGATGCTGGGGAAACTGGGCTTGTTTAGCCTGAGAAGGAGGGAGCTAAGGAGTGATTTCATAGCAGCCTGTAAGTACTTGATGGGAAGTTACAAGATGATAGAGCCGAACTCTTCTCAGTAGTGGCAGAAGTTATAACAAGGAGCAGCAACATAAATCCAGGTTAGGAGGTTAATGTTGGACATTAGGAGAAACTTTTTCACTAGGAGGTTAGGACAGCAGTGGAGCAGGCTACACAGGAAGGTGCCAGAACTTCCTTCCTTGGAGGTTTTCAAGATGCAGCAAGACAAAGCCGTGGCCAACCTGATTTAGCATTGGCGATAGTCCTGCCTCATGTAGGAAGTCGACTCAAAGACTTCCAGGGATCCTTTCCAGCCAGTATTTCTGTGATTCTGCAAAACCCTTAAGCCTTGGGGCAGGACTAAAAGTTTGTACTGAAAATTCTTTGCTTAAACTCCATTCCTGGCTTCCAATAGACAATAGACCACGGTAGAATATTGAAGTGGGAGAGAATATCACTGAGCATATCCCAGGGTTACATGAACCACCACCAACTGCTCCATTTACTACTAGGGGCCTGTAAGAACTCATAGATGGACATCACCTCTTTTTTTTTTAGACTCTAGTCCACCTGTTGCAACAACACACTGAACAGAAGCTAGAGATTACCCCTGGATAAGACTCCAAGTGGGAATCTGCTGGAATGGAATAGCTGCCTCACCATATAATCCTTTTTTTTTTTTTTTTTTTTAATTTTATTTCTAGGATTCAAGCTAAAATCCCAGGTGCGAAGAGAAAGGCGGAGTAAAGCAGACATCAAGAATTCATCGACTACAGTAGCGAGTAACGGGGGAATCTGGAGTGAAACAGCTCTATTCTTACACTTTACTGCAAATTTATCGTTCTTTTTTTTCCTCAACACCGTAATATTAGAAACATAAAACTCGGAAGCAGTGCTTTTCCCCTGCTGCTTCTGCACTTAGAATATTTGCAATCACTTGTGTCAAGCACTAAAGTATAGTAAAGAGAAAAGTGTACTAGATGTGGTTTTTTGTGTTGCTTATAAAGTGCATGATGGTGAGAGCCTAAATAATATTGACCTCTTTATTTTATTTTTTTAGTGTTTTTCCTTCTTCTATTGGCATTGCTTCTATAACTTTTAATGTTACATGTGGCTAGGGGCTTTCCTGCTTAGCGCACTGATGCAATAGTTAAAATTGCTTCTACGTCACTGGGTTGCTGGTTGGATTCATCTTTATTAACTATATAGAATTGTAGACTGATGTTTTAGTGTTTTCCAGCACAAATAAAATAAACAGTAATCGGTACTTATGGTAATCAGTTTTGTATAACTCAAAAAAATGAAAACAAAACCCAGTACTTTTGTCGTAAGGGATTGACAGGCTGACTTACTTACATGTATGGTAACTGGAAAGTTCCAGCATGTTAAATTTATTACAATTTGTATTACATTCTCTGTAGTTCCTAATGGACTTAATTATGGACTCTGAATATTTGCACTTATGTACTTGATACCGAATGCAGAAATAAATGTTACTAAATGTAAAAAGTTCTCCCTCTTGTTGCTACTGGGATTATCTCGACATTTGCAAACTGGACACATACTGTGCAAAAAGATGCATTTTCTCTCTTCCCTTGAGATCTGCCCATGCTCTGCCCTTACAAAATGTTGCAGTCCAACAAGATCATCTGTAACATGTAGCTCATCTATCAGTCTCACATCTTGATGAGTATGGCAATAAAAGAATGATCTTAGCACATAGGTTTTTAGTGGTTTTTTTTGTTAGTGTTATTTGCAAATGACAGGAACATGAATAATTGTCTCTTTCTTCATTTGCACATTGTCCAAATCATAAGCAACACGCTATGGGAGGGGTCAGCACAACACAACAGACTTTTCCATTTCCTTATCATCGTGTTACTCTCTTATTCAATGCTGTTCTTTGAAATCTGCTTTAAACTGTGGGATCCATACTGAATCTGGAGGCTGGGAGCTGAAATAAATGTTCAAAGATGAAGGCTTTTAAAAATTGGCATTTGGTGTTTGAGAACCATTAGACAAGAGAAACAGCTGTTGAACATTGTCTGAAGTGCTTTAAAACAAACAACTGGTTAAATGCTGAATGATTTGCCTGTTTGTGGAACATACCTGTGGAAATTTTTTTTTTTTTTTTATAAAAATGTGAACATCAAAACATTTTCAGCCAAATTGCAGTTTTTCTTTTTTCTAACACAAAAGTTTTTTATGCAGAAATTATTTTTTCTGCAAAGAACTAGATACTTAAACACTTATCCCAACTTTCTGAATTGAAGTCTTTCCTTAGATTAATTCATTCAATTCACTTCATCTCAGTTACACGTGGAAATGGTGACATCTGTCCTAGGTCAGGCTGCAGTTCTGTTTGTGCATAAATGTACAACCCAAATGCGCATGAGGAGATGGTAGAAAGATAGGTATGACTGTGGGCTAGTTAATTCTTCTGATGAGTCTCAAATACCCTTATTTTCATTTAAGGTTAATATTTACATATTCTTCTTCGCTCTTATATAAAAATACTAGACTACCTATTAAATGTCGCCTGCAGCTAGATATGAACATTTTTTCTCAATGAAAAACTGAATGCCTCAAAGTGACATAGGTCGCTTTTGATCTAATGGAGTATGTTTGGTTTAGCACATGTAGTTTGCAGCTAGGAGTTAAAATTCAACACCTACCCCTGAGCTTTAACTGCCTCTTAGACTTTCCTAGCAGTGCATTCAAATGGCCAATATATACCCTGTATCTCTGAGGAAGACAGTACAGCCTGTACAAGTGCCCTTGAGGATAAAGATTGACTTTCAGAAGTCTTATCACTTACAAGATGAGTACGTGGGTCCAATAGGTTAATTTTGAAAATGACCATATTTAATGTCCCCTCCCACTGGTCGCATACGTGTGCTCTTCCCTAGCACCATCAATGCAGTTATATCCAAGACCAGCCTTTTGCAATGCTGAACCCTGTGCAGGATTTAAAGGCTACATCTCCTTTATATTTGGAAATCAAACAAAATCAAACCTTCTGGCAGAGTCCAAATATTCTTAAGAGCCTAAATCAATAGAGACCAAGAACCTCATTCTCATCTCCTCCAGCATCACCCTCTCTCAAAACCCTGAGCCCTACACTTGAGGCTCTCATCGCCCTGACTGTACCCCTGCACGTGCACCTCTTGAGCCCATACCCTTTATTTCTATCTTTTCCTCATATCCCACCTTTCTAACCCAGCTCCCAAACCTCCTTGCAGCCATTCTGACTTTCCCTATATTTGGCAGGAACAGCCTGCAAATGGGCAAGTACTGCTGGCCAGCTGGAGTGGGTTAATCTGGTGGGTGGAACTAGTTTGGAAGACCATGCTGGGGCGTAGCAGGAGCAGAGGACTTTAGCCAGGGCTTGGGTTGCTTGTGCTGCCCATGGCGACTATCACCTTACTGGGATCAGAGCAGCGCTTTCTGTGATACTTTTGAACGTGGAAGCCTGGACAAAGCCATCATGCCCAAAGCTCCCACAAGCCCTGTTTGCAAGCCTCTGCTAACTCATGGTCCTGCTATACAGCTTGCAATGACAAAGCCCCTATGCATATAGGGAGTGAAAGCTTGTGACGCCTTTTGTGTTCCCTGATAAGACTCATTCACAGAGCAACACTATGGGGAGAGGCTATACCTCCATCTTTTTTGGTTTTCAAACAAGTGAGGGAAAGAAACAACACTGAGCTCTACTTTTTAAAATATTTTAATGTGATTATAGTAGATGGCTAAAGATACCACAATGATACATTCATGGGCTGAGCTGTGCTCTGAGGTACACAGGCTGTAAAGTCCTTTTGTTTCTGATCTTCGTTCGCATTTAAATTGAAGAGCAGTCATAGACAAGCTTAAGTAGTAAAAGCAGCAAACTTGTGAGGGTTTCTAGGCAGGTGAAACCTGGGAAGCAGCTCACACCTGCTTGGGTAAAATGCAGGGAGGGGAGGGTCTTAAACCATTTTCTTCTTTTCAAAATGTTCCTTGCCAGAGGAACCTGGACATTACAGCACATCACTAGTCTGCAGGAGTCAGCTTTTTCTCCTGGTTCAAAGGCTGCTTTAACAAGATATGCAAGTGTATGGATGTTTTGAAGACCCACCTAAGCAAGTGAGGTTGTTCAGGTGGTTGGAGTTAGGTATGTGCTAAATACCTTGCCCAAGCAGTGTCTCATCCTCTGTCTCGGAGTAGTTTGAGATGCTGATACTCCCTTTCTAGAGAGGAAGCTGAGAGGTTTCTAAGGTAGATGTCTCAGCTGTGAGGCTTGTTTAGATGCAAGGACAGATCTGGAACTGACCTTCCCATGGCTGGGAACTGGCTGGCTAATGTAAAGAAGACAGCTGTGTTTTGATCTGCTCAACATGGTGCTGCTTTTCAAGGAAGATAACAGGTCTACCTGCTGAGCTGAGCTTTGAAAGCCAGCCCAAATAACTGTGCTAATTTGAACTGAAACCAGTTTAACTCTGGCTTGGGGATATGAAATCAGGAGTGGCGTGCTGGTGGGAGAAAACGTTTTGTTAGAACATCTACACCTACAAATGTGTCTTTTTTAGGCTCTATGACTTTAAAGTATCTTCTCCATGGTACCTGTACATTCCAGAAACTTTATAAGCCTGCTCCTAAACTGCTGCATATTAAGGAGAAGTTTGATAGTTGCTGAAGAGCTCTGTCAGTGCTTTATGTTGCTTCAATGTCTGTCTGTGTACGTTGAAATGAATACGCCATTGGTAGTTTGATGTGAAATGTGACTACTCTCTAATGTTGTTGGTTTTGATTCCTTGCTTCTTGGCACCTCAGCAGTATTTCACTCTTCTTCTAGCCCATATTTGCCTCTGAGCTCTTACTGATCTTTTTTATGCATCCTCTGTGCTTCAATATTGAACTAGTGAGAGTAGGATCATAAACCACATCAGTGTCAGGAAAGCTCTGGAACTGGGAGGAGGTAAAAATGATATAATATTCTGTGAGCAGCTAATCCAGTTAAAGAGAGTCTGTCTGCTTTCCCACAGCTTTTGCTATCTCCCTGCACGCTTTCAGATGGCGGCTGGCTCTCATCCCTGTCCTGGTGGGTTACAAGTCAGTCAACTGTAAGCTTATTGGCCTTTCCTTCTCCATATGGGCCCAAGGAAATATGTGGCAAGCCCATGTGTTTGCCCAGTGCAGCTTTGAAAACACCAAGTGTGATGTATTTCTTCCTGGCTCTTCTTAATATATTCATTTCTCAGGCACAGAATTAAAAGATGCTCCATCAGTGAACTTGCATCTGAGCTTCCTGGGATGCCGGGAATCAGTGGAGTGAGGCTGCTGGCATGAAGGAGCCTGGTAAGACTGGCTGGCACATGCAGCCACCACGGGACATATGGTATTTGGATAAGGGTGAGACATGTTCACTGATAAAAGAGCCAATAGCTGCAGTGCTTAAAAACAGAATGGTCTCTATTAATTTCTGCCAGGCTTTCTTGCTGCTCAGCAGCTTTACAGGAGAGAGCGGCAAAACCCTGCTCTCTGCCACGGTAGGGGAAAGATACTGAGAGAGGATGATCCTTCTCCACAGGTGCGTGTGGAAATGGGAGTTGACTGTAAATAGGCATATGGGCTTGACCTGCTTCTCTCTTACCTGAGCCGTTCATTTCCTTGTCTTCAGTGTTTGCTCGTAAGTGAACAGTCAGCTCACCATCTGTTGGTGCTCCCCTCTGGTCAGCACCTAATCCAAGTAACTGCAGGCTAGCAAGTCAGATGCCTGTGACTTGCCACTGCTACAGCTCTACTTTCTTCTTTGTATGGGTAGCCGTTCTGGGGGGGGAGGATGAGCTCTGTAGAACCTTAAAGGGCACCTGAGCCCCCTGAACCTGCTGCAAGCCCAGCTATCTTCACCACCTCTGCAGCTCCCCTAGAAAGAGTGCTAAATCTACTAGAATGCCAGATTTATAATCCGGGGGACATCACTGTGTGTGTGCAAGGCAAGGTACAGTGACATGGGCAGGGAGGTACGTGGGTAGATAGTTCTGCCTAGCACTCTGGCGAGCCCCTGTTAACTGGGATGTACCCATTTCTGCACTGCCTGTGTTCTTGTCTTCCCTTTCACTCAGCCAAAATTCTGGGAGATGCTGAAGGGACCAGGATCAAAATAAGAGGATGGGATAGAGCTGCAGAAGGAGTCTACCAAGGAAAACCAAAAGACAAAGCAGCCCTGTGCTGACATGGTTTCATTGCTTTTCCCTCCTGTCTGCCCCTTAACTAGCGCGTTAGACTCATTTCTCATGTTCACTGAATATCAAAGCGATTCAGCCTCAAGGCTACAATTTATGCCTCCTCATGGCTTTTTTTGTTTAAGTTAAAATAATAATTCAGTCCAGTGAAGCTAATCATCATTCACAGTAAGGGTCCCCTGCATACAGTTCCCTTTATGAAGGAGCTATAAAGAAAGTATTAGTTACATTTTTTTTATTTCTTTTGTATAGCCCTCTAATTCAGCTGAAGTGATGTAAAGTAGCCCAGACCAGTCAAAAAATGTCTACAAAGTTTTATAGTTGTGACTTTATTAAGAAAAAAAGAGGATATCTAACATCCAGGCAGTGGAGTGACTTGAATAGCAGATGTCTTTACACAAAATGTTCGTCATTTGCCAAGTTAGACATGAGGCTTAATTTCATTTCTCCTAATTCCACAGATGCTTGCTTGGAGAAAGCACCATCCACACGATTATTAGCCTGTTACACCGAGTGAAAATTATCACCTTCGGCACAGGCTAAACATACTGAATGGTTACCAGCAGAACACCAGCTTAACTTGTCCATTATCGGCAAATCTGCAGCACTTAATTAGGAAGAGTAGGGGCTGTAGCCTTCTTAGTACTCATCTGAGGAAGCACCTCTTGTATTCCTTCTAGTCAGAAATTCTGAAGTCCTGGAAACCTTCCTTACCTCTCTCCCCCCTTGAAAACTAGACAATTTACAACTTTTTCAGCTGAAATATAGAGCTGTGATGAACTACAGAAAGCTAAACTATCAAAAGGTATACTGCCAAGTTTTCACGTCAGCCTAAAAAAAACAACTTAAGGAGTATAAAATCCAGATACTACTGGTGTCACTTTTGAACACCAGCCTTTCAAAAATAAGCTTAAATTTTAATTCTGACATCAGGATATAACCAAAAATCTCTCTTAGTCTCAAGTGTTTTATCTCGCCCACTCGCCCAACAGCAATCACAAGTCTATGACTCACGCACTATACCAATAGTGCAAATTAAAAGAAAACGTTCCTACTGCCATTTAGCCAAAGGTACTCCTACAGCTCTCCAGTCACAAGAGACCTGAGTAAATCTTGCTTCTAGAGTGAAATGCTGTGGACTCTGTTATGCATGTTGAACTACGGTATCATAACTTAGGTTTTGCAAAAGAAATCAGGCAGAAAAGCTGCTCTACATTCATGTACCTGGAGTCTGTGATACGGTGCCATGAGAGAAATTATAAGTGAATCAGATAAAACAGTGATTAATAGAAGATTTTAAGAAGATCTTCAGGAGCAGATGGTAATCGGTAGTGTTAAAAGGAGAGGTAAGTAGTGAAGTTTCCCAAATATCAGCCATATTTCAACTTTTCATACATAAAATGAAGATAAATAAAATACCCCAGATGCAGAGGATGCTAATGAGCTTTGCTAAAGATACAAAGTGCTGAAGTATCAGAGGAGACCATTGGGATGCCACGTGGAAAGAACTGGTTAATCTTGAAGCCCGTGAGCAATAAAAATCAGATGATGTTTTGCATCACAAATGCAAAGTTATGTCCTGGATTGATAACAGAAAATTCTCCCGTTGGCTAGAAGGTTGCTGGTTAGAAACAATTATTGATGAGAAAACCCTGGTCAAACACAGTATGAACATACTCAGCAGGGCAGAGAAGTGCTGTTAGGGGTATCCAAGGGAATGTAGGGGCTATTACAGGAATGGAGTCTAGAAGAGTTTGGCTTCATTATGCTGGCAAAATGAAGGGTGCGAAGGGGTGATATAATTGCTCTTTACACATACTGGGGGTAAACACCAGGAAGGCTAAAAGCTGCTGGTGCTTAATTAAGCTGCTTAATGACAACACCGGAAAAAAAATTACATTCCATGGCTTTGGTTTGGAAATTAAAATTTATTATTGGTCAGGGAAATTAACACTAGCTCCCAAATAGGAGTTAGAAACAAGCACTGTGAATCTCAGAGTCATTCAAGGTAGGAAATATATTACATACAATGCTGGTTGCCTTGTTGATAAATAAGCAGATGCCAATTCCCCATGTGGCTCTTTTTTGTGCTGAAAGTGAGTTTACAAGAGATGATTGAAGGGAATCACACACATTCCCCCCTCCCCCCCCCAGCAGTTATTGCACTAGTGCATTAACAATTTGAGAGTCTCTGTGTTTATTTATCAGGAGAAGAATATTACAGATGCTCATCTGACATGGACAAGTAGATCTACTGAAGTCAGAGAAGCTCTCTCCAGATCATGGGAACTCAAAATTTGGCCCATTCTCTTTGGGAAGAAAGGATTCCCCTTGTTGTTTATTATTAACTAGTAATCTCTGTGATCCTAAGAAAGGTATTCCAGGCTCAGTATAGATATCCAGGAACCAGTTAGGCCATCATTAGACTTGTGACAAAATTTTAAAGGCTTGTCAATTCTTGCAAACGCAGATGGGGCTTCATGCCTCCTCTTTTTTCCTGGGAGTCAGGAAGATGCTATAAAGAAAGACTGGTCCATGTCTCCTTCTATGAATCCTGTTTGCTGTGACATAATTTTGTATGCAGGGAAAAGGGTAACTAGATTAGATTCAGGTCATGATGGATAGGTTAATAGAAATGCATGCAAACAAACCAAAAGCTTTTTTCTGGCATAGGTGAATAGAGGGGGGAAAATCTACTGCAATTCTCTTCCTAGTTTTTTCTCTAATAAACTTGTCAGGAAGCAGATGATTTATGAGAGATGTCAATTTTTATTCACATTGAACATGCATTTGCTTTATCCATGTTCAGACCGTGAGTTGCAGTAAAAGGAAGGAAGGAGCAGATCCTCCTAGACAAAATTACCTCTGCTTACTCAGACCTAATATCCTGGTAGCTCTTGTAAGCTGGTGCTGCGTTGCCCAGCTACTCTTATCATAAGACTGGGTAAGAATTTGACATTCCCTATTTGGTAATCAATGCAGTAGCTAGATTTATTTCAGATACAGGGCAGCAATAAATTCCTAGAAGTCTGGAGGTAGAAATCAAAGTGTTTCTTAGCTTAAATGTCCTGCAGCAGTTGTAAAACCATCCCAGCTTATGATCTATCCTTTGCTCTTGTGTGCACTTTATATGTCTATACCATATTTACCACCCTCATCTTTGACATGACTTTAAAAGCAACATCTGCACTTAAGGTCTTATTGGACTTGCACAGGCAGCATGATGGCAATTGAAAAGGCATGTTTCTAGGAGAGGAGATAGGCCTGTGGAGGACCTTTTGTGTAAGAGCCACTAGAAGTTTTCTGCTAAGTGTTAAAGAGCTTGAAGTCCTTTGCAACTCAAGTGTTTTAAGTTCTAGTGAAGTCCTGTCTTGAAATATCTGCTGGAAAAAAAGTTACTATTTCACATCAGAAGTCCCGATTTTGAGGCTGGCTTTTGCAGAAAAAATGGTTATATTTCATAAGGAAAAGGGAAAATTACTATTATTTTTCCAATAAAATCTGTAATTTCACCGATACATTTTTACAAAGCTATCTGTACCACCACAACAGTGGGACCATAATATTTCAAAAAAACCCAGGAAGAATGGGTACATTTTCTACCTAGAAATGCCTAATTGTTTGAAAAAGAAACAACCTATCATTTTTCCTCAAGTATAATTTCCAGTTTAGGGGCTCAGTTCACCAAGAGAATTGAGAACTTGCCCCCACTAGTTTGATAGTATAGAAATTAGTTTGTTTACTTGGCCCAGAGGTGCCTGAATTTCAGTCAGGTACAAAACTGCCTGCGCTCTGCAACCACTGAGTTCATTGAGGCCTGAGTCCTGCTTACGACTTAAAAAGATTTTCAGAAAAAGAGGGCCCTTCCCTTCTTACTAGCACAGCTTTATCTTGTAGTTACCAAATTGGTTGTCATGCAGTGAACAGATGCCTTTTTTTTTTTTAAGCCAGATGGGATAGGTCTTCTACTAGTCCAGGGATTACTATGTTCACCCAGCTAATGGTATTCTGTCTGCAGTGAATGGATGCATGGATCCATCTGGTTTGGGGTTAACTGGAGATACTTTGCATATTCAAACTGCAGAAGAGTGTTACCACAGTCTACAAGGCAGTGGACACTGATTGCCCCCATCTCCTGCAAACATCAGGAGGAGGGGAGGATGCTCATCTGGCTTGGGATCAGGTCCTGTGCATGTACCCAACGTACAGGATTAACAGCAGATCATTTAACACATGGCTGTTCTTGGCACAGTTCAATTTCCAAAGCAATTTCTCAGAGTGCTGGAGGTGAAGGATGGCACCACCTTTGCTGGCTGTCCCTTGCTGAGCCATAAATCAATACTGATTGTGAACGAAGAAGGTCTCCAGTAATAGCTTGGCAAAGTGGCAGCAGCCATAAATATGTAGGAAAGAAAGGGGCCATCTCCTAACAAGCTGGTTATCTCCAGAGGAAAATTGCAGCACTTTTTATTAGATTTTTTTAGATAATTAAAAAGAAGTGATATTATCCTGCTGATTATTTATCTCTATGGGCTTAGTTCACATGAAATAATGAGCAGTGCCAGCTGATATTCCCTCATACAATCACTATTTTATCTTCAATTTTGAATAGAGGATATTTGTTCTGAGAGCCTCTGTTTTTACAGTGATAACTGTAAACCACAAGTGACTGCATTTTAAAAGATCCATGGGAAAGCTTCAAAATGCAACTCAACTGCAGCCTGCAGGCTTGGAAAAGCAAATAAAAAATCTGAGCTTTATTACTAATAGTTTTAAATCTTGCATGCTTTGAAATGTTGGGATGCCAGCATAGTCTGCAAGGCGAGAAATTACCAAGTTTAACTGCTAGGACCTAAAAGTAGTGTATGCACAGTGTTTTGTGAGAAGGCCATTTAATATGTGGGCCAAGACTCTTCTAGGTTTATTGTAATACTTTGATCTAATCTTGATGTGATTCATTGTCCGTGACAGAGGAAAGCCTTGAACCAGAAGCACAGAGGTTGCCACAATAAAGAAAATTCCTGATCAATCATCTGCTCCCCAAAAATGACTTCTACAAGGAGCAACAACCTGGCTGTTGTCCCCAGGTATGTGATGATGTGATGTGGGGAAGGCGGTGAGGTCTTCTCCTGCCCAAGGCCTCCCTCGGACGCCCGTGCACATCACAATGTCTTCATTGGCACCTCTGGGAGGCTGGCATGGGGTGGGGGCTACACCCCCCGTAACCCTGGTTGGTCTGTCAGGGAGGACAGACCCAGCCTGAGCCCCCAGGAGTTCTGTCCCTCTGCCCCGGGGTGAGGGGACAGAGCGTGGCCCTAGGCCCTCAGAGCCCGGTTGCCTGGCAACAGCGAGGCCTGGCCCAGCCACCATGTTGAGGCCTGCTCTGTCCACCACGGCGCTCTCGTCCTCTGCGGTGGCGCCGGCCGCCCTCAGCCGCCTGCAGAGCCTGGGTGGGTGTGCGCAGGGCTCGGGGGGCTGCTGTGGTGACTCCTGCCCCAGCGCTGGGCGGGAGGGCTGGTCTCCCTGGGGACAATGTCCCTCCAGCCCCGGGCGGGCAGAAGCAGGGAAAGGCCCAAACCTTGTATTGTACATATATTTTCTACTGTGGGGATGTGTGGAGCCAGGGCTTAATAGGGAAAATGGGTATTATTTCGCCTTACCCTTTTTTGCTGTTTTAAATATCTGCCCAAGAAAATATGGCTACCGTTATCCCCATGGCTGCAGTGGCCATGGACTCTCTTTCCCTGTTTACGTGCAGCCTGGTTTACTGGGGTTAATGCAGAAGACATAAAAACCGAAGGGAAGTGTCACTGCAAGTGTTTGGTGGGGAAGGGCCATTTGTAGGCCATGTGTTTCTAAATGAGATGGCTGCCTTGGTTATTAATGCATTTCCTCCTTGTCTTTTTCATTTTACTGTCACATATGGGGCCATCTGGTTCCCCTGTGGGACTCCCAAGACTTTTTGGCAAGCACATATGTGAAGATGTCTAGGGTTTTTCCTCTTCAAGCCTTTGTGCTACATCTTATTTCTGGAAACTCTGCTTAAAAAAGTTGTCATGGACAGCTGCAGTCTCTACCTGTAACACAAACCTCCTTGCTATCACCAGTGCTGACATTGTCGGGCAGCACTGAGAAAAATCCTCCTTCAACTACGAGTCTGGTGGCACATTAAGAGAGTGAATGCACTTTGCACGGTGGTTCAGGCGCAGTGGCAGGTGGTGTGAGACAGATGCTTGTGGTCTCCTCAGCCTCTGAAGCATGCATGTGGCATGGTATCTGAAGGCAGAAGGAAACTTTAAATATGCTCAAAGCACAAATTCATTCCTTTCAGGTCTTGAGAGGTTAGAAGCAATTGAATTGTCTTGAATGTTAATTTTTTTTCCTGTGCTGTATCAGATAAGGACCTGCTTATGGAGCTGTTGGGCCTTCTTGGAAGATAAATGGGACCTATAGAATCACATTTATCATGGTGTCTCTTGTAAGAAATACAGCCTGCTTTCAGGGTAGCTGGATGGATTACAGAGATGCAAAACTGGAACAATTCAGCAACCAGCAACTCAGTATGAAGGCCTTCATGAAGGAGATGAAGCAATGACTAAAACTAGAATAAATTTGCTTTAGAAGGACAGAATAATCATCATGCAAGAGAAGGATTGCTTCAAGTGTAAGCAAGGGAATTGCACTATGAGTAATAAAGTTAGCCAGAGAAAAAGCACCAAATAAGCCAAGTACCAGGAGATACATTTCAAACAAGTTTTATCTGGCTCTCAAATACTCCTCTTTGAGAGGCAGGGGCAGACGTGTATTACAGCTGAGCAGTCTCGAGGGATGGATTCCGCACTGGGGGACACAGCCTCTGGTTATCAGTTCAAATTTTCCAATTTCAGAACATTCAAAACTTTACATCACTGTCAAATCTGTTTAATGGAAAGTTATTCTTGTCTAACAAAACTGGTTTCTTATAAATAGCGAGGACTGGGCACAGCTTGTGGTTATAGTGTATCACAAAAATTAACTTCTGGAGGCCTCAGCTGTCAGACTAAGGGCTGTACAGAACTAGGGCCTGAGCTCCCCTGTTGGCTTTGGGATTGGTTGCAGGGCATTATCTGAACAGCTTGGTTTCAAAGGCTGTACAATTATAATGTCCCTCAAAGAGCTTATAACCTAGAGGTCAGTAAAATGCATACACAGATGAGACAAATGGCTTGGGGTGACATAAACTCTAGTATGAGATCTAAGATGATGTGGAAGCACTTCATCAGTAGATGTCCGTGGTCTCAGTACTCTGCCCTCCCAGCCACTGTCAGGCTGCAGTTCATCCTGTGCCCAAAAGAGCCAGGGGGGTTGAGGAGGGATTTCAGGTGGGACAAAGCAGTGACTATAGTTTTTGAGAATGTGGTATGCAAGTAATGCTTTGCTGTGCAGGGAGGATGAACTGATGCTGTTCTGAAGCCAGAAATTTGTGCCTGTGGCACTGAAGGAGAAAGACCAGGAGGGATGGAAAATGGATAGCTGACATTTTTTGCATATAACCTTGATTTTTATGACACTTTTAGGCTTAAGGGTTTGATTAGGAGAAGAGTTTTGGCAGTGAAGAGGGTGGGATAAAAGGCTGGCTGAATTTTGGAGCAGCATGTAGGAAAAAAATGGCAAGACTTTTCAGAGAGATCTTTTTTTTTAAGAAAAACTCTGCATTTGGGAAACCTATGCTTCACTAATGTTAGTTTACATCTGGCATTTAGTTTTGGTTTAATAACAGACATGGAAGGAAATTGAAAATATCTGAATGCTTTATCTCAACTTTTTTTCTGAAGGAGGTGTTTCATCTAGGAAATATAGATTTTGAGAGAGCAAGTGTAAGTACAAAAGAGGCGAGAAAATAAAATAGATAAAAAGAAATCAAGAGGGGGTCTAGAAGAAAGAAGACCTAAACAACTGGAAAAAAATTCTTCACAAGCAGAACTTAAACTAGATTTTAACGTGAATTTTCATTTATGCACAATATGCCTTAAATTTTATTATGTTTCCTGAGGAAAATAGCTCACAGTTCTGTTGATTTTAAGGTGGTAAAAAGACTGTGATTTCAGACTGCTATCATTAGAAAGAATTGTCTGGAATTACTACTAGTCAGTGAAGCTGGGGCAAATTCTGCTCTTACACTACCCACTCTACTGTTTGCTGCATATATAGGCTTGTTTTCTGACATCTCTCCTGCTAACAGTTCACAGAAAATGCCTAACTGGTAGATGATCATCATCAGGCCTGAAGATGGGCAGGTAGGGCAGAGGTAGCAGCTGCTCCTGGCCTTCATTCCCACCAACTCTGGATAAAGATCCTAGTGAAATGGGACAGTTGCTACTTTTCAAACAAGTTAGTAGGTCAAATTAAAAACAGAGCTCTCATCTCAGCTGGCTGAGTGCTTTATCTTCACTACAAATTCACTTGTGCTTGGATTACGAATTTTCTTTTTCCCCCTTCTATGAGGATTTAGTCTCTGTTACAAAATCCGGGTATAAAAAAATTTCATGCCACTGTAACAGGTACAATAATCTTTTGGATGAATTCAAATCCTTCCAATTATTATTCCAGCTCAAGCTAAATTAATTTTAACAATACAAAGAGTAGCTTCTGGAGTAATGTAAATCTCACTTCAGGCTTTGATGAATCCGGATTAGTATTTTTGGTTGGAAAGAGACATAATGAAGCCATGACTGCTTGGAAAATTTCTAAAGATTAGCTACACCCTGCTTAAAGGGAAATTATTTTGATCCACAGCTTTTACTTCAGTTTAAAAACCTCTGTAAACTTCTCTGAGTGACTTTTTGAAAAGATTAATTCTGCCGAATTTAAGTTGGAAGCATTTTGTGACTGAAAATTTTACTAGGTCCTGTGGAGTTCATATGCCACTTGTGCATCAGCTTTTTTTGTGCACCAGAAGGAGCAGTATGAAAGATGCTGACCTACTTTAGAACAAGAGAAAACAGATTTAGCAAATAATTGAAAAATAAATCCTTCTTTTTCAGAATAATTCTTGCAATAGAGCAATATTTGAAGATTAAGAACTATACATTCTAATTTCACTGTATTTTTCATTTAGAAAAACACTTAAAAAATGAATACTGTCCATTCAGTGGGGAAATTGTGCAGTGTCTTGAAGATACTGTTGCTGCTATTAAGAAACTGGTAAGAAAAATCTAATATTTAGTTTCAAATATGTGGGAAAGAGTTGGTAGCCATGAAATTAATCTTTTATGGTTGTACTATTAGAAGTGTTCTCTTGTGTGAGTTATATTCTACCTTAAGTGAGAGACAGGCAGTTTGGAGTGAAGTTGGTGGGTGCTTGTGTGCACTTTGCTGCCTGCAGAAGTTTGGCTATAATAGAACAAACCAACCTGACTAGTTTAGATCACACAGCTGATCCAAGCATTAGCTCACCTGCTGGTATTTTAGTGGCAGAACAGTAGGTACCATTTATACTAGGGGCTAATGAAATTTGAGGCATGCCCAGCCTTCTGTTGAAGTGAATAGAAGGGTCTTATGCTCAGCATAGTAAATTGGAACTCAGGGTTGAAGTTTTGTTCCCAACTCTATTGTGTCTTCATAGTTTGCTTTTGTGCAGGAAGTGTAAGCTCTGAACCTACAGTGATTTAGTAGGATCATCACAAAAATCACTTGAAGGCAAAGGTCTAGTCATGTAGAGCTTTTTACATCATAAGGGCCTTAACGCCATCGGTGCAAGGGAGAAAAATAATGCTTTCTTCTCATGGCTGCTGTGAGGATACACCCACTAATGTTAGTGCGTTCTGCAGATGGTACAGAGTTCAGCAGGTAGGTGGTTTGCCCGATGACTAGGTGCAAAGGGATTTTTTTCAACAGTTTGTCTTACCTTGAAACAATTGCATTGTGTGTGATAATAAGAGACTTCATAGCAGTTATGAGCTGAGGATGGCTGTTCATAGGTACCTAACTTTTGCTGTAAGACCTCTGAAGCCATTAAAACCAGAATGGTTTCAAACAGAAGGTATTTTAAAAGTATCTCCATAATGTATTTATCTAGGTAGGTATAAATCTTGTAAAACTTTCCTTTCTCCTTCAGTAGGCCTCTAAATCATCTATTTCAGACCAGCTCTGCATTAGTCTATCAGATGAGTGTTTTATGTAAGGTGCTGAAATCATAAAGCTGTTTTCTTTTTCACGGCTTCAGCTAAATGATGGTGTAACTCATACAAAATTAAAAACTTTTACACATTTATTTTACACCTCTAAATATTTAAATAAACATCTTCCCAAGGAAATGAGAGTCATTTAAATGCGTGCATATAGAATTTGCTCTGTAGACAGTAAAATTCAACAGCAGACAGTACAATTCAACAGTATCTTTTCTTCCCACAGTGTCTCAGCTGGTGATTGTAACTGCTAGCAAAACTGAAGGAGAAAGATAGGATTGGTTTTATGCATAAATTGTGACACCAAAGTCAACATCCATTTAAGAACTGATTTCTTTTCCCAGACATTTGGGGCTTCATCAACCCACCTACAATTCCCAGTCATACAAATTTGGGGATTCAGTTATTTGAGGGCTTCTCCCACAAGCAGTTGTCTGTTTTCCCTTGCTCCACCATCACTCTAAAAGTGACCCTTTTCATACCATTAACCATGAACCAGAAGATTACTTTCTAGTGTGTGTCAAGGCCAGCTGGAGACCCCCTTCTTCAGCATAGCTTCAGGCCACAGAGAAATGATGCTCTTCTGTTGCTTAAATAACACCTTTCATGCACTATGGCAGAAGCTGACAGCTAAGACCTTCCCTACCAGCACAGCTTCGGTAGCGGAGATGTTGATAATGGCTTCCTGCAGGTTGTTAACAGTCAGAAGCCAACAGTTCCTGGAGATAGACAGGCTGTTCAGCTACCTGTGAAACAAGTTAGTTGTTATTGTGAAGAGTGAAGGAAAGGAGGAAAGACAGCAAGTATGAGCAAGGGGAATGATATACCTAGGCATGGAAAATATCCAGTATTAACTAACTAAAAAAAGAAATAATGGTTTTGTAAGGAAGAGGTGCTTTTTCATCGGTTGTGTTACTTGGTTCTCACTTGTGGATTTTTTAATTGTCAGGAAGAAATTCGAAGGCATACCCTTGAACGTCTAGAAGAGGAGACTATAAAAAACAGCAATCTTCGCTTCAGAATGTGGAATTTTCCAGGAGAGATTATTGCAGAAATGACAGGTAGCACTGACTTAACCAGCTCTGAAAAAATTTTCTATGCATTTAAACAAATGGAGATATTCTGTAAAATAAATCTTACTGCTAAAGGTAAATCACTTCCAATAATAATGTATTAATGAAAGAAGATAGGTGTTTGCTGATGTATGATACTGTGAGGCATTATTCTCTCACATGAGAGTGTAAATGAGATATATCTTCACTGAAGACCATGCACAAGCGCTAGAGGAATGGCTGGAGAACTGCAGCATCCAGTTCTGATCCCAGCTGTGCCACAGCCCTTCTCTGATACTTGAGATGGAGCACTTGAGTGCTCTGTGCTGCAAGTTCCCTCTTTGTGAGGTTGGGATAATAATGCTTATCTGATGTGACATTACTGTTGGGTGGAGTTCATCTAACCAAATGCTTATCAACTGTCTCTTTTAGACAGTGAAGAGAAAGAGGCAATTCTAGGCATGATTCATCTCACCCTAGAACAGATATTTAAAGCAAGTCAGAAGAATCATGAGTTGGAAGTGCCTCTTCTCTCCAGGGCTATGGAAGGAGACTAAAGCCTTAGCTCAAATGTAGGTATCTAGATGAAAATAAAGTTTGAGCTCAATTTCTTTTTTTTTTTTTTTTCCCCTCAGGTATGGCTTGACTTTTAAGGTGACCGCGGCGTATTCTGCTACCACCCTCCTATTTGCACTGTAGTCACAAAGCAAAGTGGTCAGGGAGTAGATCTAGATGAATGTTAGGATTTCTTCTTTTTGGGAGAAGCAAGGGAGTTGGAGTTCTTTATCTGGCTAACCATGAGGCTGCATGATTGTTAGTGGGGGCACAGGAGGAGGGATGGCAACATGGCAGGGTGGCCAGGGAGAGCAGGACTGCTCCTTCTGGAGTACTGTAGAGTTATATCAGCTTTAGGTTCATTGTGAAAGAGTAATCAGAGCTTTTCTTTCTTCCCCACCTGCCTCCAGCTACATTCTGTGTTTGATGATTACTTTCTTATAGCAAGTTTCCTCCCTCACCTTCTCTCTGCCTATACCACGTGCTTGCTATGCAGTTAGTCGGTTGTTTATACTAGCTGTTCCCATTCTGCACTAAGTGTTTTTGCGTGGGTGGATGTACACTAATGTGACTGTTACCTCAGAAGCTGAAAAGATGCTGTAGTACAACGCCCCTGCACAGAGGAGCTTTATCCACAGTGTGTCTTCATGCAGGCTCTTCACTTTCACAGACCAGTGGCTCTTCTGGGAGGAATGCTATTGAATTGCAAGCCAGGTGATCCTGTTCCTTGTCCCTGGCTGCCACAGCTGGTTATGCAGAAGAATTTTTTTTTGGGGGGAGGAATAATTTTCATCAGTTCACAATACGTCTAGGGAATTTCTTAGACATATAGTATGAAAAAGAGCAATTGTTCTGTGAGAACACAGCAGGCTTCCTCTCGTTGATGAATGCAGATGACTCAGGGAAAATGTGGTAAGACTAAACTACTGAAATAACATGTGTGATTTCAGGGATGTTAGTGTCTTAGAATCACAGCTACCCCTTGCCAGGTGACAGTAGAAATAGTAGTGAATTAAAGATTATGGATCAATCCCTTAATGTCTTATCTTGTATATACCTTTCTATAGCTAAAAGGCTTCTGCATGTTTTGTATTTATTTTTAAGCTCTTGTTGCTGCTGCACGTGAATCTAGTGCTGCTAAGATACATCAGCTGCAGTCTGCATTGAAAAGCATTTCTTATGAAATTGAATTACTGCATGAGAAGCAACGCCTTTGTGAAAGACAGAATGCTGCACTGTGGTATGTATTCATTTGAACAAGGAAAACCATGGCAAGATGATTAAGGAGAACTGAAATGTTATCAAAACATGCTGAGTAGTGCTCGGCCCTCACCCCTGCAGCTAGCCACAAATGTTCCTAGGCAACTCTTTGCTGCAGCAGCAACCCTGGTTTTTAAGATCTTGTTTCTTGAACAGCAGAGCCTGCCTGGTACTGCCTGCCCTCTGTAGCCCTGATAAGCTCGCTTAGGGAAAAACTGTCTGCAGCGTTGCTTCTCACACCTGCAGGGAGAGTTTTCTTTTTCAACAATTAATGTTAAGGAACTACTAGAGACAAAAATCATAGTTTTCAGTTAAAAAAAGAAGTGTGGAAGGAACTCTGAATCAGCAACTGTGCTAGAGAACCATCTTCCCCTTCAAGAGTTACCCCAAGAGGATAGAGAGACTTAGGAGATGATACTTGTTTTCTCCCTCCCAGATTTCATGTTACTGTCACCTTCTGCCATGCTGCTAGAGCTGTTCAAAAGTAACTCACAATGCATTTTCTTAAGGGAAGCCTACTTTCTTTGTTCTTTCAATGCTTGCAAGCAGCCTTTCCATTTTTAATGAAACTCGTGGAAAATCATCACATCAGTAAAAGTAAAACTTTGAAAAAGTTGTAATACAAATGACTGAAAGCTGTTTCACTGGAATGCAAGGTCTTAGATGGTCTTCATCACAGGTACCGCTGCACTTCATGCTTTATAGTATGTATAGTGCTGTAGTAGACTGAGTTGCTAACATACGGATAGGGAAGTACTCATTTTCAGTGAACATCTGAACCAAGTCTTCAATCTGAATGAATGGTAGGAAATATAATTTTCATCTATTATTTATTTTTTTCCAGTGAGGAACAGGAATACTTGCGGACACAGTATAAAGAAAGAGTAGACTTGCTGAATGAAAGGATGGCAATGAAAGATAACACAAATGTTCGCTTAATTGAAACTTCTGATAAAACAAGAGATATAGAAAGAGAAATAATCAGGGCAAAGGCAGCGTTAGCAGAATTGAAAGAAAAAATAGCTGAAAAAATGAGTAAACTTAAGAAAGAGAGAGAAGAATGTGATAAAAAGGTAAAGGTTTTGAAATGTACTTCACAGTTTTACTGATAGTTACATAATGCCAAAACTAAAATGACGTTAGAAATTATTCCAGATGTTGTATTTTGCTTTCTCATATGGAGCTAACGTATGTCTCCACAGCAGCACAAACAGAAAAATTACTCTCTTGACATCGGGTACACACATGCTGTTTTGACTTCTGTATATATGTGCTTATGTATATGTGGTGTATATACATATATACACACACACACATCAAAATTGCATGGTATATGAAATTTGTTTTCTAGCAGCACATCTCAATGTCATGTCTGTATTGGTGTTTCTTACTGACTGTGGGACAAATAATCATGTACTGGGAATTCAACCCCTCCAGGCAAACTGCTTAAAATAAAGGTACCTATGTTTTCCAGCAAGCTCTGAGATAAGGTTTTACTGTTTTTTATCTTCTGCCCTACTTTCAGTTGTGTATATTTGATATCCTTTCTGAACGATAACATAAAACCAGATGATCAGATTAAAAGAAAACCTCCTAGCAGAAAATGTGGTATAATCAAGTTCCTACACTGGAATAAAATCACATGAAATTTTGACAGATGAGGTCTTAGTTTGCATGTTATATTAATTAATTATTGTTTCTTTTTCTTATAGGATTTTGTCATTTGGTACATAGCTGTTGCTTTTGCAGAAAGTTATTTTCTTCCAGGGTGAATTTTGTGCTCATTTAATTTTGGAAGGCTTCAGACGTTTTAAAAGAAGTTTTTAAACAATGCACAGTACATTGCTCAATTAATTGTATTGTTTTTAATGTAGAAGATAGAAATGAAAAAAATCCTTGATACTCAGGAGGCAAAAACTTCCAAGAAAAAGCATGAATTTGAAAACTTGAATATAAAACTTCTGGACCTACAGCATTTGATAAGTCTGAATTCAATGGTAAGTTATATACAAAATTGTTCTGGTTCATTACTGCAAGGATCAAAATTCAATTCATAATTGGTCAACGTGAGGGGAATTTATAGAGAAACACAGTCCCTCCCTTTTACGAAGAAAAATAAGCTTGCATGACGTCTAATTGACTGACATTATTAACTATTAGTTACTCGGTTATAAGGTCACTTTCAAAAATAGAACGTCCATATAGACTGTTTTGACCAGCTTAATGAAACAGTTGGCTGCTCTGTGCTGGTCAATCTATTTATCAGCACATTGTGGTAGGGAATATTAGAAAAAGTCAGTGAAAGGATGACTTGGATCCCAGTCCTGCACGTGCCTCTGGTGGAGCTTGTTGGAGGAATAGCTGAAAAAGAGAAATGATAATCAACAGATATTTAGTGGATGCAAACTATGATCTAAGGGGAAGAAATAGCAAGAAATTTAGAAAAGACTACTTCAGATATTATGAAAGAGTTTGTACTGGAAAAGTGTTGTAGAAACTAAAATAAGCAGGGAGAATCTATTATGCTCAACTGCCTGGGAATGCACTCAGCAGGGTAAGTAACTCCACACTGGTGGACATGACAATTTTAAGGAGGCTCAAGATCTGGAAAGTCAAAGCTAATAGGGCTAAAAGACAACAGGCATTCTCTGTCTGCCACCTATTTAATATCGGCTTCCAGTTCAACACTGCCTACTCTAGAACTACTTTTCCCTTTTTATAGGGATAACTTACTAGAGAAAAGTAAGGAAAAATCAGTGTCTTCATCTTTCCTTTTATGATTTCTTGCAGACTTGACTAAAACTATGTGCATTCAGTTTAACATCTGCTAAATTACCTCAGCACTACTGAAACCAACCATACTGCAAAACTAATAGTTGTGTAATGAGTTGAGCCAAACTGAGATGTAAAACATCATTTTCTGCCCTAGTCTTGCCAACTTCTGTTAGAAGCACTGCTGTCCTCCCAGTAAAAGTCCTTTCTGTCTGAATGAGTATCATGTTAGTAAAAATTTCAGTTGTATCTGAGTTAACTCTGCAGTGAGATTCCTTTAAATGACAGATTTCATAGGTTAATTTTTTAAAGTTTCTTTTCATTACCAAGCTGCATTGATTTTTTTTTTTAACTCTTTCAGTGATTAAATACAGTAAATACAGCAAATACAGCAAATATGGCCTTAACCGCTGCTTCCTCAGTATTCTTTCTTTGCAGGCTGTTGTAATTTTGACTGTGAAATCTCAGAGTGGCTAGAAAATGTCATGGCTAGAGTGTCATGCAGATGTTATGAAAGCTTAAAAAAAAAGAAAAAAAAGACCAGTGGCAGTAAAGGGATTCATTATCTGCTGTTCTGGAAATTTCGTATGTTTTGACATTGTTGTATTTGTATAGGCTATATTTAATGAGGAAAATCTCATAGCAAAACTGAAAGAAAAAAGCAAGCAACTGGAAAAAAACCTGGAATTTAAGACGACAGACATGTTGGCACTCTCAGAGAAGAAGTAAGAATTATTAGACCATTTGATTTGATCTTTTTGCTAAACCTGCATCGGTGTTTAAGGGATTTTTTGCCCAATATTTAAGAAGAACCAGCCAAATTCTATGAAGTGTGTGAATTATGTAATGGGAATCTTTCTATTGGCTTCAGTGGGTGTACAGTAAAGACTTGGAGGACAGCTGGAGTTAATCTAAATTAGCTGTATGATAACAAATATTCACAAACAGTGCCCTTTGGGCTAGTTATACTGTTATTCTAACAATATGCATGGTTGGAAAGTCAGTCATTACTCTCTGCATATGCTATCATCGTCCTATCAACTGGAATACTTACATTTGCTGTGGCACAGAGATTTCTTCTGTATGTTACCTGAGATGCAGAGCATTGCAAATGATGTGAATAAGCAAAATAATCCAAATATCATTCTGTGTGCTTGTCTATGTTACACCCATGGAGCTCAATGTAGAGATCCTCAATTTAGTATTATCCAGGCTAGCTCCATAGCTGCTTCTCTTCTGACTCTGCCATAGCCCTTCTGAAGGGTTATATGACCAAAATGATGGGGAGAAAAACTGACACTCTTCCTGGTGATTCAAACTTCTTGTTTGAACCCATTTCCCTGTACAAGCTGAATTGAGAATCCCTACAAAGAAGAAAACGAGTTCTTGAAATCTTGGGTAAAATTATTGCTCTGAACTCTACTATTTTTCTTGATGGTAGAACTAATTCATTAATGTCTTCATGAAATGAATGTTGCCATTAATTAACAATGTAATTACTGTAAAAAATGAGCTTCAGCCACCATCCAGCCATGGCCCTTGATCCTGTAGGCGGTTATAAATTGCTTATCTTTACTCTCCTGAGTATTAACTTCAGTAGAAATATTTGTGCTAAGGAAGTTGACCATACTCATGTTTTGAGGGTCCAAACATCTGATAATGACCAAAGAGCTGTGGGCTATGGTGAATTTCATAGCCTGGATGTAACAGAAGCATTGTCTTTCTGTTCTTCTTGTGCTGCATTTTTATAGCTGCTAAGTGTTGTGAATGTCTTTATTTGTTTTAGAGTGTTTGTCCTTCATAACTTATTCTACTATTTGATGTAACAGATGAGTTTGGCAGTTGAGTTAAAGAAAGGATCTGGTCAATGCATTTTTTCCTTCACAGTGTTTGGCACATGCTCTCAAAGCCTGGTCAATATGGATTTCTGGTTCTATATTTGTTTGCTACAAGACTACTAGGATGCTGGGGCTTTCTATTCCTTTTTTTTCTTTTTGATATCCTCTCCTCTGTATCCGATTTCTTTCTTCAAACACTTCTTTAGGTAGGCTCATGCTTCTTGCCTGACTCCTGTTTTGTATAAAAGGTAAAAAAAGCGAGTATCCCTTGTTCTGACTGCATGCTGTAAAACATGCAAATGCACAAGAAGCATAAAGTATAAGCAAGATTTATACAAGCAAGAAGTATAAATCTATGCTCAAACTTTCCCTTTTTAACCTGTAGACCTGTTGCTGGTAGGACTTATCTACCTGAAAGCCTATCTGCTTTCTCCTTGTATACTTCTTCTATCAGTTTGTCTGTAGAAAATACTGCCTCTCCCCACAAGCCTTCCTTGCCTTGTACTTTAAGAACTTGTAGTAGAAAGCCTACTAGTTCTGTATGTCTTTACCTTATTTGCAGGTTTTATTCTCATCAGATATATTAGAGGAAAGTAATGAATAAAGATACTTGAATGGAATAGAGCTCAAATGTGTGTGGGCATAGCTTCTGTTCACATGAGGGGCCCGAGAATAAGTATGCATAATTTTTTTATTAGTTTTTTAAATTTTTTTTTTGCTAATACCTTCCTAAATATGTCTACATTGGCTTTTTTTAATAGGATTCAGCTTGATTCTGAGTTACTGCTTTTACAATCAAAAATTGCCCAAGAAAAGGAGGATTTCAATAAGGAACTTGAAAAGGTAAGAGAGAGATTTTTATTCTGGCTCAGAGTTTTTACTAGGCCTTGTCTTGTTGAAACACTCAATGAGAACAGGCCTGCATGAAGTGTGACGTGAGGTGCTTTAGGTGCTTTCATTTGCCTGTGCCTCTGTGCTTGATGAGTGCGAGCAGGGAAAAGGGGCACAAACATTTGCAGGACAAGCGGCCTCTACCTTCTACTCTAATTGAGCCTTGGAGGTCACACTGGAGGTAGGGCCAAGATCTTCTCTTTAGCTGAGGCCATGGGCTGATGTTGAAAGACTTAAGGGGCACTGAGAGGTGGGGTGAGCTTGAGGGTGTGGTCTTGTGTGCTGGGATGCAAATGATTTGGGAGGGAGTATATGTGCAGTAAGAGAATGGGGCAGTCGTATGTAGGAGGATTGTTGGGAGATTTGTTAACAAGGATGAAGTTGGGCTCCTGGTCCGGAAAGTTGAGTGTGCAGTTTTCATAGTCATTCTTGCTGACTTGCTCCATGCTTTTTTACGTTAATATTAACTTCTGTTGCATGTGGGGAAAGTCTAGCTAGCGGTGGCCCTCCATCTGCTGAACCTGTGAAGGAACGCCGACTGCCTGAGATTATTGTTGTTATGTAGACTACACACATCTATCAGGGGGTGGTTTCCTAGTTATGTTCATAACTTCTCCTCCAAAGTTGTACATATCAAACAAGATGTTGGTCCATTAAAAATGCTGCCATACTGACATTAGGCAGCACTAGGTGGGAGCCACATTCTCCCCATCCCATGGCCACCCCACCTGCTCTTCTACTGCATTCCTAGCATCAAAAGCCAGGACTCCAATCATCATCTTCCTATTTCCTTTTTCTCTTCCATCTTCCTGCCCTTGCCTCCTTCAGCCAGGACCCATGACTCCTGCTTTCTTCCATCTTGATATTGTGTGCCCACCATCCCAGTGTTCCTTCATCGTCAAGCTTTCCTCATTTCCACTTCATCACTCTTTGTAGTCCGCACAGTGGAAGTCGCTGCCTCCAGCTGGAGCAAGGTACCATGTGTCTGGGAGCAGCATACAGCTTGCAGGCTGTTTCCGAGTGGCTGGTTTGAATGAGGCCATGGAAACGAAGATCCAGAAACGTGATCTTGATGTGACATCTCTATATGTTAATTACATACATGCTGTGAATCTTGATTCATTGTAAATTTCTCCAAGATTTTTTTTATTAAAGGCACTATAGCAGTATAGAATGTTATTATAACGTAAAACAGAGACAGAAATAATAATAAGCTAACATCTGTGGTCCTTATTTCTAGACTAAGGAAGAGCTATGCGATGCTAAATGCCTGAATAAAAAACTTAAATTAGAAAATAAAGCTGTGCGCCAAAAGTATGAACAAGCACTGGAAGAACAACAATGCTGGGCTATAAAAAGGGATGAGATGGTGGCAAAGTAGGTTTTATCTGTCAGCTTTTGAATACAGATTTCTTAAGTTTGTGATTTTTATGAATAAAGCTTTTCTTGTACATAGTGAGATCATGTTTCTGACAAAGTATCTAACATTTCTTTTTTCTTCTGGTAGATTGAGGAAACTATCTGTTTTGTTGGATGAAAAGCGTGAATTTCTGGCAAATCATATGATGGAAAAGAAAAACTTAGAGAAAGAAATTGAAAATCTTGAAGACAGCCTACTGTATGTAATCTTTCAATCCTGACAATAGTAAATGGTCTCAGTACTGTTTACTCAGGAGTTCAGCTGGTTTAAGAGATTCTGAAATGTAATATTCAATAGGGAAGTTAAATGGGTTTATAAACTATACTAGTAGGCTGGTATGAAACTTCATACAAAAAAGAGGTTAGCTGCCAGTTACCCTAATTTAATCTGCGGTTTCTTATCACCAAGAAATGCACATACAAATAATGAAGGCTATTGAAGCAGTGCAGGATGTTAAACTTCACAAACAGTTGTGACTGTGAACTCTGTACTGTACCAGGTCTTGGACCAAGCCACTACCGTTTTATGGTGGTATCTGAGAAAATCTGCTTTTACTCAGATAAATGTAAGTAACCACAGATTTGCCCTGTACACAGAAGTCCTCTGAGAAAGAAATCTTTGGCTTGTGTGATCTAAGCAGAACAGACATCCTGTGCCCTATGCAGTGGGTTATAGATGGGAGGAGCGTGGCCAAAGCACTGCAGCTCTCTGTTAGCTTGTAGTTGGTGGAAGAGATTTGGCATTTTGCTGCCATAGGGTGAGGGCAGACCCATGTGTGCTGACCCCAGATATCCTGCTTTGGACCCAGTTCATCATTTGGTAGAGAATCAGGAGATCAAAGCCTTACGTTGCACGCTACTAACCAAATTGTGTCATGTAAGAAGGGTAAACCTGACAAAAAGGAGAGCTTTTCTTTTTGTCTCTTCTGGAGTTTCATCCTTTGCAAGAGAAAGTAAAAAGGTTCAGTCAATTATTCTTATGTCCCCCAAACCTAGCAGAGCCAAATATTTGCATGCACTCTGTGTTTTGAGTGACACAAACTGTGCTTGTTCTATGCAACATTTTCACAGTGTTGCACTGAAGGGGCTGTGCTCCTGGGGTCTTCCTGTTATCTAAATCCTCCTGAGGAATGTTTTGTTAATATGGAGTTGCCCTACTTATGGATATAATTATAACTAAAAAGTAAGAAAATAATTGCTCACCTCCCTTTTCCTACTGAATGACAAAACATACAATACATTTATTCTGCTTTGTAGGAAAAAAAGTAAATTTCTCTCTTGATAGGATAAGTATCTGCATTTTTCCTGACAAAGGAAATATTGTTGCTATGTAAATGTGGGATGCAAGAAATAAGACCATGAGGTAGTTGCACACTGCTAAAAAGGAGGTAGCCATGCAGTGGTAAAGAGGATGAGAACTTGTAATGAAGTGCAATGGAGTCTACAGTATAAAACTCAGTTAACAAGATAATGAGGTGAAATAAGCATCGCATAGTATCTTGATGCTGATTGGATATCTACACTAATTTTAGTAAAGGAAAGAGTTGTAAGAGCTTTCTCCAGAGACAATCAGCTCTTAATTTCAGACTTTTAAACTAGACTACATGGAACTGTGCAAAATGCACCTCAGCTATGACCTCTTAGAAAAGCTGATTGAAAAATTCCCTTCTCCCCATCCCTGTCCTCGTACTTCTCTAGGGTTTTATTTTATGTTTTTACGTAATTATCTTGTTCTGTGAATTTTCACTGGTTTCACAACATCCCTCTATATCAAACCCAAAATAATTTAGTTTCAGTGGACATCATAGACCTCCCAGTCACTTTAACAGGGCCACCAAACTTGAAATCAAAATTAAGATATTTTTTTAAGTTTTATTTTCTCTAAAAGTAATACGCAATGTATTCAGAATCTCACCATTCACCTTACAAGACTGACCAATTATTTTTTTTTAATAAGCAATTTTAAATGAAGTCTGTCAGATTTTGTTCAAAGAGGGCAATCTTAAATTGATTAAATCCACTGAACTGAGAAACCCACCAAGCTGACAATAGTGAATGTAGTTTTAGAAAGTATGGAATGGAAGTATAATTTTTCACTGTTTTCTAATAATTATTTGGGACACATTCTGCTGCTAGTAAAATGCCTTGAAGTGCTGGCTTGATACATTTAGCTTTGCATTTAGAACAATAAAACCTTAGGAAGAAAGCCCCATACTATCTTTTTGTAAATCTACATGGGGTTTGGAGTAGGTGTTTCCCACCACCTTTGTGTCTTGAAGGAGTGAGAATCACTGGTTTCATGCTACCAACCTTTTTAATGTATTGAACTCTCCTAGAATGGGTTGAATACATACAAAGTTCATGCATTTTAATATTTACCACACATAAACACTAGAAAATACATACTAAGAAATCAAAATAAATTGATTTGTCCATCTGGCCAGAAGTTCTACTTCTGAAAATGCTCTTTTGTAGTACTTGCTACTAATACATTAGCTACTAATACAGTTCATTTCCGAAATATCCATTCTTGTGTTTTGCATTTGTTTATTGCTTCTGGCTTGAAAAAATACTCCTGGATTTGCCTTCGTTCCTAACAAGAGCCTCTGAATTTAAAACTGATGTTTCTAACCTGAGAAACAATGTGTTAACACACAGCTATTGTTGAACACTACAATACGTGTAGGTTTTTTGAGATGTGACCCACAGGTACCATATTGTCTCTCTCCAACTAGTGTAAGTGCTTAGCATGTTGGTTGGTGAGAAAGAAATTTGGAAAAACTGTACTAAAATTTTGACATAGAGTAAGCACTCTCCAAATCTTCAGCATTATTTCTGAAAGTTTAACTTTCTCCCCCCAGAAATATCAAGGAGAGCTATGAAGAAGAGCTGGCATCTCTAAAGCAAGATTTGAAGACAGAAAATAAGACAAGGTAGGATAAACTAGAAAGTGTGCATTGTATCTTTAAAACAAAGCAGCAAATTAGTGAATTACTGCATCTTGTTGCTGCTATTATATCGGAGAGAGAAACCCAAAACCTTCTTACGTAAATATTCAGTGATATAATGGCAAATAACAGGGCATCTCCTCAAGTATATCCATGGTTTCATTTGAATATTATTGTTGTACTACCAAGTGGTGAGAACCACTGAACTTACCGGATAAGTAGTTTTTAATCATTATGACACTAAATGTTCTACTTTATTTTATAAGCTGTTTGGGGTTTTCCCAGGGTATGGACACTTATGTAAACTGTAAAACTTTTTTTTTATTTAATTAATTTCAATTAATGTTCATTGGTAGCTGATCCTGCACCTTTGAGGTCAGCGAGAACTTTGCCATTCAATTCAATGAGAAAAAAGTATCTCCATTCCCTGTAGTATCAAGCACCCATAGCTCCAGCTAGGAAGCATGGGAGTTTTGTATGCTGAGCACCTTTCAAAATCAGGTCCTCAGGCTGGTAGGATCTGGGATTTCAGCTGTCATATAAATAAATCCTTTGACAGATTCCTTAAGAATGAGATATCCTTGCATTTTCAGGTTTTTCATCTTTCTTCCTTGGACTTACGTATTTTTCATTACTTAAGCAGTGTATTCTACCGAATCTGTCCTTTTAGGAAACTCTTAGAGAGAATTGTAAGGAGCATGTTACACAAAGGTCACAAAAAGACTAAGGGTTATTTTATCTATATTCAGATCATCTGTCATGAAGTAGTTTACATCACTCTTCATATACACAGACATGTCTACCCACAGTGGTGTGAAGTACCTATAGAAAAAGCCTTGAGTTGGATAAATCGAAGTGATTGTAGCTGGAGTTAAAGTGAGAGTGATATAAAGCTTTCCTGCTAGTTTTGAGTTTCTCAGCAGCTGCCAGATTTTACCTGAAGCTCCTGGGGGTCTGTTCCTACTGTTTGTCTAAACTCAGTTTTGTGTGTCTGGTCCTTGAGGTGCTATCATTCCACACCAATATGGAGATAACTTCTTGTCAGAGCTTTAAGACCTATGTACTTGATAAGGTTTTTGGTTGGTTTTTTTTTTTTCTTCCATGAATGCCTCCTGTATGTGAGATCCCTGATCAGATTTGTACCTCCTCTTTATTATTGGCAAGAAAAAAAGTGGATTCAGGAAACTGCTTAGCCTCCTACAGTTGATAGGATGCTCTCCAAAATAAACCCATTGTCTGCTCAGCTACTTCAGACTAGCTCTGCAGCTCTGAATTCTCATTTGATTATTCTGCAATGTAAGGTGCAAAGAGATCTGGAGATTTCGTGGTCATCTAGTCCAGTCGGGTTCTCCCCTGAATATTACATCATAATTTGGTCTTCAAAAAATAATCATGCTCAATCCAAAAAGCCATTGTTTCTTTCCCCCCTTACTCTCATTAAGATGTCATTCTTTTGATGACTAAGAATAGTTTTTTTCTGACTTCCAGTCTGCATTTTCATATAGACAGCTAGTGCCTTTTTGGTTTTGTATCAGTGTTGTCTTTTATCCTTTTCACAGTTTACAAACCCTAGGGTTTTATGAACATGAAATCTTGTCCCTTCCAGCCTTCCAATTTGCTAAGCTAAATTAACCAAATTATTTTGTCTAGACTTATACTAACTAATTTTAGGCACATAACAGAGGCACTTAAGTGAGACTAGTCACTTTAAGACTTCTCCTCCAGGTTCAGTACAGAGGGGCACTTTAAATGGTTTTTATATCTTTTCATGCATCTCTCCTAGATTTTGTCAGGATCCCAGACTTCTATTTGAACCACTTTGATTATAGTCCTGAAGTTACAGGTTATATGTTTGAGTCTTCCAATCACTCAAATTAGGCTTGCAGTGCCTCTGATAATGTCTCCCTTCTCTGTTTTTTTCTCTCAATTTCAATTTATTTCTGTTTATATGTCTGTCACTAGAGTACTGCTTCAGTGGAAGCTGCTGTACTTAGCAAAGCAGAGGGAACTCTTTTTCTCAGAGGACGAGAATATAAACAGAAAAGTTAATGAAAGAATAGAGGCTGGCAAAAAAAGGCATGCTGAACTACTTCTGGAGGTATGTTAAACAGCAGGTATTACAACCCATTACATCCAGTATTACAATACATTCATGCTATACATAATCAGAGTAAACTGATATCTAAGTAAGTAACCTCCAAGGGCCAATTCTTTGTAAGTTATTAAACATGATTATCAGGTCTAAAGTTCTTCAGTATCTGAAGATCTAAATATCTCCATGCTTGGAGATATTCAAAGCCATTTGGACAAAGTCCTGGGCAACTTGCTCCAAGTGGCCCTGCTTGAGCAGGGGGTTGGACAAGATGACCTCCAGATGTCCCTTCCAACCTCAAGCATTCTGTGATTCTGTGATCTGACCTTAACCCTATTAATAACATTTTTAAAGCAATTATTTATCTTACCAGATGTTGTGTTTTAAATGCAGATTGCTCTCATTTTAATCAAATTGCTTATTTCCAAGTGGTCCACGTAGACATTACGTGTTTCAGAAATCACTGACCTTTATTTTGCTTTCCATTATGAGACTGAAGACCTCGAGAAAGAGCTTTCTCAGTTTGAAAAGCAAGCCAAAGTCCTGAGTGAAGAAGCAAGTAAGAGGGAAAATGATTACAGGAATTATAATGAGGATTTTACTAACAAAATAAAATGTCTGGAGGTAGGTTTCATTGTTCTTTTTATTAACCTTGGAAAGATTTCTGATGGATGAATTAGTAGTGTTTGTTGCACCTCATTGGAGCTATGCTCAAATGCAACCCATCTGTCATTAATTCTTTCAAGAAAATTCTCTAGTTTTCAGTTGGTGTTTTGGGGTTTTTTTAATGGTCAAAAACACTTAAGACCCTCAGACTGAGACACTGGAATCAGTACACAACCATATATGTACATGTACATATATATATTCAGGTACACATGGGCATCTATGTCAAAAGAATGCAGTGAAGTTATTTCTCAGAAGGGATGCCTCCCATTTTAAAACAAAAATATGTGCAGGACCAGATTCAGTCCTGAGATGCATCCAGTTTAGCTTTGTAGTGAGCCTCCCAATGTGTAACCTGTTAATGTAGAACTTGTTTCATCATTTTTGGGTAAACAGGCCAACATTCATGGAAACATGACAGCTTGATTTTAGACACTGGTCAAATTCTCTGAATTATTGTTGTTGTAAATCTATCAGAGTGACTGATGGTGTGCAAGACATAACCCAAGGCTCCTTAGTGTCAATGTTCTTTAAAACACTGATGAGCTTTCTTTCCTAAAGAAAGTAGGACACTGAAATGCTGAATATGAACTATGCAGAGCTTTCAAAGATTTCAAGCACTTCTCCGATCTTTGGTATATAGCATACACTCTATCCCCAGGGAAACTGTCGTGAACAGTCTGATTTGAGATAGCATAAATCAGATGTCAGGAGTGTAGGAAATACCCTCTTTGTATGTCTGACCTTAGAAAGGTAGATTTACAGAAGGCCTTGAAGATCTTTCTCATTTTGCTGGTGGAGAAGTTATGCTCCCATATCACACAAGACAGTTATGGTCATGTAACTGTTCAAGCTTCCCTAAAAATCAGGGCCCAGACTGTCACTGCTAAGTAAACAGTTGTGCTGGATTCATTCTCATGCTCTTTCTGGCAGTTGAGCTATGCAGAGTATACAAAAGAGATGCTAAATACACCTTGACACTCCCTCTGTCTTTTCTTTAATATCATCCATTCTAGAAGAGTTTTTCCCTCATCTAATATAGTGCTGATGAAACCATTATCAGAGAGTTGCCCTTTCCTTTGTGGCCTGGACACAGCCAGGTTGAAAAAGTAATTGTAACTGTTTAATTCCATTCAATGACACACTGTACATTTTCTCCTTTTCTAACTGTTTTCCTGCTTTGCTTTAATTTCCTACCATTTTGATGACACAATTGAAGTTGCTTTTTTTTTCTTCCCCTTTTTGCTTTTGGAACTTTCAGCTTTTTCTTGCACTTGCTCTCCACTGTTTTCATCTGCAAAATGGTTATGTCTGAATGCTGTCTCACAGAGGTAGTCTGCGTAAAGGGAATAAATTCCTTTGTAAGAGTCATGACAGATCAGGTTCATTCTGCTCTGTCTGGAGCATCATGATGATACATGATATCAAAGTAGCCCACAGAAAGGAGATCTGCCAAAGGAGCTATTTCATCTGTTCTTCTCCATGTTTGCCAGTTTTTTCATTCTTTTTACCCATCCTTCTGCTACAGTCCTTAAAAAAATACAGCTCATGAGCATATCCAAACATCTATACTTTGAGATTTTCCAGTATTTCTAGTATTTGATCACAGGAGTGGATATGACTTACCTGACTTCAGAGTCTCAGAGGGAACAAAAACTTGTAGTGCAGCGCTTGATGTTATGTCCTGTAAAGAAGCAAGTTCAGAGTCCTGGTGTTACTTCACATCCTGGGCCCAGTTTCATTTCTTTGTATAGCTTTATTCCTTGGGTATCGTCTTGTCTCTCTCTTAACATTGTTCTTCAAGTCTCTCAGTCTATCTAGGTTGTTCCTGTTCTCCCTTTCTGTGTTTTTACCTGTTGCAGCAAAAAAGAAGAGATGTATTTTTCCACCGAAAAGTCATTTAACTTGTGACTTGTGTTCCTTTGGCCCTAACCAAGATGAGATTCCACTATGCTGACAGATGCACATACATTGAATTAGACTTTTTGGTTTTGCTTTAAAATAAAAGGTCAGGTTTTTTTTAAGCTAAGGAATGAAACAGAGAAAGATTAAAATGTACAGATTTGTAGTGGTATTTAGGTGATGATCTGCTTAGTCTTTAAGAGCTAATAGTTCTTCTTCCCCATGATGATGTAACAGAGTGCAAAGATTCCCAGGCTGGTAAGTCTGTGCAGCTCAGATCCAGGAGCATTGTAATTACATTTGTATTGAACAAATATTACTATGATTGAAAAGATATGTTTATGGCTGCGCATGGAGCAACAACATGAGACAGGTCAAGCCACAGAATGACATGCTGATAGGAAAAGACGTGGAATAACGTGAAAGCATTCCATATTTGTGGTAAGACAAAGAAATAGTAGTTTTGCTTCACTGATGGGTCAGCAGAATTAAATGCCTAGTATAGTAATGCCAGCATCAGAAAAGTAACATCTCAGGCAAGAACAGGGAAGGAATCAGTTAGCAAGCATACCTAGGCAACTCAGATGCCTTCAGATCATCTGAGTCTAATGAAATTCATCTTCAGGTAGTTAAGTGGCTGAAGCCATTTCAGTGCTATTCAAGATTATATTTAAGTGCACATCAAGAATAGGTGAGTGAAGCTCAAATCAACTTCAGTTCCCAAAATAGCCATGCTGGGTAAGACACAATGTTGATCCTACCAGGTTCCTGTCTTCTGCAGTGATCAATAGTCCTGCTTGGAGAAGTAATGTAAGAAGAGTAAAATACAGAATGACCCTTCTTCTGTATAATTTCCATGACAAATGAAGTGTCAGGAACTTCTTTGGATGGAGATGGTATCTGCATTTAATAGCCTTTGATGGAATTTTATGCTATGCTGGTTCTTCAGTGCAATATTCTCCTATCACTGATTGATTCTTTTAGCTCACGTATACATTTATCCTCCATAACAACCTCTAACATATAGTTTATTTAATAAGGACAAGAATTTTCTTTTGTTTTAAACTTGCTGTCTCAAAAGTTTATTGGCATCTTGCAGTTCTTGTGTTACAAGAAACAGTGAATAACTGTTGTCTTCTCATCTTCTCCAGCAAAGGTGTGTGATTTTACACACCTTTATTGTGTGTCTCTTCAGTTGTGTCTTTTCCAGACTGAAGAATTCCAGGTACAAAACCAGCTGGAAAAATCACCCTAGATAATAGTTATCGATTCTTTACTGACAAAACAGAATAATGGTCCCTGTTAGTTTGCGGGAGGTCTGCTCTCAGCCTGGAATTAATCTGTAATTATTTCCTTAATGACTCAAGTGATAGGATAGAGTGAATGTTTATTGTATCTGCAGATGACAAACAAGATAAGAGTGGGAGCATGCTCTGCAGGGCAGAACTAGAATTCAGAATTATTTTAGCAAGTTGGAGAAGTAATTCTGGGGAAAAAAGATTGTAAAAAAAAAAAAAATCCATATTTTTGTGTTTAGGTAGAAACAGTTGCCTGTACAAATTTATCATGAGGCAGATGTTTAGGCAGTGATAAATAGTGCTAGAGCTGATGAGTTGAACATAAGTCAACAAAGATTTGTAGTAATGAAAAAAGAACTCTCAAACCAGCCTGTATAAAGAGGCACATCGCCTGACAAGGCTTATGATGTAAGTTTTCTACTCTACCTGGTTTTGGTAGGATGCAGCTGGAGTACAGTTTTTGGTATTGGTCAGCTCATTTAAGGAGGATGTAGATTATTTTGAGGTCCAAGAGGAGCTAAGTGAAGATGATCAGAAAAAAAAGGTATGCAGCTTTTCCATTTAAAATAGGTGAATATAACAGAAGACACGGTAGTAACTACCAAATAAATAAAAATTGATAACAAGGTGATAAGCTTTTCTCCTTAAGAAAAAGGTAGGCCCTAAGAAAGCATTGACAGTACAAATAGTAAAACCCCGGAATCAGTTGTCTGAGACATGGTATCTCTACCACTAGGGTTTTTAAGGACAAATCAAACATCTGTCATGGGTACTTAGGTCTAATTGATTCTGCTGTACAGCAAAAAGATGGACTAAGATGACCTTTGGGATCACTTCCAGTATTCTTTTCTCTGGTTGTTTTTTTCCCCCTCTGGATATGTTGAATTATTTATGCATTTAAATGCTGCTTAGATTATTGATTAATATTTAGTTTCATTAAAGAATGACATCAAAACTGCAAGTGAAAATCTGCTTAAGAAAGAACAAGAATTAAACACAAGCAGACTAACCTTGAAAGAAACCCAGAGAGAAACAGAACAGAAGTATACAAAATATGAAGAACTGAGGAAATCATTTTTAGGTAAGTATTAAGTAACTCCTCTGCATAGTGGGGCTTTCTCTTGCTGTTTCCAAAAACAGTGTGCCATAGCCCTTTGTCTGCTTATGGCTCAGGTGATCTAGGAAACCAGTATAAGCTGAGCTCTTTACAACAACTGTAATCTGTAGACATGGCCATAACATAAATATGAAGCATTTTTAAAAAATGCCAGACCAGTTAAACAGATGACTTACCAATGGAATCTAGTTTTATTTATAAAAGCTTAACTTGAATGTTCAGTCATTACACTAAAAACCCTTCTCTTGCTTTGTAGAAAAGAAAGATGAAGAGGTACAAGTCAAAAGAGCCATTCAACAGTCAATCAAAACTACTGGGAAGCTCAAGGAGGACATGGTAATAATTTAAAACAGCTGTACTACTTCTGCAAAGTTTCCACTGACAGCTTTATTTCCTTCCAGTAAGGACCAGGCATCCATGGAGACTGGGACTGGGGGAGACAGGCTGGGGCTGGGCACATACCTTCCTCTCTGTTGCTGTGCTCCCATCTGGGGGATGCCTCAGACCTCAGCTCAACTTGTAACCCAGCATTTATATCAAGCTGCCCTTGTGCTTGATTTTGCATTCCTTAGGCATGCGAGCAAGTAAAAAAGCTGGTGAACTAAGGGAATTTAGTTCCTGCTAGGGCAGGAATTTCTGTCACCTCAGTAACACATATTTGAAAAATCTTTCTGTATTCTTGCCTCTTTCCTGTATTTCTCATTTCTGACTTCAGACATTCAATCAGCACCAGCATGAGGAGAAAGTTGTATAGCTGTGGGGGTAGCTGCCGTGGCTCAAAATGTCTGAGGGCATGGTACATCTGCTCCCAGCCACAGGGTCCCTGCAGAGCTCACACAGTGAAGCTGCCTGTCAGCCACCCTCAGACCTGCTACAGCTGATGAGCCAGAGTGTGGTAGCCACAGTGCACGTCAGACCTGCTGTGCCTGCGCTGGCCATTTTTATGGTGCATACACAACCAGACCCAGTATGTATGTACTGAGTTTGTTCAGTTTGGAGAAGAGAAGGCTCCGGGGAGACCTCATTGCTGCCTTCCAGTACTTAAAGAGAGCCTATAAACAGGAGGGGGAGTGA